>JBAMAV010001562.1:0-500702 GCA_037043315.1 Amiota communis | reverse complement strand
GTATTGCTGATTGGTCCAGCAGCTCGATCGTTGGATGTATTGCTGTTGATGTTGTTGTTGATGTGAAAACTGCTTGCGATGACATGATCGGAGCGGTTGTTGAGTAAACTGTTGTTGTGTTTGATGCTGAAGTAGCGGTTGATATAGCTGGAGTGCTTTGTGTTGTTACAGTTGTTTTTGTTGATACAATAGTTGCTGGTGTTGTGTACAGTGGAGTTTGTGGGGATGGACATTGGCTGCTCCATGGTAGGGGATTTGTAGTGCCTATGGTATCAATGCACAGAGCGGGAGAACAAGAACTAGCTCTTCGCTCTGGCGATTTGATGGTTAAAAATGACGCATCATTTTTTTGTTAGGGCCAGGAGATACGATCGAAAAATACGCATTCCTGGTTGCCTTTTTTACGTTGTTGATGTTGGGTTTTTGATGAGCGAAGCTCATCTTATTGTTGATTTTTTTTTATATATTATTTTTTTATTTGCTTTACGTGAAAGTGTTTGATTACTATGCGGACACAATTTATTGAGCGCAAAACACGTCTACACTGTTCAAGTGACAAATAATGAATAATGTAGTAATTAAAGATTAATAGATTAATTTAACTATTGTAAAAATTTTAATTAAGTGTCAATAAAGTGGAAAATTAAAAAAAAAATAACAAAAAACAACAAAAAGAATTATTTAAAAAAATAATAATAAAAGAATATAACAAAAAGATCTTGTTACAAAATAGCTTTAAAGAAAATAAAAGAAAATAAGTGCTTAAAGAAAGAGTTTATTTTTACTAGTAATAATAAGAAAAAAAGCAATAAATTAGTAAATAAAAAAAATATATTATAATAGTAATAAGAAGATAACGATTAAAAAACGGAAATTAGTAACTGAATAATTCACGTTGAGATCTCCTACGGGAGCCTCCAGCGTATAACAAAACCTAATCTTGTGAATCCGAACTCCGGGTAGGAAGGAATTTATAAATTAACTAAAAGAAATATCCTTACTAAAAGTTACATTTAAACCTTTTAAAGAATATAGCAAAAAAAAAAAAAAAATAATAAACTATGTATTTTTAAATTGAGAGTTCACTTACAATTGCATAAAATATAAACAGGATGGCTAAGAATGATAATTTAATACGTCCGCCTATCTTAAATGCACCATTCACATTTGTCTCTGATCTTGAATAAGATCGGTTGTATGGAAATAGGTGATTACTCACTCAAACATACCGAGACAAAGCGCTTGACACCTTTATACGAGGTCTAAAAGGAGACCTGCCGCGACTACTTGGCATACGCGAACCGGCGGACCTGCCGCAAGCACTTCATCCACGCCTTAAACTTCAAAATCAAGATTTTCGTGCTTCGCATACAATACACAAGATGATACCAGAAAACTTGCTAACCAACCACCTCCACTACCTGCAAGGAGGCCTAATATAACTCATCCAACAAGACCCCTTATGTTTTACCCACAATTGGCTCACATGCCACAACCCCAAACAAATTTTCAACCATGGGGATTGAATTATTACCCCCAAGACCCGGTTTTCACACCCAAGCCTACGCAAAATAATCAACAAAATAATAATTTTCTTACCGACAACAGTCTGTTCCACTACGACCTTTTGACCCAAAACCACAACCGAGACCAGAACCAATGGACATAGATTCCTCTATTCGGACAAGAAACGTTAACTACATGAACAGGCCAAAACCGAACGGATTTATAGGTAAACGACCTAATCCAGATCCAGGACAAGTCCCACAAAAATTTCAGAGGAACTTTCATATAGACACAGAGAATAACGAATACCAGAAAAACAATGAAAATCCATTGGAATCGGACGAATATCAAGAACCCACCGTGGACAAATACCATTAAACAGTAACTGACAGCACCGGTGGAGATAACCTACAGACAGAACCAAAAGCAGAAATCGAAAACACTCTGGACGTAAGCGACATCCATTTTTTATGTTGACCGATTCTTCGTTGCCGTACGTCAAGTGCAAACCAGGGGGCTCCAGTTATGGTTCTTAATATTTTTGATTGCGCTCTTTGAATAACGTCCAGATTAGATGCGCTTGCATTACCCCATAGCTAAGAACCATAGGTCCAGATTGGCTTTATGATGCTGTTATAAAGGAGAACTTTATACTCAATAGCTGTTGGCTTTCAGTTTCATTTGAGTTCTCTTGGCTTCAATGTGTTTTCGCCAAGTAAGTCTTCTGTCAAGATGGACTCCGAGGTACACAACGTTATCCACTTGTGGAATTAAAGTATTGTTTAGAGTTAGTGGAGGGCAAGTGCTTCTGTTGAGTGTGAAGGTAATGTGTTTGCTCTTTTGCTCATTCACTTTTACGCGCCAGTTGGCTAACCACTCTTCGACTCCTCAGAGTTTAAGATTTTGCTAAGTTTACGAGATGCAACTCTTAAGCGAGGTTTCGCGTCAGGAGATCTTACGTTTTTCCATTCCCTTCGTAGCCGACGCTTCTTTGCGATAAGACTATCCATATGCCTGTTTTTTATGTTGTGATTATAGCATATCAGGGCTGGTGGTACATGTGGAGTTGCATGATGGGCTGCCTCAGTAAGAATTGAACTTAGGTTATCGACGGATTTTTCAATATCATACTCGTTGCTTATCATTGGGCTCAGCTCGATATGAGTACTAATGTATTATCTGTATTTAAGCCAGTTGGTCTTATTTGAAGTTAGTTGCAAGGGGTACTCTCTGATTTGAGGGTACTCTAGTAAGCTGAAGAGGATTGGAGAGTGGTCCGACGACAAATCTGCTAGAGCTTCTGCTGTTACTAAGCTGCTAGGAATCCTTCTGGTAATGGCGATGTCTATCAAATCCAGTATTTTTTTAGGATCTACTGGCGAGTATGTAGGCTTACCCGGGGAGACATAGTTCAATTTGTTATGTGTACAAATAAACGTGTTGTACAATTTCTTTCCCTTGGGGTTTGCCAGTTGGGAACCCAAATGCGGGTGTTTTGCATTATAGTCACCAGCGGCAAGGAAGTGATCTCCTAGGGAATTAATAGCTGCATGAATTGCGCCTCTGTTATAGCAAAACGTGGAGGACAATAAACTGCCGACAGTGCAATATCTCCTCGTTTTGATTGCAGACGTATTGATGTAGCTTGCATATGTTTTTCCGCAATTCCTACCAACGGGTAGTGCTTAATACGGTTTTTGATCAGAACACCAGTTCCACCGTGCGCTGTTCCATCCGGGTGATTCGTGCTATAGAAGACATACCCTGGTACTTGAAAATTATTTTTGTCCGTAAAATGGGTTTCAGCAAGGAGCATAATATTCCTGTCCTTTAGACATTTCAAATCTTCTAATTTATGTCGAGAGATTCCATTTGAATTCCAGACACAAATGTTTAACAAACCCATTGGGCCGTTTCTATATGTGTTGCACACATCCGACATACCAACGGACACTCAAATCACACTATCTACTTTTGCAGATGATACCGCAATATTAAGTAGATCTCGTTGTACGATGCATGCAACATCAGTTTTGGCAAGCTATCTATCACACGTCGAAGAGTGGTTAGCCAACTGGCGCATAAAAGTGAATGAGCAAAAGAGCAAACACCTTCACACTCAACAGAAGCACTTGCCCTCTACTAACTCTAAACAATACTTTGATTCCACAAGTAGATAACGTTGTGTACCTGAACCTTAACTGGAGCCCCTTGGTTTTTTAAAAACGAGCGATTACATATAGATCTTAATATATTAACAGTAAAAAATGAAATAGACAAAATAAAACTTACTTATGCTGAGAAACTAAACACGCACCGGAATCCATTAGCAAAAGCACTCACTCGACTAATGTCACAGACACAACTTAGGAGAAATGACCTACCAGCCCAACTTCAATTATAAGGGCACTTAGTACATATATTCCCTCCAACTGGAGGTGAAGTAAAAGTAATAAACTAGAAATTAGGTTAAGATTCTATTACTTATTGTTAGTCTCTAAAGAAAGAGAAGATACAACAAATAAAGAAAAATTAAAAAAAAAAAGAAGGGTAATCCTTCTTGACATATTCCAAACAGTAGCTCGCTCGGTGTTACTCCTGCACTATCATGTTTTGTATTGTTTATTGCAAAGTCTATTTGTGGTAATACACCATCAATCGATTTTTCTGAGCCTGCACTTGTCAACTTCGCTATCATTGGCCCTAGACACCGATTAACTCTTTCTCCCTGTCCATTTGCCTGTGATGATCCTTTAGGTACTAATATATGTTTGACATTGTTGTCTTCTAAGAATTCCTCAAATCGTTCCGAAGTATAAGCGCTGCCTCGATTAGTGACTATTCTAACTGGTCTACTATATTCTCTAAAATACTGTTTTAATCAATTCATTGTACTTTTTGAGTCTATGGATTGTGTTGCATACAACTTTGTTAACTTTGTGAATCCGTCCACTGCTAAAAGAACGTACTTTTTCTTAGCTTTCTGTAGTAAAGGTCCGAAATGATCTATGTGATTTTTCACCCTTTGGTATGAAGGAGTCCTTCATGTTTGCCGTACTTTGGAGAAAACGTTATGTATTTAAGGCAGTTTGATATATGATTCTTGATTTTCCCAGCTAAGTCTGGGAACCAATGTGATTTCGTAATAGCGTTGTGTACTTTTTCGCGACCCCTGTGTCCCATTTTGTCATGATATAGTCTTAAAATATTCGATTCAAAAACAAGATATCATTTTTCTACTTTCGGTACACTAATCCATTTCTCATATCATAAAAACTACTTTGTCTTTCCTCTAACTGATTTCTTATCTCACGTATAGTCTCATCTTTATTCTGACATATGGAATGATTTTGTTCTAACGTGTTTTCTTCTAGTACCAAAATACTTGTAATTCTGCTAAGTGCATCTACGTGTTGCATTTTTGTACCATCCCTATGTTCTATTGTATAATCAAAATTTTCTAATTCTAACGCCCACCTTGCTATTCTGGGGTTTACTTCCTTTTTGTCCAATGTTAACGTTAGTGAGTTACAATCTGATACAACTTTAAATCACATCCCGTACAGATAAATTCTAAACCTCCTTAGTATATATATTATCGCAAGTGTTTTGAGTTCACAACTGTGATATTTTAATTTGTAATCAGTCGTTCGTTTTGAAAAATAAAATATTGGGTACATTTCCTTTCTTTTGAAGCAAAATTGTCCCAAAACCGACTGAACTAGCATCGCAAAATAATTCAATTTCATTTGATTTGATTAACTTTGATTTAAGACCATTGAAACATTGGGAGCGTTCAGCAGGACCAATCGCTGACCTTTTTCTGATTACTTAGTTAGCGCTGACTGATTTAATTTTTCTGAACGCAGTGCCACTACCTGTAAAATTGCGTCGTTGTAAAATATCCGATTTCGAAATCTGACGCAATTTAATTTGTGTTGAACAGAAACAGCTGAGAAAAAGGCAACAATGGATGACAATCTTGTCTACAATTAAGATATTCTCCATTCGACACATCTTTGAAACACATATTAACAACATAAATAAATATTCCTGGACTTTGCTAATTCTTCCCCCTATCCTTCTTAACTCTCCCCCAAAAAAATTTCTTAACAACAGCCTTTTTGCTTACAAACAAAACACAGCTGATTGAAGTCCGCTGACTTCAAGTAATCAAAGGATTTTTATGATGGATTTTTAGTCAGCTCAATCACTACATTATGAATGAATTTGTGATTTTGACAATCACTGTGAACACCAAGTAATTGGAAAAAATCAGCGATTGGTTCTGATTTCTGATTTCGTAGTTTGCATTTTTCGTATAACGTTTTATAGAGGTTTTGATTCTAGTGAAAATTGGTTAATAAATTTTCGAAAATATGACGCTAACCCTAAGAAGCTTTGAACTTCCTTCGCATTCTTAGGAACTGGAAAATTTTCAATTGCACAATGTTTTTCCTATCAGGTTTTATACCCTCCTTTGAAATTAAGTATCCTAGATATTCTAAATGTTCCTCCATGAATTTACATTTGTCTAAACGCAGTTCTAACTTGTTTGATACCAACCTCTGAAATACTTCTTTAAAAATATTGAGATGTTCTTCGACTGACTTTGTTACGATCATTATGTCATCTAAATAAATTGTTAGTTTTCCACCTCTGATCATACGAGTGCGGTGCATTAAGTACCCGTGTTTGACGATAGAGGTTCCTGAGTGAAGTTAGTGTTATCATCGTTTTGGCAGCCATCCGAGTCAGACGTGTTTCGTGATTTTCGCTAAGATAGAAAAAGAGCAGTATCGTTCAGTAATTCGCTTTTTGTTTTTGGATGGAAAAAATGCGAGGAGATAAAATCAAAGTTGGATGCTGTTTATGGGGACACGTCGCCATCTATGACCACAGTTAAGCAATTAATATTTTACATGATAAGTTGGCGATGAAAAAATTGTCGGCCCGATGGCCACTTTTACACTTCAGGAGTAAAAATTACAATTGTTATAAACAAATTATATTAACAAATGCATTATATCCTTATTTATTTTATAACAATTGTAATTTTTACTCCTGAAGTGTAACTTACAAATTATTAAGAGTGTCAATAAAAAAGATGGATAAATTAAGAAAAAAGTAATTTCTTTCGAAAATAAATAAAGATATATTGTATTTGTTAACATAATTTGTTTATAACATTTATAAATTTTCTTAACGGACACGTATAAATGTCTTTTTTATCAAAAAAAATGTATGATACAAAAATATCTCATTTAGTACAAAAGTTCACTTAGCAGATATAGTGTATTTTTTAGTTGTTTATAACAATTGATTTGGCAAATCAATGATTTTTTAAACCTTGTTATGTTCATTTTCGTTAATTTTAATTAATATTCTGCTAAAAAACAATTTTTTTCGCAATGGAATCAAGAAAAAATGCAAAAAAAATTTTTTAACGTAAATTTAAACAAATAAACAATAAATAAATTAAAAAACGGCTTCCTTACGTTTCTTGCAAATTTATCGCTCTTTAATTCTAGACCAATCAAAATCGGTTGAAAATTACAGTTTGTAGACATTTAAAAACACAGAATTGCACTTCTGAACCACTGTGCGGCGGTACAATTTTCCTTTTGATAATATGCATATTAATATTATTAGTAAGTAGTTGTTGATTGACACTATCTATTTCTATAGCAATTATTTCTAATTAATTAATTCTTTCAATTATTCTCTGTCCATTACGTTTAAATTTTCTTCAGCATTGTTTGTACCTATCAATTTAGTAAATGTCTCATTCTTTGTTTCTGTATTACCTTGATTATAACTACTATAGTTTCAGCTTGATTTGTCCTTGCTAATTGTTCATACTGTACTTTTTCGAAATTCGCTAACGTGACATATGCATTCTTTAAAAAATCCGTTCCCAAAATGACTATACAATGCATAGTTCCTTTGGTACAACATAAAATTTGTGCTTTATTTCTTCATCCATAAATTTAATATTCAACATAATCATTCCAAGTATAACTAATTTGCTTTTATTAATTCCAAAAAAAAAAAAAAATCGGGACAGGTTGTATCGCTACACTACATTAATTGTATTTGCATGAAAACGTTTTTCATGAACCATTATTATTAAAGGAAAGTCGAAAGTCCAGATTTTTTCGATATAAAACTATATACAGGTTGGTTGAAAATTATTGAAAGCGACACATATTAACCAATAGGAGAATAAAAATTAATATCGTATATTAACATTTTATCTTTCATTTGAACACTTTAAAAAAATTATTTTGAATGGTCACTTTATTCTTTGTTTACAAGCCATTTGAAGTTGACGGGTCAGCCTATTTGTTTGCAATGGAAAACACCGAATATCGTGCGGTGATAAAATTCTTTGTTTTGGAAGGTTTATCAGCAACGGAAATCCACAAAAAATTGGTGGAAGTCTTAAACGAATCTGCTCCATCATTTCCAACTGTGCATCGATGGGTTTTGGAGTTTAAACGTGGTCGTACAAGCGTTGCAGATGATCCACGTAGTGGACGTCCAAAAAGCGCAACAACTCCAGAAATTGCTGAGCAAGTTTATGATATTGTGTCTAATGATCCAAGTTCGACTAAGCGGGAAATTGCTGAGACCATAGGCATCTCAGATGAACGGGTACTCTACATTTTACATGATGAATTGCATAAGAAAAAGCTGTTTTGAAAGTTAGTGCCGCATTCCTTAACAATTCAACAAAAACTGAATCGAAAACAAATTTCTCAGCGTAATTTGAAGCGTTTTAAGCAAAATAAAACATATTTTTTGCGCCGTTTCATAACTATGGATGAGACTACCACCATGATCCTAAACTGCAACAAGAACGTTTACATTGGACTGGTTGTTCAGCTCCAAAACAGGTGGAGTCAGAACGATCGGCAAAAAAGGTTATGGCATCAGTTTTTTGGGATGCAAAAGGCATTTTGTTGATTGATTATCTTGAAAAAGGTAAAACAATTCACTCTGAATATTATTGCAACCTTTTGAATCAGCTGAATGAAAAAATTGGTGAAAAAAGACCCGGTTTGAACAAGAAAAAAATCATTTTTCATCAAGACAATGCACGTGTTCACACAAGTGTTTTGACGATGGCTAAATTCAATGAATTAAAGATCGAATTGATTGAACACCCAACTTATTCACCAGATTTGGCTCCCAGCGACTTCTACCTATTCAGAAACTTGAAACAATTTTTTCGAGGAAAGCGCTTTTCGTCGAATGAAGAAGCTATTGCAGCTGTTGACCGGTATTTTGCAGAGCTTCCGGAAAATCAATACAGAGATGGTATAAAATTATTGGAGGATCATTGGAATAAGTGTATTGAAGTTGAGGGAGACTATATTGAATAAAAAAAATTAATTCATTCAAAAATTATCAAACCTTCATTTTTCCTTTCACTACTTTTCAACCAACCTGTATATACTTTATGGGGTCTCCGATGTCTCCTGTGTGTTACAAACTTCATGACAAACTTATAATACTATTCACTGCGTGAAGAGTATAAAACTATGACGTGATACAGCAAAGCAAATGCCATATTTGGAATGTGAAGGTTCAAATCTTTATATCCTATATGAAAATATTCAAAAGTTTTCTCATTACTGTGTAATTAATGTTTATTATTTTATATACTCATATTAATTGAATTAGTAAGTCTTCTTCTATTTTTTAATTAATGCTTTTTCGGAACAATACAATATTAATTTAATATACATATATTCTTAAAAACGCGAATATTAAAAACAAACCATTAAATGAAATATTCGATTGATGTAGAAGTCATCGCAAAACGTAACGTTAGTGCAAATGAGCACGGAGTCTGCCATCGAAGAGGCCTTACAACGCATCCTGTAACACCAATTCCAGATTTACGAAGCGAGTTAGACATGCCCACCGGTTCGCCAACAAATCGCCCTCCATTCCAAGGTTTTAAATTATTTTTTTTGCTTAAATGTTTTTAAATCTGTTTGTTATATATTTTGTGTTATGTTGCTTTTGTTGTGTGTTCGAATGTTTAAATAATTTTTATTTAATTATTCAATTTTATTATATAATTTGCATTAGTTGCCTCCTGACGAAATATAATAAATACATTATTTAGGAGAATGTCTTCCATTCATTCATAATGACAGATATATACATATGTAAACGTTTATTAACTCATTTCAAAACTGTACTACTACTGCAATATGAATTTCCAACAATTCGTATGATTTTCGTTACAAGTATATCAAAAAGTTATTATTTTATGATTTTCAAAATATTCTTTAAAATTTATAATTCGCGTCTTTCTTTTATAATAATCTTACTATAAACGAACGATAAGTTAATTTAAGACTCCATTAAAACAAATCTGAGAAACATATTTAAAAAAAAAAATCTTACTTAACTGTACTATTAACTCAGATGTCATAACTTACAATCAGCATTTCATCAATTCTGTGGGTCATAGTTTTTATAATAGTTATCAAAATCAATTCGTTTTGAATTTGATTCGCTAAAAATTTGTTAAATCTTTTGGATTAATCCTAAACAAAAAAAAACATTCTCATTTTTTTAGTTTCTTAAGGCACATAAAGATTTTTTGGTTTTTCTTTTTTCAATTTAGAGTTTTTCTCATTCGGGTTTTTTTGAGAAGCGAACAGTAGGCAATTTTTAAAGACAAGAATGAGTTCACTGTTATGCCTTACATCTGTTTCTCTGTGGCCATGTCGAAAAAATGAGTTTGTTTTTACATGCAATTGAATAGTCACAGATGGGACGGGACAACTTTAGTTGGTGTACGCAAATCATAAAAAAATACTGAAAATAAAAAAAACGCTATATACGAAGTGTGGAAAAAAAGACCTTAATTTTAATGTATGGCTTCAATTTCTATTTTCATGATGTACGTAAAGAACAATAAGCCGCAGCCGCAAAATTAGGTGTAATGGTATGGCTTTTTTGGCAGAATCTTCTGAACATTTCCATGGATGGAGCAGTTATCTCCTTAATATATAAATATTCTTGCTTTAACCTTTTCGAACATATGGGGTAACATTTTGTAAACAAACAGTATAATCCCATTACTAGGAATAATAGCTACTATGCAAACCAAATCGTGAAACCCACACTAGCATTTAACCGTTCGCATAAAGAATTGGAATTTGTCGTATTTTTTTGTAAGTTGATCAACCTCGATTTTTGTTATTCTTGTCGTAGACATTTTTTTTTAAGAAAATATCTGATAAAAAGTAAATAAAATAAAAAAAAATAAAAACCAAAAATTATTATATGTACCTTAAGGAAAAAAATAAAAATGTGTAACAAAGTTTATTTAATGATTCTGTCTTTGTTGTCTTTCGTGTTTAATTTGAAATTTGGACTTTACTCGTTTTATATTATTTATTTTAGTTTCCCACATAAATCCCTCTAGCGGAAACAATCAAAGATTAAGTCCGCCAACTGATTCTCAAGCCGACGAAACGAATAGTTATGCTGAAGGTAATATCAAATTAAAATTTTAAATAAAGTCGATGATTATGAAAATATGTTATTAAAACTTTATTTGTTTATTTTTTTCTTTCCGCGCGATTTTCAAATAATTTGTATAAATGCACCTACCATTCCCTCAAATGTCTACCATATCTGCCGGTATTTCAACACTTGCATTTGGTTCCTGTCCCGTTGTTGCTGCATTTCTGGCGCGATCATTCTGCACTACTAACAATCCGTATGTGTAGCGTTTGTTGTGCATAAATCTCGCGGTATTACAACACTCTCATCATTGCACGCACAACAACATGAACAGTTGGTTCCAGCTCGCTTGCGACAAGCTAAAGAAAAAGCTAATGTGGAATTAAAAGCAGATGAACGAGGTTTGCTATTTAATTTCTTAGTTTTATCACTTAACAAATTTACACAAATTTATATAATATAAGATGAATTATTATTTTAACTAGTTATTATTTTGTCTTGGTACTCAAATTTGTCTTATCTTAAATTACCGTTTGCGATAACTATTATAGATTATTTTTTGAATACTTATTAGAGTTCGGATCATTTATGGTAAGCATATTTTTCAATTTAAAAACAAGAATTCTGTTTTTCTTCCTATGCCCTATACCTAACCTCTATCACTTAAAACAATTGAAGATAGATAATGAGTAAGCAAAAAATAACAAATAAATAAAAAAAAACAGATCACAAATAAAAATTTCACACAATTTTATTTTTTTATTCGTGCTTGAAAAGTGAAATATACCCCGTTTATAAGACACCCGAAACGGTTTGCACTGAGATCAGCCTGACTCAGAAAAGTTTTTGCTTAGTTATTTATACGTGCGACGTCATTGTGCTCTAATTGAAAACGAATATGTGTTTGTTTAGATTGCCATATGCATAAAATATGATGTAGCTCACCTCTCAAAATAAGGTTTTTTTTTTTAAAATCACATTGTACAAAACCAATGTTCAAGGTATAATCCTTATTCTGATTTTTAATAACATTCTGGAATGATTTTTAAATCTATTTATAATTCACAAAATCATTGAGAAAATGATTATAATGGAAAATAACTGCACCATATGGCAACACTGCACAAAACAACATTTTGCGAACAACTGATTTTCAAGTTTATAAAATAATTATACGAGAAGAAGTAATAGTTAGGATAGTAGCCTTAATAATTACATTTTAAATAAATTTTAACGAACTTAACATAAAAGGTCGGCGAAAATCCTCCAGCTATACCCTCCCCGCGGGTGCCGACTGGGCAATGGGTACCACCGTTTGCAGTGTTGCTGGGTCTACCTGATTTGCAGCAATGCAAACAGGTGGTGCCTAGCCAAGACCGTTGTACGAGCTTCCCTGTATCTCCTCGGAGGATAACTTTACATGTTACCACAAGGAGGGATAGGGGAGCTAGTACAAAGGTCATTGCTAAGAGGTTCCTGGCAGTAGGAATAAAATGCTAGGGGTAGGGACCCCCGAATAAAAAACTCAAATGGAGACTGGAAAAGATGAAGATACACGAACCGGGATATCGGTTCAAACGTCGGTGGGAGAATTGGCTGCTACCACCGGCGGGCACGGGGATTCTATGAACCGTGTCGCCAGTGGCCATACCTCTACTGTAACGGGAGCAGGTTATAGTGGTTGTAATGTTACTGCCAGTACAAGCACAAAAAAGGGGTTAGCCATCAGGGGTACTGCAGTCGATATAGACTCGGACCTCGAAAGCGTGAGTAGCGTGGCCACCATTAACACAGCTGCCGAGGAAGAGCTTCTGAGTTCCCCAAAGGCCTCGACGCCAGGTACCACATCCGTTAGCAGGAGTGGGCCGAAGAAGAGGCCCAGTAAGGAAAGCTTGAAAGCACTTGCTCAATATAAGGCAGCTGTGAAAATAAAACTACGCCTGGGAACTAAGGTGACTCTATCGTCTAAAGAACGGGAGGACCTTAAATGGGCAACGGAGACTGTCACGAAAGGTAGAGAGCACTTCGCGCAGAGTGATAAACATGCGACGACGCATCCTGCCTTCGTGAACAGAATTGAAGAGAATGTTGCGAAGAGTATCAAAGAGCCGAAAAGACAGCGGTCTAAGGATGAAGAAAAGCCTGAGGCCAAACGTCTTCGCACTCAGAAACCTGATACACCAATTGACCAGCCAACCACTTCCAAGAAGGCGATGAAAGTCAATGAAGTAGCTAAACGGCACTTGATCGTAGCGCTCATTGACCGGAATCACCCGAATGGACAGATGACGGCGGATCAATGGAGACAGGTGGATTCAATTTTAAATGCCATCGTTAAAAGGCTGACGGATGAACCCGACAAACCCTCGCCCTCGTTTGAAGGAGCAGGGTGGTATATGGGAGTTAAAATCCTAAAATGCAACGATGAGCTAACTTTGAAGTGGATTACGGAGGTAGCTCCCAAGATAGAAGGACTTTGGGAAGGCGCGAAGCTGGAGATAGTGGATAGAAACGATATTCCGTGTGTACCGCGTGCCAAGGTACGAGTACCTAACACGTTAAAACCGGAAGTCACTCTACTGCTATTCCGGCGGCAGAATCCTGATGTTCCAACTATCGATTGGAAGCTGCTTCACGCCAGTAAGCCAGACAAAAAAGGCAATCAAGATCTGATCCTCCAAATAAACAAAGAGGCAGAGGACATACTATACCAGCGACACGGGAAGATGTCGTGGGGAACGGGTAGTGTATACCTGCGCCTCAAGAAACGTCACCCGAAGGATGGTAACGTCAACACGCTGGAAGCGGGAGAAGTAGAGAGGGATCTCGGACTCGAATCTGTGACCAACTCTACTGAAACCCTTCAGCTGCACGGGGAAGAAAAGATGGAGGGGACAGACGGAGTGTCGGCGACTACAGCTACACCCGTACAACGCATTGCTGAACCTGATGGGGAAAGTATTGCAAATAAACCTCCATCACAGTAAGGCGGCTTCGGCCGAGCTGCTCCTCACGTTAGAGGAAGGCAGCTATGACGTGGCCCTGATCCAAGAGCCCTGGCTATCCTCCGGGAACAAGGTCTCTGGATTGGGGTCGAAAAACTACAGAATTTTTCATGCTGCAATGGTAAGGAAGATTAGATCTGTCATCCTTGTAAAGAAAAATATTAACGCATATTTATTATCCAATCTTAGCACAGATGACCTGGCAGTGATTGTCGTAGAGGGGGACGATGGGCACAAACTCCTTGCCTCCTGCTACATGGCACACGACGCCGAGGCACCGCCCATGGAGCTACAAAATCTCATGGAGGAGGCCGGTCAACGTGGATGGAGGATAGTGGTAGGTGCAGACGCTAATTCGCACCACCCTCTATGGGGTAGTAAGGACATCAACCAACGTGGTGAGTACCTCTTTAACTATATATTACAGTATAATGTAAGTATAGCAAATAGGGGAAATATTCCAACTTATAAGGGTCCAACATCAGGAGGATGTATTGGACATAACTCTCTTTTACGGTGACAATATGCAGATCTTGGATTGGAAGGTGCTTGAGCAACCCTCCTTCTCCGATCATAGTTATATAAGTTTCACTGTAGATATAAAGATCCCACTAAGAACGAATGACATATTTAGGAACCCTAGAAATACGAACTGGGGCCTATATGAGAACTTGTTAAAGGGATACTTAAGAAATGTTCCTCAGATCACTACTAGCAGCGACGTTGAGGCAGTGACAGAACTCATAACATCTAAAATCCTTCTAGCTTACCATAAATCCTGCCTGCCTACGAGACTTGGACGCAAATCCAAGCCCCCATGGTGGAATAAGGACGTTGGTAAGCAAAGACAGGAACTTAGAGAGTTCTTTAAGCTAGCCAAACTTGCTGATTGTGAAGAGTGCTGGAGAGAATATAAGACACTACTATCGCTATACAAAAAAGAGATAAGGAGAGCCAAGAGGAGATCCTGGCAGATCTTCTGTGGTAATTTGGACAAGACTTCTGAGGCGTCGAGACTTCGGAAAATACTTGCCAAGTCTCCTATAATCCCTTCACTAATCCGCAAAGACACAGGCGAATGGACCAAAGACGGAAAGGAAACGCTGGAAACTCTTATAGAAGCCCACTTTCCTGGCTGTACTGAGGTTTCAGACGCAACTGTAACGACACGGGGTGTAATCAATGAGGTATGTGAAGGCTTAATTACATCGGTTAGACTGGAATGGGCCTTAAAATCGTTTGAACCCTTTAAATCCCCGGGACCAGACGGCATCTTTCCTGCGCTCTTGCAAAAGGGTTGTGCTGTACTGACACCATGGCTTAAAGGAATCTTCAGGAATTGCCTGAGGTTTAATTATGTTCCGAAGAACTGGAGACTCTCAAGGGTTGTTTTCATACCAAAGCCAGGTAAGAGCAGCCACTTGTATCCAAAGGACTATCGGCCAATAAGCCTCACTTCATTCATACTAAAGACGTTGAAAGACTATTGGCTCGTATATTAAGGAAAAGGTTTCACCGTATCTAATATCGAGAGACCAACACGCCTATACGAAAGGCAAGTCCACTGAGACTGCGCTTCATAAGGTCGTGATGCAGATAGAAAGGGCCATACAGTACGGAGAGTATGCCATAGGTGTCTTCCTTGACATATCAGGAGCCTTTAACAACGTTTCGACAGAAGCAATGTTAGAGGGTCTTGAATCAATTGACGCACATCCATCCATACGGCACTGGATCGGCAGTCTACTGAACTGCCGGACAGTGGTGGCTGAATGGGGTGCGACGAGTCTGGCAAGGAAGGCAAACAGAGGTACGCCTCAAGGGGGCGTAATCTCTCCGCTGCTTTGGACACTTGTAATGAATAAAATTCTTAATAAAATGCGAGGTGGAGGTGCAAGGTTAACTGCCTATGCAGATGACCTGGCCGTTATCATCTCAGGCAAGTGCCTTAGCTCAATGAGTCAAGTACTCGAGGGGGCACTTAAAGAAATTGAAAGACTGTGGCAAGCAATGTGGGACTGGATGTGAACCAGACAAGACGGACTTAGTACTTTTTACAACAAAATACAAGATTCCGCACTGGCTCCCTCCTAAATTAGGAAACATTGTACTGGCACCAAAGATGTCTACAAAATATCTTGGAGTCATATTGGATAACAAACTGACGTGGAAGTTAAATGTGGAAGAAAGGGTGAGGAAAGCTCTCAATGCCTTTTACGCTTGCAGGAAAATGCTCGGAAAGACATGGGGTTTATCTTCCCGTCTAACATATTGGATGTACACGGCAGTGGTTAGACCTATATTACTCTATGGTATCTTGGTATGGTGGACAAGTGTCAACAAAAAGACATACGTCAAAAAGTTGGAGAAGGTACAGAGAATCGCAGGGCTTTGTATAACTGGTGCAATGCGCACCACCCCTACAACAGCACTTGATAGAATACTCGACCTTCAACCTATAGGCTTGGCAGCGAAGAACACTGCAAAGAAGTCTGCGCTAAGACTAAAGGTAACAGGACAGTTGATACAGAGGCCTTATGGTCACAGTAAGATACATGAAGGTTTAAACAATAGCTCTGACTATGTTATTCCCCAGGCCAACTTCAATGGAGGGCCTAGTGTAGTAATAGAACATAATGGGTGGCAAAGGGGACTCCAGTTTGGCGGTCATACTTGCAACCTGTTTACAGACGGATCTAAAATGGCAGAGGGAGTGGGGGCTGCAGTATTCTGCTCAGAGCTTGACCTTAAACGGTCATATAAGCTTCCAGACTACTGCAGCGTGTTTCAGGCTGAGATTTATGCGGCTACAAAAGCTGCAGAATTAGCAGCCGAGCTGACTCCTCTAAACTCCCAAATAAACATATTCATCGACAGCCAAGCAGCCATAAAGGCAATAGCGGCGGTGATGACGAAATCGTACTGTGTTCAACAATGTAGAACCAAAATCGACGAACTCTGTTTGGACAGACGAGTCACCATCTTTTGGGTACCGGGACATAAAGGAATTGAAGGGAACGAAGAAGCAGACGCACTCGCTAAAGCTGGCGCTAGCCAAGCTGAGGTAAGTGCGTCATACTTACGTCCTCTCTGTCCACGTTAAAAACAGAAATAGACGAAGCAACGATTCAGGAGGCGAAGAGAATGTGGAATGGCACACTCTCTTGCAGAACCGCAAAAATCATGCTTCGCTCTGTTAATAATAAGACTACCAACTACATCTTAGCTCTCCCAAGAGAGGATTGCAAGTTATTAGTCGGAATACTCACGGGACACTGTTTAACACCTTCCCACGCAGCCAAATTGGGCTTGATACAGAGTGATGCATGTACATCATGCCACGAGGTAAATGCTAGGGGAACTCTAGAACACCTACTTTGCCAATGTCCAGCTCTCAACAGATCACGCTTTAGCTATCTCGGATCTGTATCTTTCCTCTCCTTGGAAAGTATCGCGGATCAGAAAAGTAGCAATTTATTAAAGCTCGCAAAAAAGTGCATAAAAAACAGCATTTAAAGAGTCTCCATACTTCTTCTTGGCAACACAAAGGACCATTATTGGTCTATGTGAGATCTCTTGATCAGCCAAGCAAACCTAACCTAACCTAACCTATCTAACATAAAAAAGTAACTTTTATTGATAATGTCGAATAATGTAGGATAATGGGCACAGAACACCACAAAATAATTGTGTTACCTAAATTTATCTATTTTCAAACTAATTTATAAAAGAATTTATAATGTGTTGAGCCGCAATGGTTAAGTATGACCTCGTACATAATGTTGGTTAGGAGTCATATAATTTTTTTATATAATTTAGTGAAATAGTCTCTCAGGCACTTTTTATTCCTTGAATGAGTTCAGCTTCAGTTGAGTATTGCCTCTAGGAGTCGTACACTTTGCTTGTTTACCATCCCCAAACATTTTCCATAATATTAGTATATCGGCCAAGTAAGCAAAGGCACGTTTTGGCTCTCAATCCAAGTCTTTAAGACCCTGGCCGTATGCATAGTTGCGTTATCCTGCTGGATCGCCCATTCCAAAGGTTCTAAATTATACTTGATTGCAGGGAAAGCCCTTTTTAGTCAATGCTAGTTAGAAACTGCAGTTCTATGGTGCCTAAGTATGTAATAGCTCCCCATACCATGACACCACCGGCACGACTGTTCAGTCGATCTAAAGTATATACCAATTGAATTTTTTCATCCGAAAGAACTACACGCTCCGTTCCATCTTTCAAAGTTGGTTTAGTTAGTTTAGTTTTTTTTTTTATTTTCAGACGTTTTATATGTTTAGTATTCAAAATAATTCTTTGTACAGTACGCACGCACGCACTAACACCAGTATTTTCTTACATTTTGCCGGCTGAGTAAGAATTAGACGCGTGCATCAAAATAATTCTCTTGTCAGCCGCTGTAATTACAGAAGAGGGCCGAATTTTCATATTTCCCCATAGGTATGCTCATTGCTGAAGAATAAGGAAATAACTTTACAGCTCCCTGTAAGCCTTAGTCAAATTAAATAAGTAATAATTTTAATAAGCCAAATACGACAAGTTGCACCCAAAAGTAACAATAAAGCGAAAATTTGCTAATCGGCTGCCGCAAAAAAAAAGCTAATTTCTTATGTTAAACTAGAAACCCGCGCACCGCTTTGCACGGAGGTAAGTTACATTTTTATTTAAAAAAAAACTAGCTGTCCTCACAACTTCGTTCGCGTGGTGTTCAAATTATGTTTGTATTGCATGTATTTTGTTAACATTGAACATCATATACAGAAAGAAAAGAACGTAGAGCGCAATACTCTTGAGCTTACTTATTTGTCTATAAATGAGAGAAATAAATATAACAATAACAAAACAACACAAAATTCAATGCATAAGCAACGAAAAAAATATTCATTAGTTGATTTGTCTTTGAATGAAAAATTAATTAAAATTAATATCTTTTGATTTAGTAGGTTGATTTCGATAAAATAAACGCTAAATGTTGCTACAATACACTAGTCAAACCCGTATTCAAATAGGTTAAGCCGTTTCTGAGATTAGCGTGCACAGGCAGAAAAAGGCTTACGATTGTACGATATACATATATAGATAGATATGAAAATCACCTGTCACGTTGTTAGTGTATGAACTCCTTCGAAACGGCGCGACCGATTTTTATGAATTTTTTTTTATATATTTGGTAGGTATGAGAATAGGTTATAATGTATTTTTTTATTTTCGTATGAACAATATCCAAATAATTAGAGACAAATTTTAAAATCAATCAAGTCGCCTTTGTCAAATATATCAGATAATTATGTCAATATTAATTGAAAAATCAGACGACATAATTGAATGTCAATATTAATACTTAATTGCTGCGCAATGTACTACAATTAATCAGAGATCAGCATCACGCACTAACATCACGTCGAGAGCGTAGCAAAACACGTCGGGTATACTAGCATATATGTACATATATAGATTTAGAAAATATCGCTTTGGTATAATAATAATGATGAAAATGATCAACAAGTAAACAAATAAACAAAAAGTAAAGCTACAGTAACCAGAAAGAAGGCTATCATTGGCTCAATGCTCCTCCGGGTTGCATCCAACCTTCCTTCCTTAGCATTACTACAATATATTCTCTCTCTTACAGTTTGAGTATCAACAAAGAACGCAGTTTGAGTATCAAATATGAGCACAGTTTGAGTGGCACTTTTATTTTACTTTTACTCTTTATAAGTTTGTCTTTTAATTTGGGTTTGTATGGGGGTACCCCTCCTGGTAACCTTAGTAACTTGAAATTTACATGGATATGGACCAGAAACTTATAGGGTTCAATTTCAGTTCGATACGTTAAAAAACAAAAAACTTTTTCTAATAAGAACATTAGTTAAAGTGGGGGTTTGTATGGGAGGTACCCCTCCTGGTGACCCTAGGATCATGAAATTGACATGGTTGATGAATATTGATCAGATACTTATAGTGTCCAAATTTCAATTCGATAAGTCAAAAAATAAAAAACTTTATCCAATAAGAACATTAATTTAAATGGGGGTTTCTATGGGAGGTACCCTTCAGGTAACCCTAGGAGCATGAAAAACAAAATGGTTTTCTAATGAGAACATCAATTTAAATAGGGGTTTGTATGGGTGGTACCCCCTAGCGGTCCGTTCGGCTGATTCCGATCTCGTCTCATCGAGCTGATCACAAAAATATATACTTTATGTGGTCTGCGATGTCTCCTTCTGTGTGTTACAAACTTCATGACAAACTTATAATACTATTCACTCCCGTGAAGAGTATAAAAAAGTAAGGCAAAACCGATTACAGTTTTATTTTATTTTTAATTTCTTATTAACCTCCATGAAATTGGTGTTTTTTTTTTTTTAAACTGAAATATTATGAATATTAAACACCTTTTGATTATTGAACTAAATTATTATGAATGTGTTGATATTTCAACATATGAATTTGATGTTTCAGATTTTCAATAACATAAACAACATTAGTAGGGGTGTAATTATGTATATAAACTCTATGTGAATGTAAAAAACAAAAAATTAGCTATATCTCAAAAACTAGAGGACATAGAAAAAAATTAACTGTCTACGAAATTCGTAAACGACGCCATCATTGAAAATGCCCTTACACACACAAACATATGCGCCTTAACTTATTTCTAAGTTAAGTTAAGTTAAATAGTTTCTATTCACTATTTCATTCTTCTATCTTCCTCGTCTTGTGCACCATCACATTTCAATTACGAGGATGGGTCAATAAGTCCTTAGAAAAAAGCATTAAAACAATTATTTTTGGGAAATTTTTTTTTTTTTTTTCAACATAATCTCCTTAGAGCTCTATACACTTAGTTGGACGTTTCTCTAATTTTTTTTAAACCGTCAGAAAAATAAGCATTTGTTTGATCGATGACTTCTTCATTTGAAAAAAAAGTTGTCCACTGAGCAGTTTTTTTCAGGTTTGGGAATAGGAAAAGTCACTGGGAGCTAAATATGGCGAATACGGTGGGTGGTCGACCAATTCGAACTTTAATTTTTCAATTTTAGCCATTGATCGTAGACTTGTGTGAACGCGGGCATTGTCCTGATGAAAGAAGATTTTTTTTTCTGTTTAAATGAGGCCGTTTTTTTGAATTTTTTCTCTTAGCTGGTCCAATAAAGATGCATAATACTCCCCTGTTATTGTTTTTCCTTTTTCCAAATAGTCAACGAAAATAATTCCACGTGCATCCCAAAAAACAGTAGCCATAACCCTACCAGCTGATTTTACGGTTTTCGCCTTCTTTGGACATGGTTCGCCTTTCAAAATCCACTGTTTTGATTGTTCTTTCGTTTCGGGAGTGTAGTGGTGAATCCATGTTTCATCTACAGTCACAAACCGACGAAAAACTCATACGGATAACGTTGCATGAGCGACAACAGAGCTTTAGAGGCAACCACCCTATTACGTTTATTGTCGACTGTGAGCAAACGCGGCCCCATCTTGCCGAAATCTTTTTCATACACAATTTTTCATGTAAAATAGAAATGACCCTACCTTTTGATATCCCTGTAACCTCAACTATCTCACTCAACTTTAATCTTCGATCACTTAACACCATATCATGGATTTTATTGATCATTTCTGGCGTAGTCACCTCTACAGGGTGTCCTGAGCGTGGTTCATCCTTCGTTAATGTACGACCACGTTTAAATTCATTTCACCAGTTATAAACAGTTGCAAGTGAAGGAGCAGATGTGGCGTGAACTAAATCCAACTCATTTTTTATTTCCTTTGCTGTTAAGCCTTTTATATGAAAATGTTTTATAATAGATCTAAACTCAGGACTTATTGGCTACCCTCGTATTATAATTCCGTAATTTACTTTTGTATATGTTTTTAATTCAATTATTTCCTTAATATTTTCTTCTTAATTCGTTATAATTTCTTCAAAATCAACTGTGAATTTTACCTTACGTTAATATATTCGGGATGTATGAACCATGTATAAAATTCTTTTTGTCATTATTAAAATCATGATCTAGTATTTTTATTGAACAATTATTATAATGAATGATGTAATGCCCACTCAATGTAAATTAATGTGGTTCACAATTTTGTTCCATTATATCGTTCTTTAAATTTTTAACAATTACTGTATTTCAATTTCTGTGTTATTATAACTTATTAGTGTACATCATTTCTTAATTGTACAATGTTTTGATAGTTTCATTTCATTAATATTCTTACTTCTCTGGAATTTACTCTCGCTCTTTCAAGTCTTAAAGGCAAAACGCCTGGAATAGACAGGATATCATACCCCATGCTCAAACATCTTCATTCATCCTTCCAGCATCGTCTGCTCAATATCTACAACAGCATTCTCAATAATTTCATTCCCCAGCACTTCAAACTTAGCAAAACGATTCCAATTCACAAACCCAATACAGACAAAACCAGCCTCAATTCTTATCGCCCGATCTCTCTCAACCCATGTAGCGAAAAACTATTACATAAGACCATAGCCAATCGACTCTGATGGCTTGTTACTAAAGATAAACTCATTGATAGTCGTCAATCTGGTTTCAGAAATGGGAAATCCATATCAGACCCCTAGCTACCCTTGACTTCCAAATTTCATCCTCCCTCTCCACCAAAAACCACATTTCCATCATATCATTAGACTTCATGAAAGCATTCGACAAAATAGGTGTACACACCATTATGGGAAAGTTGGTCCCAAAATTAAAGAATCGTAAAATCACAGTCAACATCGACTACCTTTACTCTGACATCTTACGTAACGGTATTCCTCAAGGGTCCCCACTATCAGTAATACTATTCCTCATATCGTTCAATAAACTGAATAGAATCATTGTATTGCACTGTCAGCTCGACTTTTGTGCTTATGCAGTGATTACCACATCATTACAAAATTTAGAAAAAATAGTCTCCCAGATATAGATCCTTTCCTTAGGAATATTCTCCAGTGGTGTAACTATTCTGGCGCTAAGCTATCAGTGTCCAAATGCAAACACCTTCACTTTTGTAGGAAAAAATCGTGCTCTTTTGTCTTGATCTCTAACTTAGCTCGTATTGAAAATGTTGTTACTCTGAAAATTCTTGGAATTATATTTAACAAAAGATACTCTTGGAATGATCATATAGTTTATCTACTTTCATCTCTTTCCAAAAAGCTTAATGTAATCAAATGCCTATCCAGCGGTAAATATAACTGTAAGCATCTCACTGTATTGTCCGTTGCCAATTCTATCATTATGTCCAAAATTGACTTTGGTTTATACCTTTATGGTAATAGCCCGAAATCGCAATTGAATAAGCTAAAAACTGTCTATCACTCTGCTCTCAGATTCGCCCTAGGTGCCTTTCGAACTACTCCCATTAACAACTTATTATTATTAGACTAAAACTTTGTCTCTAGAACTTACATTTCAACTTAACACTGCCAAACTTTATAAATCCATTCTTCATTCCCATGACTCCCCCTCTCACCAGCTCTAAAAAAAATATTATATGCTCAAAATCGCCCAAACCAACCTCTGCTCTTCATCGTTCAATTAACATACACAATGAATTATACCTTCCCTCCAAACCGTTAAAACATAGTAAAAATTTTCCTCTTCCATGGTCATTTAATTCGCAGTCGATTGTTACAAGCCTTCATTCCTACTGTAAATCACAGACACCCCCCTTAGTTTTCCAAAAAGAATTTTTAGCTCTAAAAAACTCTATTCCCAATTACTCGTTCCTTTGTACTGATGGCTCCAAATCCGATTCTGCAACTTCTTTTAGTATAACTACTGATAACTCTGTATTGAAACAAGCAATTTTTCCTCATTATAGTTCCATTTTCTCTGCCGAAATCATTGCTATATACGAAGCTATAAGCCTCATTATAAATTCATCTCATCCTTATACAATCTGCACCGACACCTTAGCTGCTATTGAGGCAATCCGCAACATTGCTAACTATGGTTATCCTTTAAAAATAAGACAACTTCTAACTCTCTCCTTTCCCTTTGTCAAAATAGTTTGGGTACCCGGACATTGTGGTAATGGTAACGAATTGGCCGACATATCTGCCAAATCCGCCCCTAATTATGCGCTGATTATCAATCAAAACTTCAATTGCAACGACATTCATAAACACATCAAACAAACTGTCCTGATAAATAGTATCACCTATTGGAACAATTCAAACCAACACTACAGATCCATCAATCCCAACAAAAGCAACATTTACGACTATGTCATGACCCCAAATAACTCTTCATTATCTCGCCGTGATGTATCTATATTGGTACGTTTGCGTCTGGGACACACTAACCTCACTCACAATTACCTTTTCAACAGATCCCCAACTCTATCTTGTAATTTTTGCCTATCAAACTCTCCCCTTTCAATTTATCATATTCTCACAAATTGTACTCATTTCTCCGCACACATAAAGCACTATTTCCCCACAACAAACCCCCTTTCTGCCTTGTCTTGCCCATCTTTAAATGATATCTTACGAATAATTAACTTCCTAAAACGCACTAACCTGTATAACCAACTTTAACATTCCACTCCAATTATCTCTTTATCTATGATTAAATAATAACTTTTAGTTATATGTATTACATTACCACCATTCTTCTTTAAGTAATAAAATTACTATGTATATTATATTGTACTTACATATTCCTAGCCTCTTACAGTATTAAAACATATGAATGTAAACAATACCAATGAGCTGAAGGCCTATGATGCTAATGCTCTTCTTTAATTTTAAGCTTGCTCATAATTTTATATTATAAGTTAGTCATTAAATAAATAAATAAAATATTATTACTTCTTTTATAAGTATATATTTTGTTATTGTACTTAAACATAATTTCTCTATTATCTATAATTTCTTTATTTTGCATATTAGGTAATGGAACTATTTCATATAATTGAACATTTATACTTTCGCTAGGGACTTTAATAATAAAAATTATTTGATTATTTTTATATGTGAAGACAGCTGTTTTTAAATTTTGAATTGTTTCTATAGTCATGTTATAATTTTCTATTTCTTTTAATGTTAATATGTTAGGATGAATAATACCATGTTTTGCCAAAGCAATGTTATCTTGTATTTCATCTATTTTATTTTTTAAAATTGATATTTAACATAGGGTAATGATCGGAGAAAAATGATGTGTAAGGTTTGCATGTCAATTGCTTTTACTAAAATATTAAGTTTTTATTAAAATATAACACATTCATTTAAATACAAATAAAAAAAAATTAAATGTCTTTACGAAATTTGTGGACGATTCGATCATTGAAAATGCCCATACACACTACATCTAACTTATGTCTGCTTTGACTATTTCATTCTTCTCTTTTCCAAATACCCTCACCCCACCCTTGACCAAAAGCGAACATAACAAAAAAAAATCAGCCAAATAGGACAATCCCTTCTCAAGCAATACGCTAACAAAAGAAAAGTGAATTTTCCATTTTAGTCATCTCTTTGAACACCCCTCCCCCTTTGTTGACATAAGCGCACCAGTCCTCTTACACGCTGCAGCACAAACCATAACTTCAGAATATACAAATTACTTGGCGCTACGACTTTTGAGTCACGAGATATATTAAAACAAAGGCGACAATTTGCGAAAAATTCTGAAAGAGTGGCATATTGTGGCATGTATATAAAAAATTTTTAACCGAAGAACCGTACTCAATGTCTCTCTAGGTACTAAATGTTCGTGTATCAAAGATATCAAACCCACAGTGTCGATCAACGTTTCTAAACGCTCTGACGTTTTGGCTTACGGCAGTCACCAGCCATGTGACCACGAGAATTGCAGTTGTAGCACCGTGCTCCTGTTTTTTGTTGATCTCCTCCCTGGTTGTCGTGCGGCATTATTGTTGATGTGGCAGTAGACTTTCTATTGGTGTATGAAGCTCCTTCCAGTTGGATATTTGTAAACGCTCGTAATAGGTCACTCGGATTTGAGAAAAGTTGCATATGAACGTACAGTATAGTTGGGTATTCCATTGATTAGATGCTCAAGAAGCTCTGCATTTTTCAAATTTAGTTTGCTTGCCAATATTGTTTTTTTCATAATAATACTCTTGAAATGATTCGGACATATGCCTTTGTCAAACTTTTTCTTTAACATTGTCTCAGTTTGGTAACTTTCAAATATGACAGACATTTCATGTAATAAGTCATCGACTGGCATCGTAATTATACGAGTATCTGTACGATTTTGCATCCATTCCGACTCTTTTCCTTTGACCCTATTGGCTATCAGTGCTCGGACACTATTCTCATCCAAATGGTAAGTAGATTGTACATTTTTTATTTGTTCTTTGAACAATTTAAAGTTGCTATCATTTGCGCTCGGATCAAACTCATTAATTAAATCTTTGAGATGAACAAATGAAATATTCTTTTGAGTTTCTTTGCACTTAGTGTAATTATCATTACGTTGTCTTAACATAACATTTTCTAACATTAACACATTTAACTCCCTCTTTAAAATAATCATTTCGTATTTAAAAGAATTATACACTTCTTCCATATTATCCCGTTGTTTCATGGCATTATCACGCTTTGTTTTACTATTCTCGCCTTTTTCCATATTGTCATTGCTTACTTTGTTTTTGTTCACACTGTAGTCATTTACAAGAACGCTGCTTACTTCACACTTCACTGATGCTGTTCTGCTGTCGTCGCATACTGCCGTCGTCGGTGCTTAGATGTTTTATGCTGCCGTTGTCGATGACTTGCTGATATTGCCTTCTACCATTGTTACTGCTTTCCTGTTGTTGTCTGGTGCCGTTGTCGATGTTTTGCTGCCGTTGTCTTCACATAAATTTGTCACCTGCCCACCAAATTCGTCCGAGACCACTGCACTCACAACTTTACCGTTCTTCAACATTGCCATTACATTCGATGTACAATTTTTATGTTATTAATTTTTGTTTTATAGACAGAACTTTGTTTATTCTTCTTTTTAGCGTTATGTTCTTTGATGTTTTGTTGGATTTGGCCCACTTCTGATCTGTTAGGCGGTAAAAATATAACACTTGTTCTTTGGTATTTCGTCTGTCTTGTTTTATTGCTCAGCTCTTAATGATCTCACCTAATTTTTACATCATTGCCAGCTTATTCTTATATACTATACTCATACTTATGAGGCGTTGCCATACTATACCCTTACAAAACTGAAGGGAAAACTCGATTGCCAAACTTGTTCTACAACAAGCTGAGTTTTTGGAGAAATTCAAAAGTTCGCCAATGAACACGGAAGTACATTAGAAGGATCAAAATACCCATATATTCGGGAAATTACGAAGATTGGCCGTCATTTTATGATAATTTTTCTGACGTAATTGATCCCAAAGAGTCCTTAACAGCTACTCAGAAATTCCATTATCTTAAGTCATATTTGTCAGGGGATGCATTAAATCTTATAAAACATATTGCAATTACTGGCAATAACTATCCTCAAGCATGGGAACGTCTTCGACAACGATATGAGAAAAAGCGTTGATTCGTACATAATTTTCTAAATCTGCCGCAAGCAAGCTTATCAAACGCAAAAAATTGATTACGTCACAAAACAAGCATGGGCAGAGCAGTAAAAGGGAGAAAAGGACACCATTAATAGTTTTTTGGTCTTTTTGTCTAGCCGATGCGATGCTTTAGAGACTTTGCAGTCGTCACGTGGTACACATTCTCAACGTACTATCGCTTTCACGTCAGTCATGCAAATACCGATCAGAATAAGCCATGCAAAATCTGCAATGGCTCACACGCAACTTTCTTCTGTGCAAAGCATTGGATATTGAAGCACGCAGTAATCTATTGAAAACAAAGGGTTTATGCTTCAACTGTTTAACGGATGTGTAAGGGCAAGCACCACTCTTTTCTTTATATGATAGATCATCTTCATTTGATAATATTTTAACAACCAATCATAATTTGGATTCCAACATTCAGTCTTCATTAATTGAGGCTTAGTCAATTCCAGCGGTACTCAAGAATTTCTCGTCCTATGCTACTGCGAATACACTATTACCAACAATCATTGCCCACATAGTGGACGCTCATGGCAAATTGTTGAAATACCGTATGCTGCTTGACTCTGGTTCTATGAAATCTGTATCGTCAACACACACGCGTTTCAGTATTTGACTTTTCTGATTACAACGTTGGAGTTACTCGTGGACGGGCTCACATCACTTTGCAGTTATGTTCATCTAACAGTTCTTACAAGCTGGATGCACTTATCATGGGAAAATTAACATCTTCACCACCGGCTGAGTTGATCGACATATCAAGCACTCAAATAAATAGATTGAGATCCATCTGTTAATGTATCTGGTCCAGTAGAAATCATCTTTGGGTCAGATCAACTATGGAACATATACACATACGAACGATTACAATTCGGGGATAAATGGTATTGGAGAAAATGCTACAAATTACACTGTGTTACAAAAAAAAAAAAATTGAAAAACTTCTTATCAGACCTAGTGGAGGTTATAGGTCATAAAAAACTAAAAAGAATGGCAGATAAAAAATCTCTGATACACCCTCAAAATCTTGATTTAGAGCCCAAAAACCGTTTTTAAGAGGTTCCTGTACATATTACCTTATAACTTGGACATTTTTATCGGAAAAAAAACTGTCATATGCAATTACAAAAAGTACAATAAATCAAGTAATTTTTAACCGATTTTATTCAAACAGGGTTCATTTAAAGCTAAAATCACTAAACTTTCGATGAACGTTGAGAAAAAATATAATTTAGATAAGATAAGGGGCACAACTTAGACTTAAAGTTGCAAAATCGATGGAAAAATCAAAATTTTGGAAAGTTTTTGGTCTGTATCTTCATGAATTTAAATGATAATAAAATCCAAGTTATAAGGTAATATGTACAGGAACCTCTTAAAAACGGTTTTTGGGCTCTAAAACAAGATTTTGAGGGTGTATCAGAGATTTAATATATACCATTCTTTTTAGTTTTTTATGACCTATAACCTCCACTAGGTCTGATAAGAAGTTTTTTTTCGCTGTGACACAGTGTTATTATACACAAATGGCTCAGATAGACTTACTAACATAATCAATGCAGCAGAACCTGCTGAACATCAATTCCTACTACTCACACAAGAGATAAATCGGGTACGTATGTTTTACAATATCCATTTGAAGTAAATTAATGATACCATAAAACAAGCAACTCAGCCTAGAAAGGACATTTCTCAAAGATCCAAATCTTAAACAACAATATGTAAAATTTATGGATGGATACATAAAACTGGGACATATGCAACTAATACCCCAGAACGACATCGGCATCCATAAATCGGAATGTTTTTATTTGCCACACCAATCAGTTTTCAAGCATGACAGCACCACAACCAAATGCCGCGTAGTAATTAATGGTTCCTGCAAAGACGATTCAGGATATTCTCTGAACGATCGATTACACATTGGCTCACCTATTCAGAGACATTTGTTTGGTGCAACGATTCGATTTCAGTAACATTAAGATTGCTCCGATGCATACCAATTATCAGCGCATTGTTTCGCGCAAAGACGAACATTTACGGCTGCAGCATTATCGCTTGATGACGGTAACTTATGGTTTATCGCCATCACCATTCCTAGCGGTTGGAGTTTTGCAGCAACTTGCAGATGATTACAAAGGCACTCACAAAGCAGCTGCACAGGTGTTGACTAACGACACATATGTTGACGACATAGCTACGGGTTGCAATTCAATAGAAGAACTGATTAAACTAAAAGATGAAGTCATACATCTATTATTCAAAACGAATTTCAAGTTACGAAAGTACTGTTCAAATTGCTGGCCGTTTTTAGAATCATTTCCCGAGGATCGGAACCCATCCACCGATTTTTTTTTTAAATTCAATGATTTATACATTCACAGAGTACCAACTAAAAGAATTTTACTTTCAGGATTATCGAAAATTTTTGATCCATTGGGGATCGTTTCTCCAACCATAATCTAGCTTAAGAACGACGAACTACCTGACGATCTATGTACACGGTGGCGCGTCTGTATGAAAGATCTACCTCAGTTGGCTCAGATTCGAGTTCCGCACTACATCGCTTTACTACGCGATCAATGGAGCTACATGTATCGCTGACGCATCACCGATCGCTTGCGCTGCGGTTGTATATAGCCGAATTCCAACAGACGATGGATATATTGTCAGACTAATAGCCTCACGTACGCGCGTGGCTCTATTGAAACCAATATCAATTCCACGACTTGAGTTAAAGCTGCAGTATTGGCAACAAGGTTACTGAATCTTGTTAAATCAGTATGGTAAGGACCATACCTATTTCCGGGAATTATTGTTGGACAGATTCAGAGATCGAGCTTTATTGATTATCTTCTCCACCCAGGAAATGGACAACTTTTGTTTGCAACAAAACGGCTGAAATTCTTGACAATTGCGCCAGAAGTATTTGGTGGCACGCCCGGTTTTAAGACAATCCTGCAGATTGTGCTTCGCGAGGCCTTTCTGCATCAAACCTTACTACACACGAACTTTGATGGTCAGGTCCTCGGTGGCTATCACAACCACAACACTTGTGGCCTGCATCTAAATTAGACGGCGTAAATCCTTCTGACGCTGCTGTTCATCGCCACTCCAGAATCAAACGTATTTGTGGACATTATTGGAAAACTATTATCATGGACTCGACTGGTTAGAACTATAGCTTTTTGTTTACGCTTTATTAACATCTGTCGTAAACGCAACAACTGTGTGCAACAATCGCCCTACTTAACATCATGTGAACTTCAATTGGCCCAATCATCAATTCTACGTATTGTTCAAAGAACTGAATTCACAACCAGTTGTGCACAAAGTCGAAACTAATACGACTACTACCATTTACCGGTGATTCAGAGCTATTGTCAACGATATGGTCAAACATCCAAGCACTGCTAATTATTCGTCATGTTTATGAGAAATATCTGATACTGGAGTTGAAGCTACATTTATGATAACGCGCCAACAGTATTGGATTCTCGGCGCTCGAAACATTATTCGAAGTGTTGTGTAATGATGAAAGAAATGCTTCATGTTGAGACAAGCGACAGGTGCACAATTTGCTTTCTCCGCGGGTTCAACCACATCGTGCCTTTCTTCATTGCAGCCTTGACTATGTGGGTTCAATCTATATCAAAGAAACCAAGGGACGGAATTCCAAGCACAGCAAAGTGTATATATAGGGCCAAAACAAAAGTCTTGCAGTCATTTCGGTTGCTTGCAAGTTGTTTTAAGCTGTCCCAGTTGGTATAGGAGGTCTTCAGGTCAGCGTCCACCATGCGTCGCCAGGTTGTTTTCGCTCTTCCACAACATCTTGAGCCTTGTGGATTCCACCAAAGAGCTGCCCTGCAGATTTCGTCAGGACCTTTCCGTAAAGTATGGCCAATCAGCAAGGTATACTTTGCCATTTTTGTGTGTCTCTCAACTAGAGCTATTCACATTGAATTGGTAAGTGACTTGTCGACTAACACCTTTATTGCCGCACTTCAACGTTTCAGCAGCATTCGTGTCAAACCGACTAACAAATACTCTGATAACGGCACTACATTACATGGCAGTAAGCGAGTACTGCATGAGTTTCAACAACTGGCAACAAAGCATCTTCGTCGTGTTATTGGTAGCAACGTACTAACATTTGAAGAATACCAAATACTCCTTACACAAATCTTGGCCCATATGTGCTGTGCTGCAGACGACCAACTGGATCCTTTGACCCTTGCACATTTTTTGATCGGTAAAGCGTATTCTGCTACACCTGAGCCATCGATATGTTTTGATTGCTATGTTTTGCTATGTCATTTTTTATACTCTTCACGGGAGTGAATAGTATTATAAGTTTGTCATGACCTGTGTAAACACAGAAGGAGACATCGTAGGCTACTTAAAGTGTATATATTTGTGATCAACTCGATGAGACGAGTTGATTAAGCCATGTCCGTCTGTATCAAAACTAGTCCCTCAGTTTTTGAGCTAGAGTATTTTGCACATAGGTTTCTTTTTATCATACGCAGTTCATTTCTCAGACTTAGCCGAATCGGACTACTAGGGGGGTAGCTCCCATACAAACACCCCTTTAAATAAAAGTTCTTATTACAATAATTTATTTGTTTTTTGACGTATCGAACTGAAATTCGGACACTATAAGTTTCTGATCTATATGCAATAACTATGTTAATTTCATGATCTTAGGATTACAAGGAAGGGTACCTCTCATACAAACCCTCATTTCAATTAATGTTCTTATTAGAAAAGGTTTTTTGTTTTTTGACTTATCGAACTGAAATTTGGACACTATAAGTTTCTGTTCCATATCCATCAGCCATGTAAATTTTATGATCGTTGGGTTACCAGCAGGGGTACCTCCTATACAAACTCACATTATATAAAGAGTATAAGTACAATAAAAATACAATGCCACTCAAACTGTGTTCTTTGCTGATACTCAAAATGTGTTCTTTGTTAATACTCAAACTGTAACAGAGAGAATATAGTGATGCTAAGAAAGGAAGGTTGGATACAACCCGGAGGAGCGTGAAGAGAATTTCATCTTTGGCATAGCCAATGATAGCCTTTTTTCTGGTTATTACTATGCTTTGATCTTATTCTTTCTATTGTGAATTACTTACTCACTTATCGATTTTGGTTATGAACACACGTGTGTTTTTATTTTCTAAGGAACAAATAAAGGTTATATCCATTCAAAACTGTGTTAGGTCGTTTAATTTAATTCATTCATACAAATCCCGGAACATTTCAAAAAAGTCCACAAAATCGTTTTGACAAATCGTAAAGTGATATTGCAGGAGATAGCAGACTCTCTAAAAATATGCAAGGAACGTGTAGGCTTTATTCTTCATTCATATTTTTCTATGAGAAAGCTGTTTGGGCACTGCCGCGTTGATCAAAAACAACAAATTGTTGACGATTCCGAGCGCTGTTGGAGTTGTTTCGGCGAAATAAAAAGACTTTTTGCGTCGATACGTATCGCTCTTGAGGAGACTATGTTGATGAATGAAATTTAGTTTCAGCAAAAAATTTGTGTTTTCTTCATTAGACCGTGAACTTACCAGACGATTTGTTATCTAATCAAAAAGGCTGGACAAGATGTTTATTTCTTGTAGAAAAAGAAGAACTAAATTAACACGTTATGCAGGCCTGAAATTGATTATCCAGTGGATACTTTGTGCTCTTAGTTTAATGAGTTTTTAACGTGAAAATAGTAATGGCAAAATAATTGTATTGATCGATTATTTGATCATATGATTGAAAGGCAACGATTATTAATTGCAATTAATCGCGACAAATTAATCGATTAACCAATTAATGATAACCAAAAAAAAAAAAAGGTCTTTTGCCAGTTGAGTTTTTCTACAAATGCGACAAAATTAACCGATTATGAAAATTATGAAATTATACGGGTAATTTATTAAAATAAAAAGGAAACAGTCATTCCGATGGGACGGAAGTTCCAATTGGAAACAATACTTATTGGGAGTACACGGTTTTCTTCAACCACAAATCGTTTCAACTGGAGGACCAAAGCACTGAGGAAGAAAATAAGTTTGTCTAGAGGTTGCTCTAACTCATCATCCTCTCTTCTTCGTTTGATGGCCACAGTCTAATGATGAGCCTATACATCAAACTCATTATCAAAGAGCAATAAAACAGTGGTGTCAATTATTTTAGAAATAATCGATTATTTTGCCAATTAATCGAATAGAATTTTCGATACAATTAGATAGTTATATGAAAGAAATTAATCGATTAATTGTAATTTTCGCCAATACTTCAATCGGCAATTTTTTTGTTTTGATTGGACCACTTACTTATAGAGATGGGTATCGATTAATCGATGTTTCGCTGAAATAATCGATTATTTTTAATCGATATCATCTGGGTTCGATTAATCGAATAATCGATTTCACCGCTTCAGATAATCGATTTTAACGCTTATTTGATATTTTGACCCAGTGGCGACCAAAGTGACAGAAATTTCTTTGATTTCTTTTGCCCGCTTTTCCGCAATCCTTTTTTCTTTTTTATCGCCAATAAATAAGGGCCTTTTTTACTAAGAGAAGGTACAGAGAACCGCAGTGTTTTGTATAACTGGTGCAATGCGCACCACCCCTACAGCAGCACTTGATAGAATACTCGACCTTAAACCTATAGGCTTGGCAGCGAAGAACACTGCAAAGAAGTCTGCGCTGAGACTAAAGGTAACAGGACAGTTTATACAGAGGCCTTATGGTCACAGTAAGATACATGAAGGTTTAAACACTAGCTCGGACTATGTTATTCCCCAGGCCAACTTTAATGGAAGGCCTAGTGTAGTAATAGAACATAATGGGTGGCAGAGAGGACTCCAGTTTGGTTGTCATTCCTACAACCTGTTTACAGACGGATCTAAAATGGCAGAGGTAGTGGGAGCTGCAGTATTCTGTTCAGAGCTTGACCTTAAACGGTCATATAAGCTTCCAGACTACTGTAGCGTGTTTCAGGCCGAGATTTATGCGGCTACAAAAGCAGCAGAATTAGCAGCCGAGCTAACTCCTCTAAACTCCCAAATAAACATATTCATCGACAGCCAAGCAGCCATAATGGCAATAGCGGCGGTGATGACAAAATCTAACTGTGTTCAACAATGTAGAACCAAAATTGACGAACTCTGTATTGATAGACGCGTCACCATCTTTTGGGTACCGGGACATAAAGGAATTGAAGGGAACGAGGAAGCAGACGCACTCGCTAAAGCTGTCGCTAGCCAAGCTGAGGTAAACAGAAATAGAAGCAGCAACGATTCAGGAGGCGAAGAGACTGCGCAGGTTTGACTGGTTGCTGCGTCCATCCAGCAAAATGTCGCTCAACAACAAAAGGATAATATACAGACAAGAAGTGGCTCCTGTTTGGCGCTACGTGTTACAAATCTGAGGTACCCCTGCTGCCAGCAGCATCCAAAGAGTTCAAGCCTGTTAAAACAAGGCACTGCGTTGCATAGCTGGGGCTCCATGGCTTGTGGGCAACACCATTCTGCACAGTGCTCTCAAAATGACCACTGTGAGAGCTGAAATCATGCAATGCTGCAACCATTATCAGCAGAGGCTACAAAACCACCCAAACAGTATGGCGGCGGCACTAACCCATGGGGTTAGGCGACATTGTTTAAAGAGACTTCATCCTTATGACCTTCTAAACGGAAGGTTGCCACCTAGATAAATGTACACTGCGATATAACCGCGCCACGTCACTATTCTAAATAACCACAGCAATATTTTATGCTATTTTTGCGATAATATTATAACAAATAATTTCAAAAAACAAAAATAAAATGCAAGATCCAGTCTTAAATGGCATCATTTTTACGTTCACTCTTGATCCACACATCAATCATATCAGCGTGACTTAATTCTAGGTTAACTATAAAAAATGCATTTTTTCGAAAAGGAGCAAAAAGGAGCAATAAATATTAATACCATCGTATTCTATACATATTAATGAGCAATTATCAATTAGTACTTCAAAGGACCTGCGAGGGCATCTAAACTTTTACTCAACGAACACACATGTTATTTAGGTTAAGGCTAACTAAAAAAAAAACATCAACAACACACAAACACAAAGGCAACTTACATGAAAATATAAACTTTGGTTAATGTTTTATATTCTACATACCTTGCGCTATGTTTTCCATCTGAACCATCTAATAAATTAGTAGTTTAAATACTATTTATTCAACAGCATAAAAACACGTTGTACGACACCAATATAACAGCAATGTTGTGATTGAACAACAGCTGACTTTGAGGGCTGCTGCAAACTTATAGGGCCTCAGGAAAAATAATTGATTATGCGATTTGGTTACCTTATTTTATGCTCTATTAGACCAATAAAACTGATTTCCAAAAATCAATAAAAAAAATTAAATTTATGCCAAAATTCAGGCAATTCCGACCAATGTGCACACTAGCATAGTCTGGAGAGTATTCCTGTAAAGTTTGGTGCGAAACGGACACGCAGTTGACGTGAAATTGGTGGATAAAATTTTGAATATAAAGCGTAGACATATTTTAAAAAGAATGAAGTCGCCTTTGTCAAATATATATCAGTTAATTTTGTCAATTTGAATAATTCATTCGTCTGATTTTTCAAAAGTATTTCAATTGCTGCGCAATGTAAAGAAAACAGCATCACTCACTTACATCACGCCGATTTCTCTCGAGTGGTCGGGTCTATGTCCCGGAAGTACCAAACGTCAACAGATGGCCGCGAGACTGCAGGTATGTACGCATGCCTACCTTTTTCTCGAGGAGAGCAGATATTACCAGTGCGTCTGCTCAAAATCCTCTTAATACGTGCTGGTATCGAACAGAATTCAAGTCCTACGATCTCTGTGTGCAGTAAGAATATTGGTAAAAGTTCTGTCTTTGTTCAATGTTCTAACAGTATGGAATGGTATCATATGAAGATTTATTCTGGGTTAAAATTCCTGATGGATCGGTCGGCACAGTATATAACTCCTTGTTGTGCACAACCTCAAGGTCCTGTATTTTAGCCGAGGGCGCAACCGCCAACACCTGTAAAGTATGAGTTGCAGTTCAGCTTCTCGTATGGACCGTATGTTTAATCTGTGACAATGCGATCCAACGCAACATTGTCTCTGTTGAATGAAATAGTTGTCATATGTTGTGTCATATGAGGCGTTGTTCTGACCCTAGATTCCGAAGGTATTGGGATAATGACTTTATAGCGCCTTGTTGTAGGTCTCTTACCGATCGTGCTTCACTAATTTCCATCTGCGTGGGAAGATTGTAGAGATTGCTGACTATATGTTTCGAAATAAACTCTTCATAGCAGCTGTCCAGGAGACTAAATTAACCAGTTCATATGGTCTGTCGTCCTTGTGGCCTATTTTGTAGTTAGACAAGACAGAAGTGGGAATAGTGGGGGTAGTCTGGATTTCATTATTCATGCACGGTGAATTTTAAACCATTTTCCCTACCTTCTGTCGGTCCCTCTGTTATTTTCTTAGGGACTCGATGCCTGGCTATACAGACCGGAGATGTTGAAATTGAGCTGGTGCACGTTTATGTTCCCCCGGTGAACAGCTGTAGTCCAGGTTAAGTCATGTGCTTCAAGATGATCACCGTATCATCTAAGGTGATCTCAATGCACATCATGAACTTTGGTTCTGCCCACTGGGTAATGATTATCGTGGTGTAAGCATTGCAAATCAAATTGATGGATCTGAATTTAGCGTAATCAATGAAGCTTCCCAGATGAGTCCTACCTGTGCCAGCTCTCCTGACATTACCATTGTCAGTGCACCGATTTTAGCATTTTGCGGATGATCTGTTGACATTGCTTGAGTTCTGACCATGTGCCGATTCTGATTGATGTATCTTTGCCTGACGATTCTGTCACTTGTGACAGTCGGGTTTATATCAATCACGAAAAGGCTAAATGGGAGGAATTTGAGGCATCAATAGAATATACCTTAAGTCGCTTCCCTTTTCCCGATGATACAAGATTGGGGGAGAAAGCGATCATAAAAGCTGCTAAGGTAAATTCCCTCTTTTTAGACTGAATTTTCCGTTGGATGCTGCTCGATTGGCAAATTTACGTGATCAGATTCGGGCTACTAACCCAAGTGATGAACGCCTAGCGGAGATGAACCTTTAGATTGCACAACTTGTCTCGGATCATCGTAGAGCGAAATGGCTTCATCATGTTGAGTCCTGTAGTCCTGGATTTCGTAAGCTGTCGGTTCGCCTTTCAGATGCCCAACAGCATAAAGTTCAATCTTTTTTAATTCTTCTACGAGGGCGGTGCACGATAGAGGACGTTCCTGAGTGAAGTAAGTGTTATCATCATGTGCTGCCATCTATCAGGCGACGCTAATACGCTCGTACAAATTTCAGTCAGACGTGTTTCGTGATTTTCGCTAAGATGGAAAAAGAGCTGTATCGTTTAGTAATTCGCTTTTTGTTTTAGGATGGGAAAAATTCCGAGGAGATAAAAGCAAAGTTGGATGCTGTTTATGGGGACACGTCGCCATCTATGACCACAGTTAGATATTGGTTCAACGAATTTCATCCGTTTTTGATGAGGAGCGACCAGTACGGCCGGCAAACGTGGTTACCGAGGAAATCATTGAAAAAGTCCACGACATGATTCTCGCTGATCAACGAACGAAAGTGCGTGAAGGCCGTTGGTGTGTCGACCGGAATGGCAATTAATATTTTACATGATAAGTTGGCGATGAAAAAATTGCCGCGATTGATCACGCTGGACAACAAGCGGATGTGGCTCTTAACTTCGAAGCAGTGTTTGGGGCAATTCAAGTGAGATCCGATGGACTTTTTGCGTCGAATTGTCACCGTTGATGAAACCTGGATTCATCATAACAAAGAAACTACACAATCAAAACAATGGATTTCTCCCGGTGAGTTTGTCCCATTGGCCGGTAAGGTCATAGCGACGATTTTTTGTGATGCGAAAGGCGTCATCCACATGGATCTTTTAGAAAAAGGAAGAACGATCAATATTACAATGAGTTATTGGACCGTTTCGACAACAAATTAAAGGAGACACGATCACATTTGGCGAAAAAAAGGTGTTCATCACGATAACGCACCAGCACATTCATCTGGTGTTGCCTTCGCCAAACTGCATGAATTGCGTTATGAATCGCTCCCGCACTACCGTATTCACCCGATCTGGCTCCCTGCGACTAATTCTTGTTCGCTTACATGAAGAAATGGCTCGCGGGAAAAAAATTTAGCTCAAACGAGGAAGTCATCACCGAAACAGAGGCGTATTTTGGAGAGTTCGACAAATCCTATTTTTTGGAGGGGTTAAAAAAAATGGCCGGAACTTTGGGAGAAGTGTATTTTTCTAAAATGGGATTATTTTGAAAAATAGAAAACATTTTTTTGAAAAAAATTGTGTCTGTATTTCTGAAAAATAGAAAACATTTTTTTGAAAAAAATTGTGTCTGTATTTCTAACACGGGTACTTAATGAACCGTCCTCGTATGAGCCAACTTGTTGTCCCTGACGTATGGAAGATAGCGAGTGTAATTACTCTCCTGAAACTGAGGAATGATGCAGATTTATGTAGTTCTTACAAACCTATTTCTCTTCTTTCCCCAGTGGCTAAAGTTCTGTAGTCGTTGATTCTTTCGACAATGACAGAACAGGTGACTATTGTAGATCACCAGCATGTTTTCAGGAAGGGACAAAACTACCTCAGTGAGGCTCATTGCCAATGGACTCAACCACACGAGGCCATAGGAAAGGACCTTAACTTTGGATCTAGCGAAAGCCTTCAACACTGTCGTTCATGTTGTTTTGCTGTAAGATCTATTTGATACCACACTAACCGCTAACACTTAACGCTGTCTGAAAAACTACCTTCATGGAAGAAAAGCATTTGTTGAGTTCAGAGGTATGAGATCGAGGTTTAGAAAGCTAAAAATTGGAGTCCTTCAAGGAGGTGTTCTATCCCCATTGCTTTTTAACCTCTACATGTCTAAGAGGGCATTACCACCTCCAGGCGTCAGGCTATTATCCTATGCAGATGATTTCCATTTTTTCTTCGGGTTTCTCAGCCTTTTTCTGCAGCCGCAACCTTAAGGTCTCACCGTCCAAATCAACATCATCCTGGCCTTAGGAAGTTACGATGGAACTAAATGGGCTAAAGGGTTCCTAATCTTGGTGTTACATTTGATAGCTTGCTCACGCAACAACACCTTCAATCGTGTGATGAAGAGGAATAAAGTGCTTAAAGCACTAGCAGGAACTTCCTGGGGTAAGGAGAAGGAGGTTCTTAACACCACGTACAAAGCTATAGGACGTTCCGTTCTAAATGCTGCTCCTGTTTGAACTCCTTCCTCAGTGATACTCAATGGGGACACCTGCAAATCAGTCAAAATAACGCCCTGAGAGGAATGGGCGGTTGCTTCCAGATGGCCAGTATTGACGATCTCCACCAGGAAGCAAAAGCATTATCGGTTCGTCAACATAGGGAACTGCTTTCTTTCACATATGAGTGTGCATCCCAACTATAGCATTATTTCGGGCGTTAATTCCCCAGACATATCGGAAGAGGCATCAGGACATACGAAGGAGACATTGCCTTTGAATAGGCGACACTCTTGATACTGGTCGCTATAAGTCGGGTCGTGATGAATTACCTCAGTTAATGTCGGGTTGGTCTTTTAGGACTTGACACTTATATATTCTTATTAGATTAATTAATTTAACGTAATTTAATTTAGTTTATTTAATTCTTTATTTCCCTTTTTATGGTTCCGTACCCAAAGGTTGCTAACGGGACCCTATTACTAGCTCCCGCCGTCCGTCCGACTCATGAACCTTAATATTTAGACAGTTGAAATTTTCACAGAATGTGTATTTCTATTGTCATGATAGCAAATACTAAAACTAAAATAAAGTTAAAAAATTAAAGGGGTATAAGAAACGTGTACTCCACTGCACTCAGCGCATAGTTTTAGAAGCTTTGTTATTTATTTTGATTCATATTTAGGTAATTTTTTTTTTTTGTAGCGTACTTTTAGGCTGTATGAATATCTCACTTTTGATCTAAGTTGATATGCAGTATGAATACCGAACCTACCCTAAACATAAGTCAAATCTATAATTTAATATTTGGAGCATGAGCTTTTTGTCAATTTCATAATAAATGCATATTCATTGTGTTTGGTGCTTCTCCGTTTCCTTTGTACCTTTCCTAATACTTTTGCATGCGTACCTCTATTTGCAACCCCCGTGCTGTTACAACGACAACAAAATCACGCCGGGAGCGTAGCAAAGCACGCTGGGTATGCTTGTAGAAAATAAAAATATTAACGCATGTACTGAATAGACAGTTAATTCCATGATTTACTATGAAATTGCCTTTTTTATTTTATTATAAACATTAAACATTGGGTTGTTATTGGGCTTCCTTCTTATTTCAATTTAAACTGTGCCTGAATAATAATAATCGAAAAATTAAAATTGTACTTCCTGCTACAATTCCATATTTCGTTCTATTTTAATTGTCTTTTGCCAAAAAATCTTTGATGCACGAGTTTTTCCTGTTGCTTTGATAAGATAGTTGTACATATTTCGAAGATTGAAAATTTGACATGACATTATGTGCAACATAAATATACATTTATCCAAATGACAAATTGGAATCTGCAACTTCACCGCTGTGCGGAAAATAAAGTAAGGGTTGTTGTTCTAGATCACAAGAGCCATGTCCTTTTTGCTTGGCAAATGAACTTTTTTACCTTGCCAAAGCGAATTATGTATAGTAAAGGCGTCAATGGTAACTGTCAAGTGTTTAGTGTGTACTTGTGAAAAACATTTTCCTCCTGAGTTGTATCTACAAATTTGTAATAGTAATAATTAAAAAATGAAAAATTGTATGCATAATAGTTTTATTAACACCTACTTGAAGAACTTATCGAACATGACTTCATCCACTTGACTAGGTCCTGTACCATAGAGCTTGCTAACATGATCCGTTTCTGGTACAAAACTATAAAGAGCTCGAAATTGGCAGCCCGCATCGCGGAAAAGTACTAAAAAGTGTTTTGCCTCTGATCGTGCTATTTTCTCCAACACTTTTTGTTTGGCTTCACGGTTAACAGCGCCTGGAAACACACAGTACTCTACAGCGTTCAGTATTATGCCTCGATTTGACTTGGTCGCCGGTTGCTTGTAAAGTTTTGGACCTGTTTGATATTAGAAAAATGCAGCAAGTTTTAATGAACATATGATGTCAAAACACTACTTAATACATAAATGGACAATCTCGGATTGCATGCATTCTTTAAATAAATATATATATGTTGTCGGCCGTCTGAATACTTTGAGCCCTACTTATACCCATTTCACACTGAGCATCCAATGTACATTTCTTGAATTCTGCATAGAATGCTACATTCGTCAACAACAACAACAGGGAAAATGACGTAATTTTGTAGTTGTTGTTGTAGTAGAAAATGTACATTCGATAAGAATGCAACTAAAATGCTGTTTGTGAAATTGGTCACTCTACCCATTGCTGGGTAAATTTTGCCTTTTTCGTCATTTTCGATTTTCTTTCTCCTTGTTTTGTTACGTGCGAACATTTTTTTAAAGATTTTTATAAAATCAGTAAAGAGGTGTTATTTTGATATTCAAAGAAAAATGACATTTTTTGAGATAAATGATCGGATGTTTATTTCATTATTAAGAGGAAGGTATGCCGTTAATAATGGAAAATAACATCAGCCAAATGACCACCACGACCACGCTTACAGGACTATATCCTTTTCATGAAATTTTCCATAACCAAATCGCAAAGTGGCTGCCCTATGTCCTCGATAGCCTCACGAATTTCATCTTTGACGTCTTGAATAGACGCTGAGCTGTTGGCGTAGACCTTATCTTTTACGTGGCCCCAAAGGAAGAAGTCGCAAGGTGTTAAATCACAAGATCTCGGTGGCCAATTGTGATCACCTTTTCGAGAGATAACACGGTCCAGAAACTTTTCCCGTAAAAGATCAATGGTTTCGTTGCTTGTGTGGCACGTAGCGCCGTTGAAAGTAAACGTTGTCCCGATCAATACCATCCAATTCCGGCCATAAAAAATCATTAATCATCTCTCGATAGCGCAATCCATTCCCGGTAACTGTTGCTCCAGCCTCATTTTCGAAAAAGTAAGGTCCAATGACCCCGCCGGACCATAAACCGCACCAAACAGTCACACCTTGTGGATGGAGAGGCTATTCAACAATATCTCTTGGGTTTTCCGAGCCCCAGATGCGACAATTTTGATTGTTCACGTAGCCACCGAGGTGGAAATGGGCCTCATCAGTCAAGATGATAATTTGATGGATTTCCGGATCATTTCTATGCATTTCAAGGACCCAATCAGCAAAGACACGACGTTGTTGATGATCGGCCGGCTTGAGTTCTTGTGTTAACTGAACTTATAAGCCTTAAGACCCAAGTCTTTATGCAAAATACGGTGTAATGACGTTTGTGAAATGCCCAGTTCCAAAAAACAATCAGGAATGGACAAACCTGGGTTTTCTTCAACGCATTGGGCTACAGCAGCAATATTATTGTTCTTAACTAATATCACTAACTTGTCCCAACAGCTCGACTTTTTCCACCAATTTCTGTATTGCTGTCCGACAAGGTGCTTTACGACGACCCAAATATGTTTTAGTTTTACGAACCGTTTCTGCCAAATTATCACCATTTTTATAGTGAATTTTAATAATTTCAATACGTTGTTGAAGCGTGTATCGTTCCATTTTTATTAATGGCGTAGTTTCTACTTGTCAAATGTCAAAAAATGCCAGCTTCAAAAGTGACATATAGCGGGCTATTCAAGATAACACCTCTTATCAGAAATGAAAAAGGGAACTGCAAGAACTACATATTTGCATACATTGCAAAATGTTCTAAACCACGTATTTTTCACAAATTTTTTGTTTTAATTTAGCCAAAGTTCCACGTGTATGTATAACCAAAACATAAAACAGCTGTTCCGAAAATGCAAAATGCAATGTGAACACTTTCTGTGAATGCGGATGTGGATGCTCAGTGTGAAACCACTATAATATTGCATAAATATATTTTTTAAGAAACTCGTGTTAAAGTCTTAGTTATTTTGGTATTTCAGTATTGGTTTTTTTTTCTGCTTGGAAGTGAAAACCAGAGATCTAGCAGGCAGGAAGTGGACAAATGAGTCTGGCTGTACTGTCGCTAGGACATTGTGGACTTGCTACCAACGAGCAAACAGAGAGCATCCAACACCTCCTCTGTGATTGCCCTGCTCTTCGTAGTAGACGAACCCGGTTTCTTGGGAAACCGTTTTTCGAGCAGTTGCGTAGTTTGGCAAAATGTATTTGGCTCTGTTCTCGGAGTCCTCAGGTTGGTTTTGGAGAGAGAGTGTGATCTCTGGGACTAACCTTGGACAGTAGTGGATTTCCTCTCACCCTCAAAATTCCCATACACTGTCACGTTTTATCAGGCATCTCAATGGGCCTTAAGGTTTCTGGGTGAACTCAAGAACAATCGCGAGCGGCCTGCATAACCTAACCAAATCTTGTCGGCATAGTTCGCAAATAACTGTTATCATTTATTTTCAAAGTGGACCGGTACGCTTATTTTTCAATTTTTTCGGTTTCTCTCCGACCGTTAAACTTATTTTTCGGAATATTATCAACCATTTTCATTGTGATAAAAAAGTAACTGTTATTTTGGAACCTTTTGCTCAATCTCACACAACATAAATGGCAATATTGTCCCGAAAAAAAGGTCCGTGCGAAAATTCTGGTTTTGTTGTTGTGTTACGTAAATCAACTGCGCGTAGAGAGGAAAGTAGAGGGGAAGAATGGAAAACAATGCAATCAAATAACAGTACGCAAATGACGTCGTGAATTGTAAGCAAAGCTATGCAGGTAGCAAAAAAAGGTCTTCTATTGTTCTTGTGTGACGCGAGCATAGGATAGAGAGAGAGTGTGATAGAAAGTGTGGTGGAGAAAGTGGCAGAAAGAGAGGGATATGGACAACAAAGAATATATTACCAAGCGACCATTTTGTGAAACTTGTAATAATATGTTTTTTATTATCATTATTAATATTTGTTGCTATTTATTTTATAAATATAAATATTTATTGGCAGACTATCTGAAAACTATTTTTGTAATCACAAAAAGGAGTCAAACACTATTTAGTAAGACGACTATTGAAAATACAATCATCAAAATGTTTGTTGGGTAATACATAATAGTCGTCTGCAATGCACTAGCAGACACACATATGTAAAAAATTCATACAAACACAAATACTTAAAACGAAAAACAATTCACAATGTTTTTTTCGTCCCTTTTACTTTTGGTTTCTTCACAACCGGTTACTTGTGGACCTAATGAAAAGGTTGTCATTTATTTACGAACTATGCTTTATAGACGATTTTGTAAAAATGAGATAGAAAACTTCTCAATTAACCCACATAATATATGTACATATGTACATATATACATATAAACGATTTAAAAAATAAAAAATGTAAAGCGTTCTAGTGGCGTTCTGCAGTACTATGTGGAAAACTAAAGTGTTGCATTCAGTAAATATAAGCTTTCCATCGAATGCCCAGAATTTGACAGCAACAATAACCCTTTTTAACTGCCACCAAAGCGAAATACAATTCGTATAAAGGTGATATCGGAAAAAAATGATTTTAAAATAACTACAATATTATGTTATGAAAACAGTCGGGTAAAAAGGAATAACTCTTTATTTGTCTGAAAATTGGATGGACAGACAAATAAAGAAATGGATGAAAACAGAATCGGATGTGAAGAATAAAATAAATTTTATATGAATGATAACATTGGGTAAGGCATCATCAAATACAAACCAGAATATTCCATAATTGGAGTTGATGAGACATCACTTGATCCATCATCAAATCCACGACGTTTCGATATCAAACCTGGTGGCAAGGAACCTGGTCCACTAGGTGATGGCATATGCCTACCTGATGGCGCCAATCCGGGGGAAGGTGCACGGCGCGGTGGTGTTGCTCGTCCCAATCCAGAATCTGTATTTAGTCACAGATAATTGCCAGCACAGAGAAGGAGGAAACAGTAAAAAGTACAAACACGTTCAATCAATCATACAACAGCATCAATGGGCATAAGATAGATCCAATTGACGTAGTATTCGGGATCAAGTAGTATGTCAGCAAAGATTTTTAATTTAAGTAACGTTTGAGATTTAAGCCATTAGTTGTTTTTTCGGTTTATTGTAGATTTTGTATTTATTGATGGTGGCCCATACATTATGTGGCATGCGTTTTTTTAGATGTAAATTTTGTATTGTTTGAAATTTTAGTTAAAGCAAAATAAAAGAAAAAATGTGTACAAAAATTTAATTAATAGTTAATACAATAATTTACAAACAAAAATTTATAAGTGAATTTTAAATTTTACAATGCAGAGATCTTAATAAGCGTGCCACAAACAAAACCCATCACAGATTATCAGTTAAAATTTATTTCAATTTATTTATTAGAAAAAGCTATAATTTCATATCGCACCTTAACTACAAAAGGACATTAACTCAAAAAACAGCATTTCTATTCTCACGCAGAGAGTATGTAAGTTACTAACATGAAATTTTTACACAATATAAAACTTTATGTAACGAATAATTCTGCATCAATAGCTCAAAAATCGTGTTTTTTGAGTTAGGTACACAACTTTAAGTTGGCAACACTGCTTTATTTGACAACCGATTTAACAGCTGATCATTGCTTTTAGTTTAGTTTGGTTTGGCATTTCATTATGGATAGACTTACACCGGAGCAACGCTTGAAAACTGTTAAAATATTTTATCAAAATAATGGTTCTGTTGGTCAAACTAATTGTGAAACACCTCGTCCATTTTATGGTAATCATAGTCGTCCATCAGAGGGGCTAATTCGAATAACTATGGATCGTTGTTGCACCACGTTTACTCTTAAGGTTAAGATGCCGAACAGTGCAATCTGTAGCCACTGTACAGCAAAGCATTGAAGAAGACTCAAATCAATCAATTAATCGCCGTTCTCAGCAAATGGGCTTGTGTCCATCCACTTTATGGAAGATTTTACGAAAAGATCTTGGTTTAAAAGCTCTCAAGATTCAACTTGTGCAGGAATTAAAGCCAAACGACCATCAAATGCGCTGCCAATTCGGCCAATGGGCTGAAGCACAAATTAATATTGATCTTGATTTTCCACACAAAATTTTTGTTCAACAATGAACAACTAAGAGACAAATGAACACCTGGAAACCAACATTCGAAGAGTTATTGGCGAAATACGGACGCAAATTCTGCAAAAAATGTGTGAAAATTGGACTTCCAGATTGCGCCTTGTACGCGCCAGCCACATGGCCGAAATAATCGTATTTAAACTTTAATGTCATAAAATTATCTATCTAACAAATCCAGTTTAACTGATATTAAAACTATTTTCCTTTGTTTTATTTTAATTTAAAGTTGAGTAACTGTAAAAAAAAACACCATTTACAATCATAAGCATCACTATGTTCTTGAATGTATTTCAATTTCAAATTGCACATCAGGTTTAATTAGAAAAAAAACATTGATGTTTATATTTCCACTAGTTAGTTGGAAAACTAATAAGCCAAATGTGAAAATATAACTTTTTCAATTGTTATGAAATAAAATCAATACTAAGGTGCTTATTAAAATTATAGGTCACTTCAAAAATTTTACTTCCAAGTCTCGCCAAATCTGATTTTTTATTTTGACAAAACTAAAAATCACGAATGATTGCTCAAAAAATAAGCCGAAAACAAAACCGTACGATTTCTATTTTTCTATTTTTGTCTGTGTTGAAAATCAGTTGTTCGCAAAATGTTGTTGCCATAGGTATAGTTATTTTCCTCTATTATCATTTTTTCAATGATTTTGAGAATTATGTACACCGTTTATAAGACAGCCGAAACGGTTTTCACTGAAATCAGCTTCACTCAGAAAATTTTTTGTTTAGGTATTTATACGTGCAACGTCATTGTGCTCTTATTGAAAACGAATATGTGTTTTTGGTTAAGTTGCAATATGCATAAAATATGATCAAATTGTACAAAACCAATGTTCAATGTATAATCCTTATCCTGATTTTTAATAATATTTGCAATGATTTTTCAATCTTTATTTCACAAATTCATTAAGAAAATGATAATAAAAACATCGGAATACATTGTTAGAAGTGTGTTGAAGAAAGTGCCCTGCCTGCAAAAGTACCATAAGTCAGCTCGACTCCTTTTTGCTCAAAGTAATACTGAATTCGCACCGAACTAAATCACGAAGACAGACAAAAATCACCTTAAAAGGGAGAAATTGTTGTATAATTTTGTAAAGTGAATAAAAAACCAGAAACAAGGCTATGCCAAAGATGTATTACTCTTCACGCTCCTCCGGGTGCATCCAACCTTCCTTTCTTAGCATCACTATATTCTCTATGTTACAGTTTGAGTATCAACACTTTTATTCTTTAAAAGTTTGCCATTTAATTTGGGTTTGTATGGGAGATACCCCTCCTGGTAACCCCTAGGATCATCCACATTCATCAACCATGTAAATTTCAAGATCATAGGGGTATCAGGAGGGGTACCTCCCATACAAACCAAAATTTAAAAACATATAAAACAGTATTGTGCCCCTCAAACTGTGGTTACATTTGATACTCAAACTATGACAGAGAGAATATAGTGATGCTGAGAAAGGAAGCATACCTGATATCTGGCATTTATCGCCGTTCCGTTGGTTGTTACCCGGAGGAGCGTGAATAATATTATATCTTTGGAAAAGCCAAATATAACCTTTTTTCTGTTTTTTTTTTTCGGCGGCCATGTAAAACCATTAAATCTAAATCCAAAAACTAGGCGACCTGACGTACGGATAAATCAATATGTGTTTAATTGCTGATCATTTCCATTTTTCATTTGTACTTTATAGGGTCTTACGTGCTTCCTTTTATACAGGGTATACAAACGTATTTTGCATATAAAACTATGGTGAAAAGATGATTGGATTTGCCAAATTTTTGGCGAATTTAATATATGTGTATAAAAGTAATTGTATGTTGGTAACTTTGTTCGGATCGCTTTTACTCCCGGACCATAGGAGCTATCGATCTAAAATTTCTATCGTGAGTTTTGGGTTCAAGCTCTCTTTGGATTTGGGTTGAACAGCGATTATTCATATTTACATAGCAAAGCCGAAGGCCTTTATCAATAATTTATTTTTAGTTTTTTAATTTTTACGTGCATTATCAAAGCCATTGATCTATCCTTGACTTAGTTTTTTTTTAAATTTAACTAACATAAGGTTCCAGAAAACATGCGTTCCTAAGGTTCTTTGAAAGCAAAATAACGGATCATCTGGTTTATTTATAAAATTCAACTTGAACCTAGACAAACGTCTTAAGAATTACTTACACCATTACGTTAAGTAAGGTTAGGAAACATGTAAGATGAGGATTACAGTAAGCCAACTAAATTAAACTACTTATGGATCATTGAACAAAAACATAAAAGCAATATAAAACAAAGCTTGTACACAAAAATATAAGTAACAAAATGAAAATATATAATAAGGAAAATTGGCTAAGGCCTTCTTACCGCACAAATTCATTAGCGAATTCGATTTTCGGCCTCGGAAATTAAGTGAGCTTCCTTTAGCAACCGATATACGCGACAAAGTTCGACCCCGTTCAACTGCTGACTCTGCAAAAAGGTTCACACACACGTACACACGAAGGTGAACACGGGCATTTGTTTCAAATTGAACTTTTTAAAACAACAGTTATGATTTAACTTTTTAGAAAGAAATACTACCAACAAATACATGAATGAGGTATTGAAATCCAAAATTATTTTCCTTATCCATTTAGTAATGAAATAAAAACATACATAAAAACAAACGCACCCTTAACCAAGGCATAAAAATTGTGATTTAAATAAGTATGTAATGTAGTACTATGTAAAAAATGTATATGTTCCAGTTTCGTCAATTATTATTTTATTTTTATATATGGAAGGCGAATAGTAATGAAAAAGATTAAATACAATACTATTGGTCATTAGTATTATTAATAGTATTTTAGTAGTTTTTGCAGCAGCCTAGCCTAGTAAACCTTTTTAGTAAATTATAGTAGACTTCATTTTTTTAATAATACACGTTACAGGAAAACCGAATTTGTTCTTAAAAATTAAAAAAAAGCATTTCAAATATTGGATAAGCCAAAGGCAACCAAAAAAAAAAACTATAAATTTAATTGTTATTTTTAAAATAACCCTGCACCAACCTCTAGAAGTTTTATAGGAACCCCTTCTTCCAATCGGAGTTGAACTTGTGCTAGGAAGATCATCTGGTGATTCTGTTGAATAAATTGGATTACGTACATAAAGCACATTTACTTCAATATTGCACAAAATCTATTTATCATGAATGATGAATTTATAAAATACAAATTAATTCACAGGCTTAAATTATTGTTAATAAAAACATAAAAGGAACGAATATAAAATAACCCCAATAATAACCAGAAAATAAAATTATAAATATTAATTTTAAATAGTTACCTTTAACTGCTAACGAGTCTTGTGAGCCCCTATAAAAATTGTTCTTCATGGAATTTGAGCTTAATTGGCCTTTAAGTAAAAAATGCAGCAAATTAACCAGAAACAAAATTAACAAAGTTGACGAAGCACATTAACAACAAAATAGTAAGCAACGCAAGACTAAATAATCCTTACAGTGGCGAGCAAAATTGTGTAAATGTTGGTAACTTTAAACACTTTTTGGTTTATAGGAGGCAAACGACTCAATAGAAAATTATGGAGAAAAAAAAAATAAAAATACTAAGTATTCCTTAAGTAAAAGATTCCCAAAATCACTTTAGTGAAAAATAAGATGGGAGGGATAATAAAATATAAAAACCAGGTATACCGACAATAACTAAATTTTCCTCGCCACTGTAACTCAAAAAGGAAGAATTTTATGTTCTTCACACATCTTTGGTCTTAGAGTATATGTATCATATATACCTTATCAACGATATCATAACATATAATGAATTTTCTGTTTTAAAAGGGGCCAAATATTATAATAGTACATATATAGCCATAAATTTCATACTCCTATTATACATTTCACAACACTAAAAAGTGTATGGTTATCATCAGGGTGTAAATGTTGACTTCAAAATAGCAACACAGAATTTTCTGCTTTGCTTATACGTTTTTCAGCAAAGAAAATAAAAACAAGTTCACAAATGAATACTTAATATGTAGTTAGCGACCAAGCAAAGCAAAAATATATTGCGAAATAGCAATAAGCAAACATTTGCTTGTTCTATCTAATCACTCTGTTTCCTATTTGAGCTGTCAGCAGAAAAAAGGTTATCATTGGGAATGTCAAAGATATAATACTCTACACGCTCCTCCGGGTTGCATCCAACCGAATGGTGACCAGAGATGTGCAGCGAAGGCTTGTGCTTATGAAGTGCTTACAAGCAAATTGGGGAACCAAGTCTGCTTGAGCTTGTGTATTATTTTGCATGGCTTTCTTATGCTTGACTTGGTAGGCTTGGTGTATGTTTCTAGTACATTACATTTTTGTTTGTATTGTTTTGCTTTGTTCTCTTTTTTGTGTTGTGTTTATGTGCGTCTGCTTGTGCGCTGCGGTTGATAATTGTATTACAAACATCATGACAAACTTATAATACTATACACTCCCGTGAAAAGTATAAAAATGCTATTAATGCAGCATTAAGTCCTTGCTTCCTACATATGCTTACAGTTGCAGTCGAAAAGAGTACGAGTGCCTGTAGCGATTGATTAACTACGCGCATTATAAATCTATGTATTTAATGGTCTTTGCTTTGAGGGTAATAAGGAACGTGGTTGATCAATCACCTCACGCACTTTCTATCGAGACATGTTAGCAAGCGCAGTCAAAAAATCGTAATCCGCTTCGACTGCAGCTGTAAGCAAATATAACGTGCAGAGACGACTTACTGCTGCAGCAACAGCATTTTTATATTCTTCACAGGAGTGTAAAGTGTTATAAGTTTGTCATGAAGTTTTTAACAAACGGAAGGAGACATCGCACACCACATAAAGTATGAATATTTGTGATCAGCTCCCATATAAACCCAAATTTAAAAAAAATTACATACCAACTGTATTGTGCTCCTCAAACTGTTCTCACATTTGATACTGAAACTGTGTTCTTTGTTGATACTCAAACTGTGACAGAGAGAATATAGTGATGCTAAAAAATGGAAGCATATCAGATATCTGGCATTTGTCACCGTTCGGTTGGATGTAACCCGGACGAGCGTGATAAGTATTATATAACCCTCTTTCTGTTTTTTTTTAAACAGTTGCTTCTGCTGACTATCTTAGTAAGAAACAGAATGCTTAGATAGGGCAAGCTATATCGATTTTTCCTTTGCTTGGCTTTTTTTTCTAAGTCATAGCTAAGCAATTACATATGCATTGCAAAAGAGCCAAGCAATTTTAATCCCTGGTTCTCATGTGTGGACATGTTCCCTTTTGCATATATTCTATAATTAACAATACCTGTAAGATTAGATCTAGAACCTTTTTTTCCTCGACTTGAGATGCTTGAACTTTCACCAATATCAACGCTAACATCATCGACATGTATGGTTTTGGGTCGTGGGCGTATATTTCTTTGCTGTCGGAGGCGTGGAGTTGTACTTGTGGACTGTGGCTGAAATTTAGTTACTTCCGACCGATCAAGTATTTTTCCCTAATATAGTAAAAACGATGTAAAATTTATATCATGTATGATAAAAAGAAGTTGCGATGTACTTCTCGTTCTGCTTCTTCGATAGCTTTTTTTAAACGATGCTGTTCCAATATAGCGACTCGTCTAGCTGTTTGTTCTTCCTTTTTCCGGGCTCTCTCTTCTTCCTTCTCCCTATCCTTTTCACGCTTTTGTGACGCCTCGACTTCTTTTTGCGCTTTCGCCTCTTCTTGCTGTTGCCGACGTTGTAGTGACAGTAACATAATTTTTTCTTTGCGCCGTTCCATTTCGTCGACAGATTCCTAAAAAGAAGGTTGTAAATCTTTTGTATACAAAATAAAAAGTAGCTAAGCTATTACTCTGTCCAAGTTTGCCACATCTGCACCTATGACCAACGCCTTATTTTTTGATTCAGTACTGATGCTGCAGCTTAGCTGCTGTTGACGTACCACAGCATTTGGTTTTATTTGATGAGTTGGCGATTGTGATTCTGCAAGCTGTTGTTGATTAGTTAAGTCCTCTAAGTGGCGTCTATCCAATTGACTGTTGACGTCGTATACACCCACTTGTTGCAATTGGCGTAACGGAATTGGCGGTTCATCTGTATACTTATTATAAGTTGCATGGGTACTGCTTTCAAAATTGCTATTGGAGTTGTTTGCAGACTGTGATTTTTGCAATGCAAATAACACATCGTTAGTTGTGCCAATATCACTGTTGTTAATATTGTGTAACTGACTTAGGGATTCACGTTTCACGACAACTTGGTTGTCTACGTTATCAGTGCTTTTCTCCTTCTTAGGCGACCGCTTGGCACGCAATGGTGGTTTGGGTCGTTTCGGTTGATCATCATCGAAGGATATGTAAAATCCTTGCTCATTCTGTTCATTCCGTTCATTAGCCCGTGGTTTCTATAATAAAAAATACAAACAAATTATATTTAACTATATAAGTTACATAATGATTACAGTACCTGAAAACTATTTTTTTGTAGAGATGGTCTCGAAGGCGAAGGTATACGGTAAGTAAGATTTCCGCTGATTATATTTAATTTATTCGAAATTAATTCGTTGCTGTCGTAGTCTTCGGAACTACTGCATCGTCTTCCAAGCTGCACGTTTTGTTGTTGTTGCTGCTGAATAACATAATCGGAAATTCGCGTTGATTGAATGGAATCAATAATATTTCGCTCAATTTCTTCAACATCCTCTTCGTCACCAATAAAACAAATGCTTTGTGGTGCCATTGTGTCTTCCTGAAAGGGGGGTGCAATTTTTGAGGAAGCTTTTAATATGGCGTTTGGAGAACAATTGTCTCGTAAGTTTGTCATTGAATGTTGTCGTTGAACACCACCTGCGGACATTCGTTGTAAGTGTTGAGGTGAGGATTGGAAAAGATGCTGCAATTCACTGCCACCACCACCGTTTTGGTGAAGCATAAATCCTTGTGACGCGCTTGATGAAGATGGTCGATTGTTCCACATTTGCGGTTTTTTTTGTGACTGCCAGGCGCCCACGTCAACCAACGACTGTTGTTGCTGTTGTAATTGTTGTTGCTGTTCGTATGCTGCAGCCGCTGCTGAATGTGCCCATGTTCTCCTTTGTGGTAGCGGTTGTGGCTGAGGCGATGTTTCGTGCAAATAAAAATGATTTCCCGTTTGTCCGTAGTCATCATAGGTCTGACGATTCCCATACTGATGCTGCTGGTGATTTCCTCCATATTGTAGTTCACCACCGTATGTATGATTATTATATGCACCTACGCTGTCACTATAAATGCCCTGAAGTTGCATGTAGTGTGGTGAAGGCTGTATCATTGTTGGTATTGTTTGTGGCGACATGTATTGGCCATGTTCGTTGATATACTGGATGGGAATTGGTTGTAATTGTTGATAAGGATCCCGACTAGGAGGGCGGGAGCTATATGCACTAGGAGGTACAGCATTGTAAGTTTGCGGCAAATGAGGTGACGAACCGAAATTCTGCTGGATTGGACGCTGATGGTAGTGATCAGCTAGATGTTGCTGGGACCCATATGACTGTTGCTGTTGGTAGATTGAAGATTTGTTAAGAAAAACTTAATAAAATTAATTCCAATTCAAATATTTTAAGAAAGTCAACATCAAAATATGAAAATATTGATTTTTAAAGTTTGGTTTTGTTATTTTAAGAAATGCAAATGTAATCCACCAATTCATAAATAATCGAAGGTTTATGTAAAGGCAGTATTAAATACTGACCCGATTAGTCCAGTTTTTATATATGTTATGCAAATTGTTGAAAAAGGCCAACAAAGTTACAATACACTTTAAATGAGTTGATTTTGAAAACAAAATTTGTATTGATACTTATGAAATGTGAGGTGTCTAACATTTACATATACGATTATACACTTTATATACCCTGGGCGACATTAATTCTGGTAAATGGTTTAACTCAATTCCAGCCAAACTAAAACACCTAAAACTTTTACTTTTTATACTGTTGTTTGTTTATAGTCGATTAAACTCTGAGTTAAACTAAACAGTATTGCTTTGATATTTTTGGATATTTTCTTTTATACATTATTTCGGAAAATAACAGAAAAATAAAACAATCCAACTTCCGTCATCACGTAAGCTCATGCATATTTATACTCTTTGAAGAAAAGAACTCTCTTGTGAGCGTGACGTGCTTTTTGTTACTCTGTGATATTATTTGTCTTATCTTACTTTTTTCAATCTTTCATTGTTTTTAATTTTTGAATTTATAATACTTTATATCAGGTAATATTTATTTGATCGTGTTTTCCTTATTTTTAATTTGATTTGGTGCTTGTGTTTTGTTTTTGTTTTTTTTTCTTTTTTTGATTTCTTTTTTTCTTTGCTCTTAAGCATCTTATCAAGTGCAACTGCACTGTTTTTGCATAATTAGCATATCCCTCTCGCTTTTTGGTGCCCTACACGTTTGTTAGTGTGTTTAACTTTTCATAAACAGCATCACCTATTTACTTGTTTGTTTGTTTGTTCATAATGTTGTCCGTTATATTTTTTTTCTTTAGGTATAAATCCCAATAGGAATTTCAACGCCTTTTTCACTTTTATGCCCCAGTGGGATTTTTATGAATTTTTTTTTTTTTTGATTTCCTATTTATTACTATTTTAAACTTTTTTTTTTTTTTTTTTCTTCAATCATGCACTGCTGCAATGGTTCATGCGCTAATAAGGACTGTTTTGATACGGAAAAAAATCGTGCAGTCACATATTGGATGTGCAATAATATTGCTCATTTAAAATGTGCTGGTTTGACTGGAAGGGACCATGACAGGCTATATGGAAATAAGTCTGCCTGTGGTGGTACCAGATGGTCTTGTCCAGATTGTTATAAAAGACAATCAGATTTTTCACGTATGTACCGGCGGGTACGGAACCAGTTCTTAATGCTTAAAAGTTTTTCTTCTCAATAGTCTTCTGCTTTTGATAATTCAGCTGATCTTCTTGGGAATTATGATTTTGAAGTTCCTTTGTTTTCTCTTTCACCCTGTCCTATCCCCTCTCAGTCCCTTCTTCCATGGAAGAAGTTCCATACAACCTTCTATGCCTTCAAACTCACGTCGGTCTACTAATACTTTACTAGTCCCAAATCCCTCTCCTAATCTACAATTATCATTGCCCTTTGTGCCTTCCCTTTCATTTCCTGAATCTCCACTTCATTCTTCAAATCACTTATCTTTGTCCTCAGCCTCATCACTCTCAGTGCCTCCACCGGTACACAACACTTCACCAGTTGCTATTCCAACACCCGACTTAACTTGTGTCATTCCACCTGTAGTTTCCAATTCCCCTCCTGTCCTTACTGTTGTTGCTCCAGGGAGACATGTCTTCATTTCTAGATTGTCTGCTAAGACATCCTGTGATGATGTTGTTTCTTATATAGCAGCCAAAGTAAAGGTAAAGGCATCCGTTCAAAAGTTTAATTTTTCTAATCTAATGATATTGCTTCTTTCAAAATAAATGTTCCTGACAGCATTTTTCCTATTGTTTGTGATGCAAAATTTTGGCGTGAGCACGCCGTTGTCCATGAATTAAACGTCGACGTAAAAATCATCGGCCATCTGTTAATGTGCCCTCCACTAGTTCATCTTCACCAAGTACAATCTCAAAAAACTAATTTTGGCTTCTGAAACTCTTTTTAATCATTATCAGAACGTTAGGGGTCTCCTTAGTAAACTTGACGCTTTGTATAGGGATGAGTTTCTCCTTTGTAGCTGACGTTATAGTGTTTAATGAGACATGGCTGAATTCGGATGTACTTAGTAATTAAATTTTTTGTTCAAATTTCGTTACATATAGAACCGATCGCCCTATTCGCCGCGGTGGTGGTGTGCTCATCGCTGTTTCTTCACACTTACGATCGGAACTTGTCGATCTGAATTTTCCAACCAACATTGAGTTTATTTGTGTGAAGTTAGTTTTACCTCATGAATCTATTTTTATATCATGTTCCTATATTCCGCCTAATTCCATTTCGGAAATTTATTTAAGTCATGCCAGTGCATTGACTCAGTTAATAATATTCTTCGTGACTCTTTTATCGTTCTAGGCGATTTCAACATCCCACTCATTTCATGGTCCTTTTCCAGTACATCGGGTTATCTAGTTCCTTCAGCACATCATGATTTCTTAGGCACCATGTTTGACCTCTCCTTGTTTCAAATGAACTCTGTAGTCAATTTTTTGAATAGATCACTTGATCTTGTGTTCAGTAATGACTTCACTGGAATTTCTGTGTCAAGATCACAACCATTATGTCTTCCTGAGGATACTTACCATCCAACATTGGAAATTTTGCTTTCTGTAACCTGTCCTGCTTCAGCCTCCACATCAAGATGCAAACGTCGGTTTTGTTTTCGCAATGTTAACTTTGCACAACTAAATGCAATCTTTCTTGAAACTGATTGGTCTTTTTTCGTCAATTGTAGTGATATGACTACTGCTATTAATTTCTTTTATTAAACGGTATACAATATTTTCGTTGCCAATGTCCCGTATATTGTAGATTCGTTAGATTCATATAAACCACCTTGGTTTACAAGAAGGCTTTCAAACCTAAAAAACATAAAGTCAAAGTTATAGAAAAAATTTAAGAGTACTGGCTCTTCTATTGCTTTTGCTAACTTTTGTGTAGCTCGGGCTAATTTTCTTTCATTGCAATTTTCGCGTGATCCTAAGCAGTTTTATAACTTTGTTAACTCAAAGCGCAAGTCTTCTTTATTTCCTTCATCCATGTATCTAGTTAACGAACAAGCCCATAGCGATTTAGGTATTGCAGGCCTGTTCGCAACATTCTTTCAATCCACTTATTCCTCTTAACCATATATTGGCAACTTTTATCCATATTCCACTTCCCATTGTAACTCCTGAAATCAGTGAGGAGAGTCTGTGCGGAATCTCTGTGTAAACCGCTTCTTAAACTTTTCAATTTATCACTTCAAAGCGCATCTTTTCCTGCTATTTGGAAGGAATCCTTTATTGTTCAGTTACATAAAAAAGGTAACAAGGCTGACATATCTAATTATAGAGGTATGCCAAACTTTCTGCAATCCCAAAATTGTTTGATAAAATGTTCACTTCAATCCTTTATCACTACTGCAAATCTATTATTTCTCTGTGTCAACATGGTTTTATGAAGAATAGATCACCAACTAATAACTTGCTTGAATTTACATCTTTAGTAAATCTTGGTTTTAACGAAAAATGTCAAACTGATGTTATTTATACTGACTTCAGCAAAGCGTTTGATTCCGGTAATCATGATCTGCTTTTACTTAAGCTAAACCTTTTAGGTTTCCCGCAAGATCTTCTTTGTTTGATTTCTTCATATTTAAGATATAGAGTTCAGCGAGTGTTATTTAAATCCACTCTTTCATCTTGGCCCATTACTGTTTATCCTTTTTATAAACGATCTTCCTTCATCCTTGAATTACTCTCGTGTTCTGATGTATGCTGATGATGTCAAACTATGCCTCTCATTTAATGATATCCTTTCGCAAGTCAGATTGCAAGATGATCTAACATCACTGTATTCATGGTGTTCATGCAATCTTCTACAGCTTAACTGCACAAAATGCATGTTTATGACTTTTCATCGCTTGAAATCTTCTCTCTTACACGTTCGACAACAATTCATTAGCGCGTGTCTCTACCTTCAGTGACCTCGGAGTCATTTTTGACCCTAAACTGAGCTTTAACCATCAAATTTCTAAAGAATTTAACGATCCCTACGTTACAAAGATTCTTTTTATCTCACTAGTCCGCCCTGTACTCGAGTACTGTTCGTGCGTCTGGTGCCCTCAATACAAAGTACATCGACACCGTATTGAGTCGGTACAGAAGCAATTCCTTCTTTTTGCACTTCGGGGCTTAAATTGGAACCCTAGTGTACGTTTGCCTTCTTACACAAGCAGGCTTCTTCTTATAGATCTTTCTTCGTTGAGTAATCGAAGAATTTCTTTAGGAATAAGCTTTCTTCATAAACTTATTACTGGTATTGTTGATTCGCCAAGGCGTTTGAGTCAACTTAGTTTCTGTGTCCCTAGTCGTACTACTAGGAATTTTGTTCCTCTTTCTCTAGGTAGGTGCACAACTAACTTCGCCTCACATGATCCATTTCGTGTATTATGTTATAATTATAACAAAATTTACCAAATCCTTTCTCCTGAGATTTTGCCCACCGCTATCAACGCTCTGGTCTTGCAACACCTACGGTTCTCCATCCACCGTGACTGAATCTGGACGCACAATTTTGGATGGGGTGTCCAATGTCTGTCTCTGACCACACATGCTGTGAGTAGGGGCAGCTATTTAGCAAATAAATTTCCCCCCCACCGGGTCAGAGACAGATTTATTTTTTGTTTTGCTTAATTAGTTGTAAGGCTTTATTTTAAGTATTTTTAATGTTTTTTGTTGACAGTATTTTGTCATAATTAAATTAAATAAATAAATAAATACCGCCAGATTACTAGTACTGCATTTGAGCTAGTGGCTGATAAATACACAAATAGCAAATAAACATACACAACAAAATATGCGATCAGCGGTCGCGCCATTCATTGTATATTTTCATAACACTCTAAACACAATATATGTGTTTTAAATTTATCAATACTGTAGACCAGTGTTTCTCAAAGTGTGAGGAAGAAGCTCAGTATATAAAAAATTTAAGTCAAAAAGACATTTTTAATAAGGACATTTTTTTTTCCACTTTCCGATTGGTTATGTACATTTGTTTAAATATAAAAGTAAACACTAAGTACATTTTTAAACGATAAGAGGGGAGAAGACATTAGACAATATCGAACATTTTCGAATGGTCACCCGTAACCTGAGTTAGGGTAGATCGACTGGTCTGCTTCGTTTTAAGCGTCTACGTCTAGACAATTCGTGAGATGGAAGGTCTGTTATTTCTACATTGGTATGTCGCTCTATTGTTTTGTGGTACCTCCTGCTAGCATTATTGATTTCTTCTTGAATCATAGTTACGCCGATGTATTTGTGAATTTCGTAGTTAGTTATATACCAGTCCGCATTAACTATAGCTATTGTTCGAAGCATTTTAGATTGTTGACGCTGAATAATATTTAAGTTAGTTTTCTTGGCTGTACCCCATAATTGAATGCCGTACGACCATATAGGCTTTATTACACTGTTGTATAGCATTAATTTCCCATTGGTTGTCAGATTAGATCTACTGTTAAGAAGCGAGTATAGTTGCTTAAACTTTAATGTGAGTTGCTCTCTATTTTTCTGAATGTGATATATCCAAGTCAGTTTACTATCAATGTGCATGCCCAGGTACTTTGCCACATTGCTTATTGGAATGTCAGTACCATTTATTTTTAATTGTCTTGGCTGATAAGCTGTCCGTGTCGTGTATACTACTTGCGTCGTTTTTAGTTCATTGACTTTTATTTTCCATTTATCAAGCCAAGTACATGTTTCGTCTAGAATATCCTGTGGCTTAGCTGTGGCTACATTTTTGTGTGGATACATTAATACTGTATCGTCAGCGAAGGTAGCCACCATTGAAGAGTTATCTCCTGGAGTTGGGATGTCTGATGTGTATAAAGTATATAACATTCGACCAAGCATTTGGTCATTTTTTATATACAAGAAATCAATCCTAATCGGAGCATAGGTCATAGCCTGGCGTTTTTTTCTGGCAAGTGCGCTTTTCAATACAGTGCCTAACTTCATTGGTGAAATCTTTTTTGTACAGTATTGCGGAGATGGAGTCCTGTTTAACAAATTGGTATTACTATTAGATTGGTTGGTAGTAAAGACCAGACCTTTGTCAGAATTGGTTCTATCCCATGTTTAAAATTCCTCAGCCTGATTTTCAAATCTTTGATTGGTTTATTAACTTTAGCTTTGGCATTTGGATCTCTCGTCCTTTGCCAGATCTCTCGCAGTTTATTTTTGTTCAAGATTTGGATTTTTATTGAATGGGGAAAAATATAGTTGTCATCTTTTGGTTTAAGATCTGGCGTTGCTCTGTTAGCTGCTTCGTTTATAATGTCGTTTAAGTGTATAACTGTCTTTTCAATAAGAGGTACATTTATTGTGAGGCTATTGTCAATGAATTCTCTGTATGCTTCCATGTCAGTTCAACGATTATACATTTTGCAGGTGGGGTGATCTTGTTTTATTGCGCAACTATATTCAACTTGTATTCGTCAATGATGGGAAGAAAGTTCAAGTCGGGCTTCAATTTTGAAATGTGTTATATTCATGTTTTTTTAATCCGGTATCTTCGTCCGACCGGTTGGCCAATATGTGGGTTCTCCTGTACTCAAGTGCATCCCCCCAATCATCTGAAGTGCACTTAGCAAGTTTTTCCCCTTGGTGTTTGTCAGCCTTGATCCCCAGTTTACGTGTTTCGCGTTGTAATCACCCGTTGTGATGAACCTTGGGCCAAGCCTTTAAAGTAGTCCTTAAATTGAGCTGTTGAGATTGTGTGTCCAGGTGGGTAGTAAATAGCTGCTATTGTGAAAGGGGCATATTTGTATTCTAACCTGAACCGTCCGGGTGGTTTGTTCTATATATTTTATATCCAGGAATGCTCAAGTAGTGATTGCTTGTGCAGTGAGTTTCAGAGATTAGAGCTATGTCAATCATATTGTCATTTAGAAATTGTTGGAGTTCTACGATATGCTTGTGTAGACCATTCGCATTCCACGCAATTATTCTCAATTTATTGTCCATTTTGTCTGTCAAGCTTGGTTATCAGGAGGGTTCATCATGTTAGTCATCTGTTGAATAAATTGCTTCATCATGGTTTTAAGTTCAGCTGTATCGTCATTTGGCATAATGTTATTATTATTTTTCTGGGAGGAATTACTGTCTATGGACTGATTGTCAGTAGAACTGATTTTTGGGTGTGTCGGTTGGTTGGCTGGGGTTGGGAAGGCGTGGCTGAAATTTCCGCGTAGCTTATGCCATTCTCCACTTTCCTGGACGTTATGGGCATTTGTTGATTGTTTGTGCCATCCATCAATAATTTGGGTCGAAGCGCAGGAAATCGTTGGATTTTTAATGTTTTATATATTTCGCAGCCCTTATAATTGGCTGTATGAGCTCCACCACAGAGAGCATATTTTATTTTATTTGTTGACTCCATAAGGCAGTCGATTGTTTTGTGCTTACCAGCACATTTAACGCATACTGGATTCCTTGTACAATAGATGCGGGTGTGCCCGTATTTTTGGCAGTTGGAACATTGCACTATCATCCTCTTGTTGTGGATGGCCTCAAATTTTAGTAATTCTATGATTTTTTTATAGTGTAGGCGCTCTGCCGGTTGGATACGAACTTCGTTATTGGGTAGTGTTTTAAGTACATAGTTATGCTCTACTTTTCAGTCAGAGCTTTGGTAAGAATGTTGATTTCTTCTACCCCCTGCGCACATAAATAGGTGGTGGCTAGTTAGCTTTTGGAGTCTGTTTGGAACCACTGTCCGGATTATTCTTCTCTTCTTCTACATTGCCATCGTCAGTATCTAAAATGCCTAAGTAATTGGAAGATGGCTTGCCAAGCCAGTAGTTAAGTGTGGTCTTTTTTTTTTTTTGTTGTTTAGGATTATTTAAACTTGAAGCTATGTTAGGTGACGTTTTGTTACGTTTAAGATTTTTGTTATTGTTTAGTGATTTTTCAGTCGGTATGGCTAGTGATTGCGTTTTTCTGTTTCTTTTATTTGAAATGAACTGTTCAGATCCATGCTTACAGATTGTATTATTTGATTTTTGTACTTGAGTGTTAATTTTTGTTGTAGGCGTAACTGTCACAGAGTTGACCAATGAGGCGATCGAATCATTGTTGTTGTTGAGGACATGGGTTTCGGTATTAATAGTTGTTGGGGTAACTGCAAACGATGACACGATCGAAGCAGTTGTTGAGAAAACTGTTGTTGTTGAAGCTGTTGATGTACAAGCAGTGCTTTGTGTTGTAGTAGTTGTAGTTGCTGATACAATTGCAGCATGGGTTGTGTAAAGGGGGGTTTGCGGGGATAAGCATTGGGAGCTCCATGGTAAGAAGCATGTGGTGTTCACACTGTCAGAGCACAGAGCGGGAGAACAAGAACCTGCCCTGCGCTCAGGCGACTTGGTGGTTAAAAATGAAGATTCATATTTGTTTTTGGGGCAGGAAGACCCAAACAAGAAATATGCATTTTTAGTTGTCTTTCTTGCTGAGTTTTTTTGATGAGGTTTTTATTATTTGTTTGTATTGTTTTATTAGTTTATATTCCGCTTAACGAACGAAATGATTCGCATAGAAAATCGAAATAAAATTAATTTCACAAGAATTTAATCGATAGAATGAAGATAGAAGTTTTTAACACACTGAGCTTGAGAGCGGAAAAAACACGACTTCACTGATCGATTGGCAAAGTGCGAATGAAAGGAATGGTTTTTTCTATAACTTCAACACGGACGTCAGTTGCCATATCACTTATCCTGCGTTGAATACTACTGTTAGAAAAGGGTAGACTTTTATGCTTTTCAACCTCTTGTTTGCCAAACATAATTTCTGCTATATCTAAAGCCGCTGGTAAAATTAAATTTGTCGGCAATAGTATGAGGTTTTCCTGCTTTAGACACACGAAAAGTTACTCGATAAGTAGCTAGTAACGTTGATGGTCCTTCAATTTTCTCTCAAAAAAAACCAACCGTCTGTTTTTTCATTTGGATGTTTTGTGCTGAGGTGGCGCACAAGTTTTGATGGTTTCATCCTTTCGCTTGATAAAGTTACGAAACAAATAACGCACTGCGGTTTGTTTTCAATCACAGTGAATCCGAATTTTAAATAATTGTCGTCATACTGACGTTTTTCTTTGCTTTGACGGTTGTGTTGCTCTATTTAGAAATTTTTTTTTTTCTAATAATTATAACAAGTCATTTCAATAAATAAAAATAAAGTGCACAGAATAAATAAATACATGTACATACTTAGGTCAGTCAAACCGCTTTTACATTGTGCTCTCCACAAAATGACTGTTTTTTTTATTCATTTAAATTGAAAAATGTATGCATAAATAAATATTTAATAATATTCACTGTAAAGGTCAGGAGCAGCGGAGGGTAAGGGGTCACAAAATATTTTTATACACTGAGGCGGTCGCGACACAAAAAAGATTGAGAAACACTGCTGTAGGCTATAGAAGAAAAATACAACAAAATTATAATTTGAAAATGAACTTTGAATGGGAACTACCGTAATCATAGAACTCCGGTTTGACATATTATAAGTACATATATGACATTGGAACGAGTTGGTATCGAATTTAGTATTGAATTCCTTTTGGTAATATTATTATAATTAAGCTTGGACCATTATTATACAAGGTAATTCGGCGCTCTGGCGGTTTTCATTTGTAGAGAAGAGACGAAGAAGCCTAAAGAAGTAACGAGTTGCTTGAATCGGCACCGAATAGGCAATTCTGCCGACGTTTTCGTTTTCTTCTTTCACGTATTTCGTTGTTTGTTCATTTTGCTTGGCTTGCTTAGAGTGAGGATGCATGCGAGTGCATGAGAAATGAAAAATATAGGCAGGAATGTGAAGAAATTTGTCAGAAACAGAAAGAAGAATCGACAACGAAACAGAAATGAAAACGAATACGAAATACCGGCAAACTAGCATAATTGCGCTCGCACAATTTTTGTGTATTAACTAGCAGCGACAACTAAGAGGAATCGACAAAAATTGCTCTCTCTAAATTGCCGTGTATAATAATGGTCTTAAAGATTAAAACAAACAGACAAGGCTTATAATATATATTTTATTTTTGTAAGTTTTTTAAAAACTGTCAGAAAAATGTATAAAACTATGTTAACTTCACACTATTCAGGGAACCTGAAAGAAAGGTCTTGTAGGTGACTCCTTTTGATTTGGAGGATACATATCGACTAGTTTTTTTTTTTTAAATAGTCGTTATAAACTATAAACTTATTTTATGATTCATAGAAATGTGAATTGTACAAATATATTCAGAAAGGATGTGGATTTCTCAATAAGACAATCGGCATTACCTGACTCAACATGTTTGCTATTTGTTGTGCTTGGATCAGTTGCTGGGCCTGTAAATGTTGCGCTTGCATCTGGCTTTGTTGAGTTGCCAGTCTGTGAATATCCTGTTGGATATCCTGCAGATTGATGTTCATTATAGCAATACTTTGCTGTTTGTTAGTTACGTTGGCCGATAAGAATGTTAAATGTATTAGTTACGTATGGATGTGTATTTTTGTATAAATTTTTGTTATAAAGCATAGAGAAAGACAGAAGGACAGAAATGGGAAAATAGATAGTATAATTAGGATCATTTAATCATCATTTAATGATATTATGATTAAAAATAAATATTGATATATATTACTTGATACTTATCCAAATCAACCGGATCCATATCTGGTGTTCTTTTAGATTCATTACTCATTGTTTCCCATTTCATCATGTCTGAGGATGTCTCAAGATCCTCCTACGGAAAAACTTTTCGAATGAAAAATAAAAAACCAAAAGTAATGTTATGATTACCTTTTCTTGATGACGAAGCAATGCCATTTCAATTTTACGTTTATCCTGTTCTATTCTTCGACGTTTTTCTTCTAGTTTCATGCGTATGGTAGACAGTTTTGTAGCATTCTCCAATGAGCGCAAATCTTCGTCAAACAATTCAACGTGATTAGACTGCCACGTAGCTGGACTTACTGGCATACTGCTTGTTGACGATTTACGCAATGTTGCCGACTCTGACTCATAATTATTAGATTTTCCATCGATGTTATTATCGGGACCGCAGTCTTTATTGATGGAATGTTTTTTTGATGTCATTAAGGGACTACCTGGTTTTGAAAGATTGTTCGTTGAAGACATAGCAACATTGTCCACACTGTAATCAAGTTTTACAAATAAAGTAATAATTAGTTTCGAAAAAACAATGTTTATATCAGATGGCTTTGAATATAAACACTTGACAAAAATACAATGACCTAGTTATTTATATTGTAAAATATGCTGGAATGAGGTGATCTGTAGAGAGAAGAATGAAAGAATGAAATAGTCAAAACAGACATAAGTTAAGGTATATGTGTGAGTATATGTATTGACAAGCATCGTGTGCCGATGTTATTGCCGACAATGACTCACTGCTCGGATGATGATAGTCGCAAATTGCTTGAAGCGGAGTAATTAAAAAATTTGCGGGTATTACATGTTTATTGAAGAAAGTCCAAAAAGTCGCAACTGTTTTTGGCGCAAGATTTTTCACCACTCAAGTGCAACCGGTGGCGATCATGTCAGACATCATCTAGTACAATGATGTAAAATTGACCGAGAGCACATGGTCGCATTACATCAAGTCGGGATGTCTGTATTTTAATTATTTATTAGCATTGAAAATTATTAAGGGCAGCTGTTTTGAAAAATTGTGATACACAAATGATTGAAAAATGTTAAGAAAATCTTATATCTGTGGTGGCGAGAGCGACTTCCTGAATGAAATAGTTCAAAAGCTGGTAAAGCAGAAATAAGTTTAGGTACATGTGTTAGAAAACTTCAGCCGTATATTATCCACTGGTTTTATACAGCAGTTGTGAGACCTATCTCAACTTATGGAGCCCTAGTGCGGTGGGAAGCGGCAAATACCAATTTCCACCTACACAATCTTCATAAGGTGCAAAGAATTACTGGATCTCTACGCTATCAAAGCACTGGCAGCCCACAGCTTCAAGAGCAAACTCTTACGTAGTATAGTAAAAACTCTTAATCAGGCTCGGCAACACTCTATCACACTCATCTGGGTACCGGGTCACTCTGGTATCGAAGGAAATGAGATGGCGGACGAGTGTGCCAGGAAAGGCTCGGCACTGCCCATGTCTCAAGTAGTCGCCGATGTTTACAGACCATTACAGGATATACTCTCATGCCTGGAAGTGAAAACCAGAGATCTAGCAGGCAAGAAGTGGGCAAATGAGTCTGCCTACACTGTCGCAAGGACACTCTGGCCTTGCTATCAACCAATGAGAATCTCCGAGCTCCTTCACTTTAACAAGAAAAGGGTTCGGAAGTTGACGGGACACTGCACCATCGGGCTGATGGCCCAAAGGATGCAAGTTCCACACCATGACTTCTGTCGTAGCTGTGAAGACGAGGAGGAGCCGGAGAGCATCCAACACCTCCCCTGTGATTACCATGCTCTTCTCAGTAAACGAAACCGGGTTCTCCGGAAGCCGTTCTTCGAAGAGTTGGGTAGTTTGGCAATATGTCCTTTGAGGGACCTGGCTCTGTTCATGGACTCCTCAGGATAGTTTGAGATAGAGGGTAATAGCTGGACTGACTTTGCACCCGTAGCACCTCATTCCCTTCCACGTTTTATCAGGCATCACAATGGGCCTTTAAGGGTGAACCCGCGAGTTTGAATTTGTGAAAAATACATGATTTAGAACATTTTGCAATATATGCAAATAGTTCTTGAAGCTCCCTTTTTCATTCCTAATACTTATTTTATTAAGATCTTTTAAAAAAATTAACAATTTAAATTTTACTTAAAAATGTTGTGCCATGATCAGCTGTTTTTGTTTTGGTTTGAAAAAAAAAAAAATAACGGAAGTCTGTCGAAAATGACAATTCTTAACCGGAAATTACCGAACATTTTTCAATACTAGCAGAAATTTGCTAGCCTTATTTCGATTCACAGCCGATTCCACTGTTGAATCTATCTGAATCGATTCACATTCTACAACAACAAGTGTCATTTTTTCTTGTGGTTGCTGGTTAAATGGTCGAATCAACATAGAATCGATTCTCGCTCGGTGTGAAAGCACCGTTAACTTAACTGGAGCTAAAGCGAATGTGTGAATATGTGTATGGGCATTTTCAATGATCGCGTCGTTTAGGAATTTCGTAAGGACAGTTACTTTTGTTTCGATACCAAGTACTATTAGCATCGATAGTTTGGAACCGAGTACCAAGTAGGTATTGGTTAAAAATACTCGGTACTCATAATTGCTTCGTTTATTGTTTCAATTTTTCACAAAGCGGAAAACAATCGAAATGACCAACAACAATTGAAAATGACTAAAAATTCACAAACACTACTGCAGAAAGAACCACGAACAACTTAGCAGTTAGCCGAAAGCGAAAAACTCAAATTCGATGGGGTGTCAATGTACCTCTGTGATCCGAATGTGACAACCATACAAGAGATTCGCAGCGCAGGCACCAAGGTCTTCTTTGTAGCAAGTTCTCAGTCCAAGCAAGACTGTTGGTAGCAATTCCGTCCATGGTGTGCTGAGTGACACATTAATGCATCTTAAAAAACCGTTGCCAGCGTTCAACCATTCCATTTGACTGAGGATGGTATGCCATGGTGTGAATATGTTTGCTGCCCAGCTATTCGGCCAAAGAAAAAAAGCTGATTCAAACTGTAATCCTTGGTCATAAGTTATTGATTTGAACAGCCAAACCGTGCTACCCAAAGAGTCCAACATGCTCCTGCTATCGCAGTGGCAGTTATATCCTTGATTGCTACTGCTTCGGGCCATCGTTAAAATCGATCGACCATCGCTAGGCAGTATCTATAACCGTTTACCAGAGGCATGACTACGATGTCGATTTGAACATGATCAAGAACCTTAATTTTATTGGGAATTCGTGAGATACGAGGGTGGGTCAATAAGTCCTTAGAAAAAAGCATTAAAACAATTTTTCTTGTGGTAATTTTTTTTTTTTTTGTCGACATAATCTCCTTGGAGCTCTATACACTTAGTTGGACGTTTCTCTAATTTTTTTTAACCCGTCACAAAAATAAGTATTTGTTTGATCGATGACTTCTTCATTTGAAAAAAAAACGATGTCCACTGAGCCATTTTTTCAGATAAGGAATAGGAAAAAGTCACTGGGAGCTAAACCTGGCGAATACGGTGGGTGGTCGACCAATTCGAACTTTAATTTTTCAATTTTAGCCATTGATCGTAAACTTGTGTGAACGCGGGCATTGTCCTGATGAAAGAGGATTTTTTTGTTTAAATGAGACCGTTTTTTTTTTTTTTTTAATTTTATTCTCTTAGCTGGTCCAATAAAGATGCATAATACTCCCCTGTTATTGTTTTTCCTTTTTCCAAATAGTCAACGAAAATAATTCCACGTGCATCCCAAAAAACAGTAGCCTTAACCTTACCAGCTGGTTTTACGGTTTTCGCCTTCTTTGGACATGGTTCGCCTTTCAAAATCCATTGTTTTGATTGTTCTTTCGTTTCGGGAGTGTAGTGGTGAATCCATGTTTCATCTACAGTCACAAACCGACGAAAAAACTCATTCGGATTACGTTGCATGAGCGACAACAGAGCATACCAAGACGGTAGTGATGCTGCATGAAAACAGACCGTTTACAGTAATAGTCGCGCTATCTGTTGGATTTTCTAAGGACTTATTGACCCGCCCTCGTATTACAATGGATTTTCGATCTCTGGCAAGGCAAACAGTTGCGCGCCCATAAAACTACATCTTTCCTCATTAAAGGCCACACGTATTTCTGTTGAATTGGTTTGAGCGATGACCTGACACTGAAAACTGGAAAACGTTGTGATTGCGGCACATATGGTCTGACTGATCCATTGTAGATGTCGCAGTGAACTTTGATGCCGTCGTTGAGCTCCATTGGCTTGCTGCCCTGCAAGAGCTTGGGTAACTTTGGATCATTACTTTGTGCTAATTCAACCTTCTCCGGAGTCGACATTGAGATTGCGTTGAGTCGTGAAAGCGCATCGGCAACAGCGTTATCAGATCCAGTTCCAGTACGATGTTTCTTGTAAACTGCGATATAAAATCCAGATGACGTAGTTGACGAGGTGCATATATTATAGCTTGTGGTCTGTGTTAATGACAAATATACGAACTTCCAGCATGTGTCGAAAATAACGAATGACATCGTAGATAGCAAGCAGTTCACGATCATATGTGCTATTATACTCGTCACGGTAGTGAATAGTATTATAAGTTTGTCAAGAAGTTTGTAACACACAAAAACATCGTACACTACATAAAGTATATATATTTGTGATCAGCTCGATGAGATGAGTTGATTTAGCCTTGTCCGTCTGTATTTTTGCAAACTAGTCCACAGTTTTTGAGCTGAAATTTTGTACATAGGTTTCTTTTTACCAAACGCTGAACATTTGTCGGAATTAGCCGAATCGGACCACCCCCTTTTAAATGAATGTTCTTATTAGGAAACATTTGTTGTTTTTTGACGTATCGAACTGAAATTTGGATACTATAAGTTTCTGATCTATATTCATCAACCATCCCATACATACCCCCATTTAAATAAATGTTTTTATTAGAAAAAGTTTTTTGTTTTTTAACTTATCGAACTGAAATTGAGACACTATAAGTTTCTTATCTATATCCATCAGCCATGTAAATTTTATGATCCTAGGTTTACCTGCAGGGGTACCTCCCATACAAACTCACATTAAATGACAAACTTATAAGAGTATAAGGACAATAAAAATACAATGCCACTCAAACTGTATTCTTTGTTGATACTCAAAATGTGTTCTTTGTTGATACGCAAACTGTGTTGTTTGTTGATACTCAAACTGTTACAGAGTGAATATAGTGATGCTAAGAAAGGATGGTTGGATGCAACCCGGAGGAGCGCGAAGAGTATTACATCATTGGCATAGCCAATGATAGCCTTCTTTCTGGTTTTTTTCTGCGTTTGTTAGATTGCGAGAGAAAAATCCAAGTGGATACTGCCAAGTTGTTGTTCAACTGCGGCTCCAATGGATGTATCAGACGCATCGCTGATGAGTGTCAGATTAGATTTGCGCTTGATGATAGGTGCGACATTAATGTCGCGTTGGCTACACTGCGTTTACAGAAATCAAATGCATCGGTGATTTGTGGAGTCCACTTTACTTTGCGCTTATCAGTATTTTTAATGCCACGATTGACAACGTTGAGTAAAGCTTGGATTTCGGACGCGTGTGGAATACAACGCCGATAATAATTAATAATGTTCAGGAATCGTCCAAGTTCACAAATCGTTTCGGGCTGTGTGTAGTTGATAATAGCATCTATCCTATCCTTTGGCAGTTGTATGCCCTTACTGTTAATAATATAGCTCAGAAAACGTTCTCCAGGTTGGCCAAATTTGCACTTATTCTCGTTGATTTTTAGCCAATTCCTTACGAGTGTCGACAAAACGAACTTCAGGTGATGTTCGTGTTCGTTGTGAGAAGTGGACATGATGAGAATGTCATCTATATATATAAAATGTTGTCAATAAAATGTTGGAACGTTTGTGTGGCATTTTTGAGGCCAAAAGTCATATAGAGAAATTCTATAAGCCCAAAAGGTGTACAGACGGCAGTTTTTGGTTTGTCCTGATCAGTCATTGGAATTTGGTAATACGTTCGCACTAAATCAATAGTAGAGAATATCGTTTTTCCAGGCAGCTTTGTGCAAAATCATATATGTGCGCAATCGGGTATTGGTCAGGCACTGTTAAAGCGTTTTTGGAGGTTCGAAAATTCCTTGGCGTAGGAGAAAATTGATTTCCTCTTTGGCGACATCAAGTTTTTTTTCCTGCTAAGCGTCGTGGCCGATCTGCAACTGAATTACCTGTAGTCTCAATTTAGTGGACTACACTTTCCAGTGACCCAGTTGTAGAGTGCGTTGTATGCATCTTGGTTATGCTTTGCAACTACTTCAAACATCCTTGAGGATCATTGTTCTCATTTAAAGTTGTAACTGAGGGTTTTGAAGTGTTGAGCAAAGTGTCAGTTGATTGTAGCGTCGTAGCTGCGTCGATAAGTGTTGTGCCTTCAGATGTATTAGAAGGCTATGTTTTGCCAAGAAATCGGATCCAATTATGGCGATTGGCTACCAGCTGAAAAGTCTTTGAAAACCCAGGTTGAGCTGCTGAAGTACGTGCGTGCTATATGTGTGAATGATGGTTTGATTAGTTGCATACAATTTTAGTCTGCAGTTTGGTTTCGTGATGAACAGCCGTACGTGATATGACTGACACAACAGCACCAGAATCTATAAGGAAACGTATTTTTGAGTTTTGTTCGGAAATGTAAAGTCGATGATCCTGTAGCCCACTAGAAACGTCATTTAGCGGATAGTTCGTTATGCTGCTGATCGTCGTTCTATTTAAGCGCCTTCCATTTGCAACCTGGGCGACACTTACGCGCGGGGGCTCCAAACTTCTGATCGTAAAAGCAAAGTTTATGGTTGGATCTCTCGCCGCCAGTGCGTTGGCTGGAAGATCGTATAGTTGATTGGGTTGCTTCTTAACTTGTTGAAACCGGATTCTAGTTTGTCGCCTGTATGAGATAGCGCGCCTGCATTGGTATTGCTGTTCGGCTGTGCTTGCTGCTGCATGTCTGACATTGTGTAAATTGCATCCGCTGCTGAGTCGAGCATTAATCAGCAACTTTGGCTAATTTATCTAGGTCAGACTCTGGCCAAACTGATAAAAGCGGTCGAATTGTTGCATAAAAAAAGCACGAACGACGCCTTCGCAACCTGCGTCTGGCACCGTTCGTTCATTTTGCTTCATGGCAGTTGTCTCCTTCGCTTGGAGTAGACGAACTATCGAACCGAAATTTGGATAAATAAGTTTCTGATCCACAATCATAAGCCATGTAGATCCTAGGGTTACCAGGAGGGTACCCAATATTAAATTTCAAAGAGTAAAAGTACAGGGCCACCCAAACTGTACTCATATTTGATACTCAAACTGTGTTCTTTGTTGATACTTTAACTGTAAGAGAGAGAATATAGTGAAGCTAAGAAAGGAAGCATATCAGATATCTGGCGTTTGACACCGTTCGGTTGGATGCAACCCGCAGGAGCGGGAAGAGTATTATATCATAGCCAATGATAACCTTCTTTTCGGTTATATAGTTAATTTGCCAAAAAATTTGTAACAAATTAACTGTGTCAGTTACAAAACAAATCTTATTTGATTGGAATTAATTATAGTTTTAATAAAAATTAAAAATAAATAGTTTATTTTTTCTGGATCTGCAAAAAAGTTTGTTAGATGTGCTATTCAAGTGGCGCGGAGTGTATGAACACTTTCTATGAGTTCTCCTTATAGTCGATTTAGACAGGCCCTGCGTCACGATGACACGCTTTGGTGTTTAGACAAGCCATTTCGTATCATTTATAACTGTTTTTTGTTTTGAATGTGCATAAGAAGAAGGGAACGTTTGTTGAATTGAGAGACAGTAAGTAGGAAAAATAATAAAAAAACATTTTCAAAATGGAAAAAATGTTATTTAAAAGAATTATTAATAATTGCAAGCACGCTGGTACGTTTAAATACAAATTTAAAACACAAAAAGAGAAGAAGACTGCCAATATCTAACCGGAAATGGCAAAAATCTTGGCCACACTATCAGACATTTCCCAGCCCTGGTCTGCATCAAAGACGCATCAATGCATGATACGACACAGACTCGCGTCACATTCTACAACAACAACCCCTGAATGACGTCATTTTCCTTGTGGTTGTTGTCGATTGTGATGCGAGTCATTGGTCGCATCATGAGAGACTCGCGTCATGGTCCTGTCTAAAACGGCTATTAGTAAACTAGTGGATTCTGATTGGTTTGCTGTAACATTTCCTTCAATGCAATGCTTTATAATGCAGTACGTGATATTCTTTGTTTTGTTGTCTGGTGCGTAAACAAAGAAAGCTAATGGTTTTACAGACAGACACATAAAAAGTTCCGTTGACTTACCAAATGAACAACAATGCAACCCTCCCTGCACAGTGCTTTAATTTTTTCAAAACAAACTGTAGCACATTGCGTAGCACTTGCAATTCTTTTGTTAAAAAAACTAAAAAACACACCTTTATCACGCACTTTAAATTATAAAAAAAAATTAATTCGAAAAAGATTGGAGCGCTTTTTGGGCATGTGTACTTTTAATTAATTTAGATTGAATTTTGTTGAAATCTTATTTACAGTTTCGCCTACAATCGTAACGTGCGATAAATCACTCAAAAAATTTGACAAAGACAACTTGATTGATACTAAAATATTTCTCTAAACCAGGGCTGTCTAACCATTTTGGTTCCGAGGCCACATTAGAAGACACCTTAACTTTGGTCGGTTACTTAGGAAGATAACATCAACTATGTTTTCTCAAATTTTACATGAGCCTTCTTTCAGTACGTACGGCAATATAACTCTACCAAATTTCATTTCGATTACAAACAATCACAATGCAATACCTGTGAACAGTATAAAGGTATAACAAGAACGAACGTTAATTTTGGTATCGCTTAAGTAATTCGAGTAATGCCCAAGTCACACCAAACAAAAGCGAAATATTGAAGCTGCCGTTCACACACCACGTTCGCTTTTTTATGAACAGCTGTTTTTTGTTATGATTTATTTTAATTTTTATATTATTAAAATGACTGAAAGTGGAATGTTATTATTTTGTTTGCTAATTTTTGCAATATATTTCACTTTAAATTTTATTTATTTCAAGCTTTTATCGATTCACTTTGCTTTTTCACTATGATCAAAACAATAATAAGCATTTCTGGTTCCGTTCTATGTGGCACAGTCAGCACCAGAAACGACCTAAAAACCAGAAAGAAGGCTATCATTGGCTATGCCAAAGATGTAATACTCTTCACGCTACTCCGGGTTACATCCAACCTTCCTTTCTTAGCATCACATCAGTTTGAGTGGCAATTTTATTGTACATTTATTCTTTAAAAGTTTGCCATTTATTTGGGTTTGTATGGGAGGTATCACTCCTGGTAACCCTAGGATCATGAAATTTATATGGTTGATGAATATAGATCAGAAACTTATAGGGTCCAAATTTTTCTAACAAGAACATTAATTTAAAGGGGGGTTTGTATGGGAGGTACCCCACCTATAGACCAAAAAACTTTTTCTAATAAGAACTTTTATTTATAGGTGGGTTTGTATGGGAGGTACCCCCCCTAGTGGTCCGATTCGGCTGATTCCGACAAATGTGCTGCGTATGGTAAAAAGAAACCTATGAGGAAAAGCTCTCTAGCTCAAAAACTGAGGGACTAGTTTGCATACATACAGACACAGACGTTCAGACGGACATGGCTTAATCAACTCGTCTCATTGAGCTGATCACAAATATATATACTTTATGTGGTCTGCGATGTCTCCTTCTGTGTGTTACAAACTTCATGACAAACTTATAATACTATTCACTCTCGTGAAGAGTATAATAACGGTGCCAGAAAGTCATTTTCTGGTTCTGTTTCTGGTCTATGCGATACCGCGCCATAAGTTGAAGCTAACCAGGGCTGGGAAAATTCTGCCAGTGTAGCCAAGTTTTTGTTAGTGTTTCCAAGTTTTTTGTCTTTATCCGTCATGTGCATCATTAAACAGTTGATGATGGCACATAACATTTTTAAGTGATATGCAAATAGTTAATTTTATTTTATAACTTTAATAAAATAAGAAACGGGAATGAAAAAGAGCTGCAAAAACTATGTGCATATATTGCAAAATGTTCTAAGTCATGTATTTCTCACAAATTTTCAGCTTTAATTTTGTCAACGTGCGCACAAAGTTCCATGTGTGTGTATAATCATAACAAAAACCAGCTGTTCATTTAAAGCGAAAGTGGTGTGTGAACGGCAGCTAAATTGTGAACCTTTTGTTTGGTTTGCTGCCCAATGTACTACAATTAAAAAGAGAACAGCATCACGTACTAACATCACATAGAGAACGTAGCAAAGCACGGCGGGTTCGATAGTATATATATTACTTATCTGGGAACGGCTCTACCGATTTGGCTGATTTTTTTTTTTTTTTTTGGGTTGTTTCGCTTTAATACTGGGTGGTTTAAAGAAAAGAAACTCGGAAAACCCAAAACGAACCGCAGAAAAATCAGAAAAACCCAAATCAAGTGTTCAAGTGAGATGAGCCTTGGCATGGTTGTCAGTTGAAATTTTTTTATTTATTTGTTTACTGGTGCAGAGTTGCCATGTGCATATAATATAGAATAAATTATTTTTGAAATTACTTTGCACATCTTGATTTTGAAAAACGTATTTAATCAGTAATATAAATGTGATTCGTATCTATCTACAATATTTTTCGAAAAACACGAAAAATCTGGTTATGACTAGCATTTTCAATTAGAACAAACAATTCGATATTCACTAGCATTCTTAAACTATTCATTATTTATTCAAATATTCAAATGATTGCTTTTATTTTGTAAATTGTAATTGATGAAAACGTTGTTATCCATAAATTTACGTGGTCGTTGGTGAGCGAGGTTAAGTGAGCAAAGCAAAGAATATAAAACAGAGTACAAAAATATTCATACGCGAACGCTCATGAGCGCTCATTTATGAAAAATTTCATAAATGAAAATTTCTTGTTTTTGCTCGCGTTCATATATGAACGCTTGATAATTGCGTTTTGCACACGAGCAAGAGCAAGCATTCATTTTTCTCTTTGTTGATACGCGAGTGAGGAACAAACGAAAAAAATGATCTCAGCTCATTGCTATGTATAACAATTCATTTGTGTACGTTCACGTGCTCTCATGCGCTCCGCTTATGTACATTTCAGAGTGTCTCATCTCGGGATATGTAATAATAAAATTACACATAATTTGTTGTTGGGTATTCAAAAATTTAAAATAAGAAGAACTTCGATTTGTCTATTCTATTCGTTTTATTCAACCGTTGGTTGATGCTGTTGAAAAAATATGTTTGAACATGTTAGAAGGTACAATGCAACATGTATGATCGATTTATACTTTGTCATCTTTCTTTTTGCTTTCTGAATGATGTATGATATTTTAGTCGCAAATAAACTCTCCTCACAACAGATGCTCCTCTCTACACATGCATACATGCATATATGCTAGTCGTTCGGAAATGAACGCTTCATTAAAGAGCGATTCATTTATGAACAATATCGAAAGCACTCCGCCGGATGCGACTGCATCCTCTCTCGTCACTTTTGTTTGTAGACAAGGGGAAGACGAAAGCGACGAGGTAGCCGTGATGCATGGTGTAAGAAATAGAGGTGGCGCCAATATTTTAAAGTTATGTGACGTTCTTTGAAGAATTTTCAATGCATTTCAAATTATTTTCAAATTATGTTCAACACACATGGCCGTGATGCATGGTACAATAATACACGGTACCGCCAATTCGACCTTTTACTCTCTCATAAATTACTCACACTCAATTGTTGACGTCATTCGCATATCAGTGTATAGAACGCTGAAATAATGCATTTAGTGTTGAACGTAATTTCAAAATGCATTAAAATTTGAAGAGTTTGAAGAATGTGTTTTTTCAACGTTTACTACCCTAATATTTTTGTGACGTCAAAAACCAAATTTCGAGGGCGAAAACGGTCAAATTGGCGTTACCTTGTTTTCTTGTATCAAGAGTTTAAGCGGTGCAAATTATGTGTAATCTCAAGGTAATATACACACAATTTGTTGTTGGGTTTAAAAAAGTTGAGAAACACCGCGATTTGTTGAGTCTATATATTTTAATAGTCTTCGTCACAAGTAAACATTCCACACATTAACACAGAGTTGAGAAAATAAAGAATATTTGAATAGTTTATGAATGCTAGTTAATAATCAGTTAGCAAATCAACATGTGAATGGAATATTATTCATACCAAAGAAGCAAAATATAAGTGAAATGCAAAAACACTTCAAATGAATTTGATTGAATCAGCTACTCATTTTATGATGAATAAATCAATATCCACAATTAAAGATATTTATCGAAAACTGATTTATACACGCACTTATATAAAATAATAAGAGTCCATTCTGCATAATAAAAGGTGGAAAGATGCTGGTGATGATCATTATGCTAATGAAAGGTGAATGGATTCAATGTTTTTTTAAACAAGCAAACATAAGATTTACTACGAATTAAGTTTATAGAATAATAATTATTAAAAACCAACCTTGTCTGCCTTTTCATCATATATTTTTCCGTTTCGTGATCTTGTTTCTCTGAACCTGAATCCGTGTCATAGCCTATCTGCAATGTTCCACGCGCATCAGTAATTGACGACCGCACAGCAACGGCTGGTTCTGAAATAATTTATAAAATCAAATGCTACACTTAATCTGTTTCATCTCTATCTTACCAATGCTCGTATTTGACAGTTTTCGTTCACGTTCGCGTTCACGATCGAACCATCCAACCGTATTCAATTGATCTTGTGAGCCACCAAAATTTTCAATCGTCAACTGTGAATCCTCACTGGAAGAGTTTCGACGTGACCGGCGCCCTTAAACCGAATTGAATAAAGTATTTATTTTATCTTCAAAAAATCAGGTTTTTATTCAAACAATAACAAATGCATCATTAAAGAAATCTTCAATAATTACAAAAATATTACAACATAAAACAAATAAAAAATACATTCATTCATCTATGGAAAAAATTGATCTATTGTACAAATATTTACATTACCTGCAAAACTTGGTCTTCGATTTTGATTCCAGTTGCTAGGTCGGCCAGCAGCGGCAAAATCGCCTGTGGTGTTTTAAATATTATATAGAAATAAAAATTTGCATTCAAGTTTCAAAATACAACTCAAAAAAGTACTTTTCTTTAAAAATGTATGTGTAAAAAAACATATAAAACTATTTATATACAATTTTATATTACAAAATCATAACTACAATAGTATAGACAAGTATTACATTGTAAAGGAACTACAACATTACATATTCACAATGCGTCTTCAATATGTTATATTCTTGTAATTGCTATTCAGTTATAATGCGTCTACTCCTATAAAACTGCCTTTTGCCTATATGTTGCGTTACTTTCTTTGACAACAAAGAGCGTGGTAGACCTAAGAAGAAATTGAAAGACAACCAATTGCATGCATTATTGGATATGGATTCCTGTTAAATGCAACAGCTTGCAGACGCATTAAAAGTTGGTCAAGCAACAATCTCCAAATGTCTACGAGCGATGGGAAAGATTCAATGGAAAAGAGGTGCAATACAAATTGAAGGAAAAAGACATTGAAAGACGGAAACCCACTTGTGAAATATTGGTTGCCAGACAGAAAAGAAAAATTTTTTTTTATCGAATCGTCAGGCGATGAAAAATGGGTTTATTTGACAAACTTAAACGAAGAAAAAAATATCCAAAATCTATTCAGCGTTTAGCGAGTCCATTGATAACACATGAACAGCATTTCATAATATATATAACAGTGGCCGATAGTATTTTTGGTGCTTGAAAGATTGTAGTGGTTTTATGCTAATTCAAAGTCGCTGATTTCGAATCTGCCCTTAGTTTTATCATTGAAAATGATAAAGGGCTGCTGTTTTGAAAAATTGCGTTACGAAAAATCTGTTACGTGATGGTGGCGGGGAAGTGGAGGAGAGAGGAGAATGAAATGCTGCTAAGGCACAAATAAGATTATGTGTATGAATGTATGTGAATAGGCAAGCATCGAATGAAATGAATACAAGAGAGGAGAATAAATTAGTAACGCAGAAATAAGTTAAGGTGCATGTGTTAGCAAAGAGATCAGATCTTATTACGAGGAAAGTCAATAAGTCCTTAGAAAATCCAACAGATAGCGCGACTATTACTGTAAATGGTCTGTTTTCATGCAGCATCACTACCGTCTTGGTATGCTGTGAAGTTTCAGCCAGATTGGTTGAATTGTTGTGTGTTACACGTGCATTGAAAAAAAAAAATTGTTTGTTTATAAAAATGGAGAAAATTGAGTTTAGATCTGTTATTAAACATTTTCATATAAAAGGCTTAACAGCAAAGGAAATAAAAAATGAGTTGGATTTAGTTCACGTCACATCTGCTCCTTCACTTGCAACTGTTTATAACTGGTGAAATGAATTTAAACGTGGTCGTACATCAACAAAGGATGAACCACGCTCAGGACACCCTGTAGAGGTGACTACGCCAGAAATGATCAATAAAATCCATGATAAGGTGTTAAGTAATCGAAGATTAAAGTTGAGTGAGATAGTTGAGGTTACAGGGATATCAAAAGGTAGGGTCATTTCTATTTTACATGAAAAATTGTGTATGAAAAAGATTTCGGCAAGATGGGTGCCGCGTTTGCTCACAGTCGACAATAAACGTAATAGGGTGGTTGCCTCTAAAGCTCTGTTGTCGCTCATGCAACGTTATCCGTATGAGTTTTTCGTCGGTTTGTGACTGTAGATGAAACATGGATTCACCACTACACTCCCGAAACGAAAGAACAATCAAAACAGTGGATTTTGAAAGGCGAACCATGTCCAAAGAAGGCGAAAACCGTAAAATCAGCTGGTAAGGTTATGGCTACTGTTTTTTGGGATGCACGTGGAATTATTTTCGTTGACTATTTGGAAAAAGGAAAAAACAATAACAGGGGAGTATTATGCATCTTTATTGGACCAGCTAAGAGAAAAAATTCAAAAAAAAAAAACGGCCTCATTTAAACAGAAAAAAAATCCTCTTTCATCAGGACAATGCCCGCGTTCACACAAGTTTACGATCAATGGCTAAAATTGAAAAATTAAAGTTCGAATTGGTCGACCACCCACCGTATTCGCCAGATTTAGCTCCCAGTGACTTTTTCCTATTCCCAAACCTGAAAAAAATGGCTCAGTGGACAACTTTTTTTTCAAATGAAGAAGTCATCGATCAAACATATGCTTATTTTTCTGACGGGTTAAAAAAAATTAGAGAAACATCCAACTAAGTGTATAGAGAAGAATGAAATAGTGAATAGAAACTATTTAACTTAACTTAACTTAGAAATAAGTTAAGGCGCATATGTGTGTGTGTGTAAGGGCATTTTCAATGATGGCGTCGTTTACGAATTTCATAGACAGTTAATTTTTTTCTATGTCCTCTAGTTTTTGAGATAATTTTTTGTTTTTAACATTCACATAGAGTTTATATACATAATTACACCCCTACTAATGTTGTTTATGTTATTGAAAATCTGAAACATCAAATTCATATGATGAAATATCAACACATTCATAATAATTTAGTTTAATAATCAAAAGGTGTTTAATATTCATAATATTTCAGTTTAAAAACAAAAAACACCAATTTCATGGAGGTTGATAAGAAATTAAAAATAAAATAAAACTGTAATCGGTTTTGCCTTACTTTTTTATACTCTTCACGGGAGTGAATAGTATTATAAGTTTGTCATAAAGTTTGTAACACACAGAAGGAGACATCGCAGACCACATAAAGAATATATTTTTGTGATCAGCTCGATGAGACGAGTTGATTTAGCCATGTCCGTTTGTCCCTCTGTCTGTATGTATGCAAACTAGTCCCTCAGTTTTTGGGCTAAAGAGCTGAAATTTTGCACATAGGTTTCTTTTTACCATACGCATTTGTCGGAATCAGCCGAATCGGACCACTGAGGGGGGTACCTCCCATACAAAACCCCTTTAAATTAATGTTCTTATTAAAAGAAGTTTTTTGTTTTTTAAAATATCGAACTGAAAACTATAAGGAACGGACACTATAAGTTTGTAATCTATGGCCATCAATCGTGTAAATTTCATGATCCTAGGGCTACTAGATGGGGTACCTCCCATACAAACCCGCATTTAAATTAATGTTCTTGTTAGAAAAAGTTTTTTGTTTTTTACGTATCAAACTGAATTTTGGACACTATAAGTTTGTAATTTATAGCCATCAATCATGTTAATTTCATGAACCTAGGGCTACCAGGTGGGGTACCTCCTACACAAACCACCTTTAAATTAATGTTCTTGTTAGAAAAAGTTTTTTGTTTTTTAACGTATCGAACATGAAATTTGGGATCTATAAGTTTGTAATCTATGGCCATCAATCGTGTAAATTTCATGATCCTAGGGCTACTAGATGGGGTACCTCCCATACAAACACGCATTTGTCGGAATCAGCCGAAGGGACCGCTAGGGGGTACCACCCATACAAACTCCTATTTAAATTGATGTTCTCATTAGATAACCATTTTTTTTTTTCATGCTCCTAGGGTTACCAGGAGGGTACCTCCCATAGAAACCCCCATTAAATTAATGTTCTTATTAGATAAAGTTTTTTATTTTTTGACTTATCGAATTGAAATTTGGACACTATAAGTATCTGATCAATATTCATCAACCATGTCAATTTCATGATCCTAGGGTCACCAGGAGGGGTACCTCCCATACAAACCCCCACTTTAACTAATGTTCTTATTAGAAAAAGTTTTTTGTTTTTTAACGTATCGAACTGAAATTGAACACTATAAGTTTCTGGTCCATATCCATGTAAATTTCAAGTTCCTAAGGTTACCAGGAGGGGTACCCCCATACAAACCCAAATTAAAAGACAAACTTATAAAGAGTAAAAGTAAAATAAAAGTGCCACTCAAACTGTGCTCATATTTGATACTCAAACTGCGTTCTTTGTTGATACTAAAACTGTAAGAGAGAGAATATATTGTAGTAATGCTAAGGAAGGAAGGTTGGATGCAACCCGGAGGAGCATGAAGCCAATGATAGCCTTCTTTCTGGTTACTGTAGCTTTACTTTTTGTTTATTTGTTTACTTGTTGATCATTTTCATCATTATTATTATACCAAAGCGATATTTTCTAAATCTATATATGTACATATATGCTAGTATACCCGACGTGTTTTGCTACGCTCTCGACGTGATGTTAGTGCGTGATGCTGATCTCTGATTAATTGTAGTACATTGCGCAGCAATTAAGTATTAATATTGACATTCAATTATGTCGTCTGATTTTTCAATTAATATTGACATAATTATCTGATATATTTGACAAAGGCGACTTGATTGATTTTAAAATTTGTCTCTAATTATTTGGATATTGTTCATACGAAAATAAAAAAATACATTATAACCTATTCTCATACCTACCAAATATATAAAAAAAAATTCATAAAAATCGGTCGCGCCGTTTCGAAGGAGTTCATACACTAACAACGTGACAGGTGATTTTCATATCTATCTATATATGTATATCGTACAATCGTAAGCCTTTTTCTGCCTGTGCACGCTAATCTCAGAAACGGCTTAACCTATTTGAATACGGGTTTGACTAGTGTATTGTAGCAACATTTAGCGTTTATTTTATCGAAATCAACCTACTAAATCAAAAGATATTAATTTTAATTAATTTTTCATTCAAAGACAAATCAACTAATGAATATTTTTTTCGTTGCTTATGCATTGAATTTTGTGTTGTTTTGTTATTGTTATATTTATTTCTCTCATTTATAGACAAATAAGTAAGCTCAAGAGTATTGCGCTCTACGTTCTTTTCTTTCTGTATATGATGTTCAATGTTAACAAAATACATGCAATACAAACATAATTTGAACACCACGCGAACGAAGTTGTGAGGACAGCTAGTTTTTTTTTAAATAAAAATGTAACTTACCTCCGTGCAAAGCGGTGCGCGGGTTTCTAGTTTAACATAAGAAATTAGCTTTTTTTTTGCGGCAGCCGATTAGCAAATTTTCGCTTTATTGTTACTTTTGGGTGCAACTTGTCGTATTTGGCTTATTAAAATTATTACTTATTTAATTTGACTAAGGCTTACAGGGAGCTGTAAAGTTATTTCCTTATTCTTCAGCAATGAGCATACCTATGGGGAAATATGAAAAGTCGGCCCTCTTCTGTAATTACAGCGGCTGACAAGAGAATTATTTTGATGCACGCGTCTAATTCTTACTCAGCCGGCAAAATGTAAGAAAATACTGATGTTAGTGCGTGCGTGCGTACTGTACAAAGAATTATTTTGAATACTCAACATATAAAACGTCTGAAAATAAACAAAAAAAACTAAACTAACTAAACCAACTTTGAAAGATGGAACGGAGCGTGTAGTTCTTTCGGATGAAAAAATTCAATTGGTATATACTTTAGATCGACTGAACAGTCGTGCCGGTGGTGTCATGGTATGGGGAGCTATAACATACTTAGGCACCATAGAACTGCAGTTTCTAACTAGCATTGACTAAAAAGGGCTTTCCCTGCAATCAAGTATAATTTAGAACCTTTGGAATGGGCGATCCAGCAGGATAACGCAACTATGCATACGGCCAGGGTCTTAAAGACTTGGATTGAGAGCGAAAACGTGCCTTTGCTTACTTGGCCGATATTACTTATATTATTTGAAAATAGATAAATTTAGGTAACACAATTATTTTGTGGTGTTCTGTGCCCATTATCCTACATTATTCGACATTTTCAATAAAAGTTACTTTTTTATGTTAAGTTCGTTAAAAATTATTTAAAATGTAATTATTAAAGCTACTATCCTAACTATTACTTCTTCTTGTATAATTATTTTATAAACTTTATTGGCAAAAAAAAAAATCATCTTAAAAGCTTTATTCGTTTGGCTGACATTATATATAAGCTTCACAGATAAGAAGCATAGGGTGTGCTAATCGGTTGTCGGGTAGTGTATACTACCCCGTTTATAAGACACCCGAAACGGTTTGCACTTAGATCAGCCTGACTCAGAACGCATGCATAAATTGATTTTCAGTTCGTTCTGAAGACGCGAAGCGACTTCAATAAGGGCACACTTCAAACCCGTCGTTATTTTCCGGAACCGAATTTATGTGTCTTATAAATGCAAAACTTATTGCAGACGTTTTGAAAATCAGTTATTCGCAAAATGTTGTTTTGTGCAGTGTTGCCATATGGTGCAGTTATTTTCCATTATAATCATTTTCTCAATGATTTTGTGAATTATAAATAGATTTAAAAATCATTGCAAAATGTTATTAAAAATCAGAATAAGGATTATACCTTGAACATTGGTTTTGTACAATGCGATTTAAAAAAAAAAAACCTTATTTTGAGAGGTGAGCTACATCATATTTTATGCATATGGCAATCTAAACAAACAATCAATTAGAGCACAATGACGTCGCACGTATAAATAACTAAGCAAAAACTTTTCTGAGTCAGGCTGATCTCAGTGCAAACCGTTTCGGGTGTCTTATAAACGGGGTATATTTCACTTTTCAAGCACGAATAAAAAAATAAAATTGTGTGAAATTTTTATTTGTGATCTGTTTTTTTTATTTATTTGTTATTTTTTGCTTACTCATTATCTATCTTCAATTGTTTTAAGTGATAGAGGTTAGGTATAAGGCATAGGAAGAAAAACAGAATTCTTGTTTTTAAATTGAAAAATATGCTTACCATAAATGATCCGAACTCTAATAAGTATTCAAAAAATAATCTATAATAGTTATCGCAAACGGTAATTTAAGATAAGACAAATTTGAGTACCAAGACAAAATAATAACTAGTTAAAATAATAATTCATCTTATATTATATAAATTTGTGTAAATTTTTTAAGTGATAAAACTAAGAAATTAAATAACAAACCTCGTTCATCTGCTTTTGATTCCACATTAGCTTTTTCTTTAGCTTGTCGCAAGCGAGCTGGAACCAACTGTTCATGTTGTTGTGCGTGCAATGATGAGAGTGTTGTAATACCGCGAGATTTATGCACAACAAACGCTACACATACGGATTGTTAGTAGTGCAGAATGATCGCGCCAGAAATGCAGCAACAACGGGACAGGAACCAAATGCAAGTGTTGAAATACCGGCAGATATGGTAGACATTTAAGGGAATGGTAGGTGCATTTATACAAATTATTTGAAAATCGCGCGGAAAGAAAAAATAAACAAATAAAGTTTTAATAACATATTTTCATAATCATCGACTTAAAAAAAAGATAAAGAGATAATTTTGTTGAAAAATAATAAAAGTAAATAACATAATCATAACAAAAATAATAAACATTTATAAAATTAAAATTTTAATTTGATATTACCTTCAGCATAACTATTCGTTTCGTCGGCTTGAGAATCAGTTGGCGGACTTAATCTTTGATTGTTTCCGCTAGAGGAATTTATGTGGGAAACTAAAATAAATAATATAAAACGAGTAAAGTCCAAATTTCAAATTAAACACGAAAGACAACAAAGACAGAATCATTAAATAAACTTTGTTACACATTTTTATTTTTTTCCTTAAGGTACATATAATAATTTTTGGTTTTTATTTTTTTTTATTTTATTTACTTTTTATCAGATATTTTCTTAAAAAAAAATGTCTACGACAAGAATAACAAAAATCGAGGTTGATCAATTTACAAAAAAATACGACAAATTCCAATTCTTTATGCGAACGGTTAAATGCTAGTGTGGGTTTCACGATTTGGTTTGCATAGTAGCTATTATTCCTAGTAATGGGATTATACTGTTTGTTTACAAAATGTTACCCCATATGTTTGAAAACAGAGAATTATATGCATATCTGCGGAGAGGCCCACAATAAAGGTTAAAGCAAAAATTTTAAAACGCTTTGTCACGGTAAAGAATATTTATATATTTAGGAGATATCTGCTCCATCCATGGAAATGTTCAGAAGATTCTGCCAAAAAAGCCATACCATTACACCTAATTTTGCGGCTGCGGCTTATTGTTCTTTACGTATATCATGAAAATAGAAATTGAAGCCATAAGGTACATTAAAATTAAGCTCTTTTTTTTCACACTTCGTATATAGCGTTTTTTTTATTTTCAGTATTTTTTTATGATTTGCGTACACCAACTAAAGTTGTCCCATCTGTGACTATTGCATGTAAAAACAAACTCATTTTTTCGACATGGCCACAGAGAAACAGATGTAAGGCATAACAGTGAACTCATTCTCACTGTTCGCTTCTCAAAAAAACCCGAATGAGAAAAACTCTAAATTGAAAAAAGAAAAACCAAAAAATCTTTATGTGCCTTAAGAAACTAAAAAAAGAGAATGTTTTTTTGGTTTAGGATTAATCCAAAACATTTAACAAATTTTTAGCTGTTTTTTAAAATCGAATCAAATTCAAAACGAATTGATTTTGATAACTATTATAAAAACTATGACCCACAGAATTGATGAAATGCTGATAGTAAGTTATGACATCTGAGTTAATAGTACAGTTAAGTAAGATTTTTTTTTTTAAATATGTTTCTCAGATTTGTTTTAATGGAGTCTTAAATGAACTTATCGTTCGTTTATAGTAAGATTATTATAAAAGAAAGACGCGAATTATAAATTTTAAAGAATATTTTGAAAATCATAAAATAATAACTTTTTGATATACTTGTAACGAAAATCATACGAATTGTTGGAAATTCATATTGCAGTAGTAGTACAGTTTTGAAATGAGTTAATAAACGTTTACATATGTATATATCTGTCATTATGAATGAATGGAAGACATTCTCCTAAATAATGTATTTATTATATTTCGTCAGGAGGCAACTAATGCAAATTATATAATAAAATTGAATAATTAAATAAAAATTATTTAAACATTCGAACACACAACAAAAGCAACATAACACAAAATATATAACAAACAGATTTAAAAACATTTAAGCAAAAAAAATAATTTAAAACCTTGGAATGGAGGGCGATTTGTTGGCGAACCGGTGGGCATGTCTAACTCGCTTCGTAAATCTGGAATTGGTGTTACAGGATGCGTTGTAAGGCCTCTTCGATGGCAGACTCCGTGCTCATTTGCACTAACGTTACGTTTTGCGATGACTTCTACATCAATCGAATATTTCATTTAATGGTTTGTTTTTAATATTCGCGTTTTTAAGAATATATGTATATTAAATTAATATTGTATTGTTCCGAAAAAGCATTAATTAAAAAATAGAAGAAGACTTACTAATTCAATTAATATGAGTATATAAAATAATAAACATTAATTACACAGTAATGAGAAAACTTTTGAATATTTTCATATAGGATATAAAGATTTGAACCTTCACATTCCAAATATGACATTTGCTTTGCTGTATCACGTCATAGTTTTATACTCTTCACGCAGTGAATAGTATTATAAGTTTGTCATGAAGTTTGTAACACACAGGAGACATCGGAGACCCCATAAAGTATATACAGGTTGGTTGAAAAGTAGTGAAAGGAAAAATGAAGGTTTGATAATTTTTGAATGAATTAATTTTTTTTATTCAATATAGTCTCCCTCAACTTCAATACACTTATTCCAATGATCCTCCAATAATTTTATACCATCTCTGTATTGATTTTCCGGAAGCTCTGCAAAATACCGGTCCACAGCTGCAATAGCTTCTTCATTCGACGAAAAGCGCTTTCCTCGAAAAAATTGTTTCAAGTTTCTGAATAGGTAGAAGTCACTGGGAGCCAAATCTGGTGAATAAGTTGGGTGTTCAATCAATTCGATCTTTAATTCATTGAATTTAGCCATCGTCAAAACACTTGTGTGAACACGTGCATTGTCTTGATGAAAAATGATTTTTTTCTTGTTCAAACCGGGTCTTTTTTCACCAATTTTTTCATTCAGCTGATTCAAAAGGTTGCAATAATATTCAGAGTGAATTGTTTTACCTTTTTCAAGATAATCAATCAACAAAATGCCTTTTGCATCCCAAAAAACTGTTGCCATAACCTTTTTTGCCGATCGTTCTGACTTCACCTGTTTTGGAGCTGAACAACCAGCTTCAGTCCAATGTAAACCTTCTTGTTTCAGTAGATCCAAGTCTCATCCATAGTTATGAAACGGCGCAAAAAAATATGTTTTATTTTGCTTAAAACGCTTCAAATTACGCTGAGAAATTTGTTTTCGATTCTGTTTTTGTTGAATTGTTAAGGAATGCGGCCCTAACTTTCAAAACAGCTTTTTCATATGCAATTCATCATGTAAAATGTAGAGTACCCGTTCATCTGAGATGCCTATGGTATCAACAATTTCCCGCTTAGTCGAACTTGGATCATAAGACACAATATCATAAACTTGCTCAACAATTTCTGGAGTTGTTGCGCTTTTTGGATCATCTGCAACGCTTGTACGACCACGTTTAAACTCCAAAGCCCATCGATGCACAGTTGGAAATGATGGAGCAGATTCGTTTAAAACTTTTACCAATTTTTTGTGGATTTCCGTTGCTGATAAACTTTCCAAAACAAAGAATTTTATCACCGCACGATATTCGGTGTTTTCCATTGCAAACAAATAGGCTGACCCGTCAACTTAAAATGGCTTGTAAACAAAGAATAAAGTGACCATTCAAAATAATTTTTTTAGTGTTCAAATGAAAGATAAAATGTTAATATACGATATTAATTTTTATTCTCCTATTGGTTAATATGTGTCGCTTTCAATACTTTTCAACCAACCTGTATATTAATGATCAGCCCGTCTTTATGTATACAAACTAGTCCCTCAGTTTTTAAGTTAGAGAGCTTTTGCACGATGGTTTCTTTCTACCATACGCTGTACATTTGTCGGAATCAGCTGAATCGGACCACTAGGAAGGGTGCCTCCCATACAAACCCAAATTCAAATTAATGTTCTGATCAGAAAAACTGATTTTTTTTTTGTCTGATCGTACTGAAACTTGGCCACTGTAAGTGTCTGATCCATATTTACCAGCCAAGTACATTTCATGATTCTACGATTACCAGGAGTGGTACCTGCCATAGAGATATAAATTCAAATTAATGTTCCTATTTGAAAAACTCTTTTGTTTTTTATCGTATCGAACTGAAATTTGGTCATTATGCGTGCCTGATCTACATATATTCACCAACCATGTTTAAGACCATCGGATTACTGGATCGTATAGCTCCCGATATGTGTGCTTTATACACCATGGACATGCGCCATTTGCATGTCACACATATTTCATACAAATAGTTATAACATTTCGACATGCTCACAGGTGCGTGAAGAGTATTCCATCTTTGACATAACCAAAGATAACCTTTCTGGTTTCTTTTATATTCATGCTTGAAAAGTGAAAACTGAAAACAATACAATAAGGGTTGTTTCATTTCCGCCATATGTACTTTCCATAGATTTTATTCTTTCTTATCCATATATGTATGTATTGCATAGCCATATGCATGGTTCTACTCAAATTAGTCGCGACTTAGAATAGTATCGTAGTCACTCAAAAATTTGGTTGAAAAAATCTCAGTCTCAGCTTGCTTTTGTTGTTGTTTTCTGTATAAAATACCGCGCGCACACTTCTTGACTCTTTTACGATCACCTTCTTGTTCTTTCATTGTTCAATGCCACCACCACATTAACCATAAATACAAAAAAAACTGATACTCATCAATTGAACACATATTTATTTTTTTTTTTATTTATTTATAGATTTATTTAAAGATAGAATACAATACATACAAATCACTCAAAATGTTGTATCATTATCTATTCATCCATTTCGATTTGTTTTGGTTGAATGAATACTTAACTCATACAATATCATATCCAAACGTTCCATATGAACGTGTTCCCCAAACGCAATCATTCCTTTTAACTACGAGGCCGTCAAAAGACTTAATTAATGTTTTTTTTTTTTGACTTATCTAATTGAAATTTGGACACTATAAGTTTCTGATCCATATTCATCAACCATGTCAATTTCATGACCCTAGGGTTACCAGGAGGGGTACCTCCCATACAAACCCCTATGTAAATAATTGTTCTTATTGGAAAAGTGTTTTGTTTTTTGACTTATCGAATTGAAATTTAGACACTATAAGTTTCTGATCCATATTCATCAACAATGTTTATTTGATGTGATGACCAGGAGGTGTACCTCCCATACAAACCCAAATTAAATGACAAACTTATAAAAGAGTAAAAGTTCAATAGAAGTATAGCGCCACTCAAACTTCGCTCATATTTGATATTCTTTGTTGATACTCAAACTGTAACAGTGAGAATATATTGATGCTAAGAAAGAAAGGTTGGATGCAACCCGGAGGAGCATGAAGAGTATTACATCTTTGGCATAGCCAATGATAACCTCCTTTTTTTATTTTTCTTCCTCCTTTCTGGTTTTTTTTATTGGTATAAATTTTTTTACCGTCATAATTGACTGTGAAAATGTCGTTAATGTACAAATTTCCATTTTCAAACGTAAATAATCAATATATTTTATTATACTTATACAAAAATATTCAAAATGGGTAAAAAAAAATTGCAGGCCTATGTAAATGATGATATAAAATATATATGTATACAATTCGAAGAAATATATATACATATATGGCAATTGAAACTAGACAAATCTGAAAGAAATACAAGTAAAAAAACGGTCTCACCAAAGCTTGCAAGTTCAAATTAATATAATTAATTTTTAGGGTTCCGTATCCAAAGGGTGCCTACGGGACCCTATTAATAAGCCTACACTGTCCGTCCGTTAGAGAACCGTAATAGGTTGAGAATTGCAATTTTTACAGAGTGTGTAATTCAATTGCGTGTATATGTAAATACAAATACTAAAAATAAGTAAAGTTAAAAACATAGACGGGTCCCCATAAAGACCCGAATTTAAATTACTGTTCTCCTTAGAAAAAAATTTTTTTTTCTATCTTATCGAACTGAAATTTGGACACTATAAATGTGTGATATTCACTAGCAATGTAAATTTCAAGATCCTAGAATAACTAGGAAGGGTACCTCCCTTACAAACCCAAATTCAAATTAATGTTCTTATCTTTTGTTTCTCATTTTGGTTAATTAGTAGCATACCTTTGGGCGATGATAATTTTAGTTTGTGTTACTGGTTAAATATTTCACTTTTGCGACAAAAACAAATTAATTTTTTATAACTTCGGACAGAGGTACAAGCTTTACATCCAACGAATTTGCATACATAGTGTTAAAACCTTGTGCGGTGGCGCGCAACCCTTCGTGTGCGAGTCTGACTCCCACTTGACCGATTTTTATAATCTTCACGGGAGTGAATAGTATTATAAGTTTGTTAGAAGGAGACATCGCAGACTATATAAAGGACATATATTTTTGATCAGCACGATGAGACGAGTTGATTTTGCCATGTCCGTCTGTATGTATGTACACTAGTCCCTTAGTTTTTGAGCTAGAGCTGAAAATTTGCACATAGGTTTATTTTTACCATACGCTGCACAATTTTCGGAATCAGCCGAATCGGACCATTAGGAGGGTACCCCCCATACAAACCCCCATTTAAAGTAATGTTCTTATTAGAAACAGTTTTTTGTTTTTTGACTTATCGAAATGAAATTTGGATACTATAAGCATATAGCAGGGTTTGAATTGCTGAATTCAAAATAGCAAAAGCAGAGAAATCTTTGCTTTACTTTCATTTTTTTCAGTACAATAAAAAAATAAGCTCGCAAATGCTAACTGAGCATGTGGTTATTAACGAAGCACAAGCGAAAAGCAAATGCGAAAAGAGATAAGAAATCACTTGGCTGAACTAACGAAGTATTTCGTTTTCAGCTTGCGCAGATCAGCAACAGCGATGTTGATGTTTCGTTCAAAAAAATTGAAGGCGTTTAAATACTCTTGTCTTTAATTATACGTATTGCTGGTTTTTTTATACCTAAAAGTGGCTACAGACAGGCAACATGCATGAACTAATTGATTGATTAAGGTTCGCCAGACATGACTAACATTTTTTTCCACGATTATTTTATTTCTAAGCTTTGGTGAGCTTAGTGAGAACGGATGATGATTGAAAAAAGTAAACGGTCGCACATTAATGTATTGAAGGAAAAAATAAATAAATGGAATTGGATACACATAATACACTATTTGACTGCAACGCCATAGTCCAGGTCTGTCCAACCTTTTTGGTTCCTTAGGCCGAATTAGAATTAATACGTGATATGTTGGCCGCAGGAGCAAAAAAAAAACCCTGAGTATCGGGACTAAGAAATTTCTGTTTGCCACTTCGGCCACTTGCCTAAACTTATGGACCGTTATTGAAAATTTGAAGAGACTACAGCGCCATAACCTATTTAAAATCAACCAAATTGGTCAGGAATGTTAGCCGACTATGATCACTTTTACACTTACGATTCCGGTCATTATATGGGTTTGCTTAAGTACTATGTGATTATCGAAAGACGAACCTGTAAGGAACTGTCGAGAAATTGTTACAAATTTTTTACATTTTTATTAAATCAGAATTTTTTATATTTGAATACAATGTGGTTAGAGATTCTTGTGAAATTTTCCATTTTTGCGTGCTGTTTGTAAATTATAAAAACAGGGGTAAAGAGGAAAATCGACTGCGCAGTCCGTCTATTCAATCTAGTCATGCAGTTTTTGAGCTATTGAGCTGAAATTTGGTACATATAAGTACAAACAATTTTTTCAGCTTGGGTGTAAATGATATCTGCAGTTTTGTTGGTTTTTTCTTTTTTTTTTTGTCCTTTAATTTAACGTTTGATGAAAAGGAAATTTTCTTTGTAAATGTGGTCAACGGATGCACACTGGTCGGAATTCAAATATTTTAGACAAAAAGTCCAAAATTTAAACTATTTTTTTCAAACTTATTTGCTATCTTCGAATTCTAGATACCTCAGCCAGTAATTAAATACCAACCAACACTTTTTTTTGCAATCCTGGTGGTTATGCCACTAGGTGTTTCAGATAAAACACATTTTTAGTTTTTGAAGCTGTCGTATTCATAAAATAGTGAATCAATTGTTTATTGAAATAATGGAAAACAAAGCTCGAGGTATTTACTTGAGAACTGTGTAGAATATTTTATATGTCCTTTTGTTTTGTGATTGTCTTTCCTGGAGCAGAACTAGTGAATATATTATAATAAACTGCAGTTATTAATGTGTAACGAAACTTCAATATGTGTATTATAAGATAGGATTAATAACTTTTGCGCAATTTTAAAATAAAATGAATTGTTGTAGACAAGGTCAGGTAATACTGTAGAGAAATGCTTCAAGTTTGGAAGGAAAGTAAGCAGAAAAATATTGCTCTATTGAACTGGGCATTAAGGAAAAATTCCGATTTTTCGAATGAAAACATATCAGACATAAAAAAATCAGCCAAGTGTGAGTCGGACACGCACACGGAGGGATCCGTACCATCGTACAAGACTTTTTGCCGCAAAAATGAATTATGTATTCAATAACTCAATGTTCGAGCAATTCCAAACACAATGAATATGCATTTATTATGAAACTGACAAAAAGCTCATGCTCCAAATATTAAATTATTGATTTGACTTATGTTTAGGGTAGAATCAGTATTCATACTGCATATCAACTTTGCTCAAAAGCAAAACTGAAATATTTATACAGCCTAAAAGTATGCTTAAAAAAAAAATTACCAAAATATGAAACAAAATAAGTAACAAAGCTTCTAAAACTGTGCGTAGTGCATGTTGGAACACACGTTATTTTAGTTTTAGTATTTGTTGCTATCATGACAATAGAAATACAAATTCTGTGATTTTTTCAATTGTCTATCTATTACGGTTGATGAGGTACAGCGGAGTCGCACGGACTGACGGCGGAAGTTTAATAATAGAATCCCGTTAGCACCCTTTAGGTACGGAACCCTAAAAAGGAAATTCATATAGATAAGCCTAAACAAAATAGTTGTGGAAATTCAATTGATGGGAATACGGCCAGATGATTATTTTCAAATGTTGATGTGTTTAGCTCAACATTGTAGTTCGATGAACAGATTCTTCATAATTTTCACATTATTTTCATAGCTCTCTTTTCCTAGTTTAGTAAGCCATTCAAAATTTTAAGAGTTTTGTGAAAGAACTGCTTCATTGTACATGACCAGATATCTTCGGTATACCATGTCAGCGACCGTGCATAAATTATTGGTTAATGGATCGTAAATTATAGTAGCTGCAGTTCTTCCCGTAGGGTGTCTTAGGGTAAACGCGTCCGAGGCACGTAACAAATATTACAAACGCGATAGAAGGACACATGTCATGCAAAACAGCCGCCTAAATAATATCACAGGGCTATGGACTTATCAGATCCATATTTATCAAGTATCTCTAAAAAGACCGCACCCTCAATATTTAATTACTTTGTTGGAAACACCAGCTTCAATAAATAATTATGTACAAAATTGAAAACAAGGAATATGAATCTGATAATAATGATTTTTTTTTAGAATTAAATATTGATGATCAATCAATAAATTTTTTAATATATATTTGTAATTGCATTATATAGAAAATTCTTTTGGACGGGGCGGATTTGTATGGGAGGTAGGTAAAGGCGTGGTCAAATCGAGGAGAAATTTTATTTTAAATTTATATTTGCCTTACCAAATATATGTGCCAAATTTCAATGCTGTAGCTTTATTTTTGGAGTTTATGGCTAAAAATGGGGATTCTGACCACTGTGGGATGGTAAAAATCGAAACTATAGTGCTTACCACCATTATACGAACCCTATATATTGAATAGCTTAGAAATAACTGATTACAAATTCCTAGCTGCATAAGCTCACAGAAAATAGTGAAAGATTAACAAATCCTACTTTTTATTCACGAAAAGAATTTTGGCAAGACATAACAAAATGTATATAACAAGCTTACCTTGTGGATCCATGCCAGGATAGCAAACACATTTTGCTGGATGTATCTCAAACAGATTAAAAAGATCAGTCAAAAGCACTATCAAATTAAGTTTCATAGATCTAGAACACAAATAAATATAGTTTATAGCCAATCATGATAATTAAAATTGTCTGTATTAACCCGCGCATATAGGTAATATCCTCCGGAGTCATATGAAATATATTGTACGGTAAATGCTTCTGCGAAAAATTACTAACTAGTAAAATATTGTGTATTGAATCCTCTACTGCCGGCAAATAGTTCATACGCACACTTCTCCAAGGAAGCACCTTAGGACAATAGTATGAAATGAGTAGAGCTAAGCAAATACCGTCACACATATCTTGAAAATCTCGCACCGGTTGTATGTCTGGAGTTTGCAATCGGGTGCCCTGAAAACAAAACAAAATCAATACAGTTCTTCTTACATTATTATGAACTTACATTCTCGTCCATATCGACCTCTTTCTCTATTCGTTTTTTAAGAGACGCACATGAGTATGAAAGCCATGTGAGCAGTGATTGTTCGTGCGTTTGATCAGGAGGCAACACGTAATTACTACCAGATATTCTAGAAGTAAATATATAATGAATAAAATAAATATGTTATGTGAACATGCTAGCAAACCTTCGAATAGCTGCTACTATTCGATCACCTGATGAAATCTCCTTTGCGTACAACACCATTAGTGATTCTATCACAGACATGTGGGCATTCTGGAGAAGACAGAATTTCAAATTGGCAATTATGATTTTTAATGCAGATTACACATACGATTTTCAGTGGGTTTGTTTGAATTAAAACGGTTTCTGTTATGGGTTGATCCGAAGATTCGGTTACGGCCACACCTTTCCGTGCAAGCGTCTGCAATATTGACCAGTGATTTAAACTTTGGTAATTCGGATCGGAATACAAGTTTGACAATGTCTGGCAGTAAATCGTTGCGTTTCCCAACTCGACAATGATTTGTGGTTTCAGTCGCTCCTGGTTTTCATGATCACGATAAAATGGTTCTCTCAGATTTTCCGGAACATGGTTGTTGAATGCTTTTGAAAGAAGCCACTTTATGGAGGCACGTTGTCGAGCCTAAAAAATGTTGAATAAAATATATACATATATTAATTTTTTTGGTTTTATATTTTTCAATCAAAACACATGTACTCCTATGAATTCAACAATATTTTTAAGGAGAGCCAGCTAAAAGCTCCAGTAGCTATGGCTGTTCCTTTCTTGCTAGGAAATACACTAGTGGGCTAAGTGTATTGAGCTAAAATGTGATTATTTAAAAAACATAGTAAAGCACATTTGTTCTACTACTGTGGGCGAAAGTGATATTTATAAGATATTTAATTTGTGTAAATAACGAAAGGAAGTGATACAAACCACCCTTTAAATTAAAGTTCTTATTATGAAAAGTTTTTTGTTTTTCGACGTATCGAACTTAAATTTGGGTACTATAAGTTTCTGATCTATATCCATCAAGCACGTACATTTCATGATCCTAGGATTACCAGGAGGGGTACCTCCCATACAAACTCACATTAAATGACAAACTTATAGAGTATAAGTACAATAAAAATACAATGCAACTCAAACTGTGTTCTTTGTTGATACTCAAAATGTGTTCTTTGTTGATACTCAAACTGTAACAGAGAGAATATAGTATGCTAAGAAAGGAAGGTTGGATGCATCCCGGAGGAGCGTGAAGAGGATAACATCTTTGGCACAGCCAATGATAGCTTACTTTCAGGTATTATATTATTGTACCATGCATCGTATATGTGACGCACACATACTTATTTAACTAACACTATGATGATGTGCGACCAACGATGTATGACTATGATATCATATACAATAAAACAAGGTAGCAACTAGGCGCGTGCAATGATTCCGCTTTACTTAAGTATGTTTCATTGTATGATTAGCAATAATAACCACATTCAATATGCATCGCACAAGTAAAATAAAAATGAAATAAGAGAATCACAAGTTATTCATAACCTAACTGATAATTAACATGAGAGCAATCCAAAATCATTATAATAAATATCATTGAATAATTATCATTTAAATGAATGTGATTTGAATAACATTCATAAACCTATTCATTATTTGTTGAAATACGAGGGTGAGTCAATAAGTCTTTAGAAAATCCACAGATAGCGCGACTATTACTGTAAATGGTCTGTTTTCACGCAGCATCACTACCGTCTAGGTATGCTGCGAAGTTTCAGCCAGATTGGTTGAGTTGTTGTGTGTTTCTCGTGCATTGAAGAAAAAAAAATTGTTTGTTTACAAAAATAGAGAAAATTGAGTTTAGATCAGTTATTAAACATTTTCATATAAAAGGCTTAACAGCAAAGGAAATAAAAAATGAGTTGGATTTAGTTCACGCCACATCTGCTCCTTCACTTGCAACTATTTATAACTGGTTAAATGAATTAAAACGTGGTCGTACATTAACAAAGGATGAACCACGCTCAGGACACCCTATAGAGGTGACTACGCCAGAAATGATCAATAAAATCCATGATATGGTGTTAAGTGATCGAAGATTAAAGTTGAGTGAGATAGTTGAGGTTACAGGGATATCAAAAGGTAGGGTCATTTCTATTTTACATGAAAAATTGTGTATGAAAAAGATTTCAGCAAGATGGGTGCCGCGTTTGCTCACAGTCGACAATAAACGCAATAGAGTGGTTGCCTCTAAAGCTCTATTGTCGCTCATGCAACGTAATCCGAATGAGTTTTTTCGTCGGTTTGTGACTGTAGATGAAACATGGATTCACCACTACACTCCCGAAACGAAAGAACAATCAAAACAGTGGATTTTGAAAGGCGAACAATGTCCAAAGAAGGCGAAAACCGTAAAATCAGCTGGTAAGGTTATGGCTACTGTTTTTTGGGATGCACGTGGAATTATTTTCGTTGACTATTTGGAAAAAGGAAAAACAATAACAGGGGAGTATTATGCATCTTTATTGGACCAGCTAAGAGCAAAAATTAAAAAAAAAAACGGCCTCATTTAAACAGAAAAAAAATCCTCTTTCATCAGGACGATGCCCGCGTTCACACAAGTTTACGATCCATGACTTAAATTGAAAAATTAAAGTTCGAATTGTTCGACCACCCACCGTATTCGCCAGATTTAGCTCCCAGTGACTGAAAAAATGGCTCAGTGGACTACGTTTATTTTTTCAAATGAAGAAGTCATCGATCAAACAAATGCTTATTTTGAGGACCTTCCAAAATCTTATTTTTCTGACGGGTTAAAAAAATTAGAGAAACGTCTAACTCATTGCATGGAGCTCCAAGGATATTATGTTGAAAAATAAAAAACTTTACCAATTTGTTTTAATGCTTTTTGCCAAGGACGTATTTTAAACACAAAAAGAATGAGGGATGAAAAAGACACTTTGAACATCAAAAACCACTAATCGCAGGCGATCGAGGTGAGCACACAAAAATACAGTGTTAACTCCATTTGACGTCACCAGCATATGTCAATAACGTAGTAAAATGTGAAGTCCCTTAAGTGACGTTACACTGTACTTTTAAAACTAAACAAAGCAACTGTGCTCTTTTTCTCAACTCTCTACCTCTCTTTGGTAATGCGTAGAATGTTTACTTGTGCGCTCTCTTCACAGTTCTATTTGGAAAAATTTTGAAATAAAACATGATGATGACACAAAGTCTACACGACATCAAACTTGTGGACACACTTAAAGCGTTATCATGAAAAATAGTTGCATAACGACACGCCAAAGACCGACAGTGGTCCACTCCCTTAAAAACAAATAATGTTAAAACACAGTATCGAATAAAGAGTTGTGTACGATACTGATGATCCAAAAGCGGCAAGAAGTACGAGGGTGGTACTTAAGTCTTGAGATATGGCTACAGCAATGTTGATATGTCAAATCTGACATTGGTATAGTAAAGCTTGTCGTTTTTAATGATAAATGTACTCAGAACTTTTTGTAACACCAATACTATTTGTATTGTTTACAGTGACTTGAAAAATTAGTTTCGGCTAATAAATGGAATTAAATCGTGAACATTTTCGTGCAATGATTTTTTATGACTTTCGACGTGGATTAACTCAACAAGAGTGTGCCAATCAACTCACTTCGACTTTTGGTGATGAAGCACCATCCAGGGCCACCGTGTTTCGCTAGTTTTCTGAATTCAATCGTGGTCGTAGTTTTCTCCAGGACGAATTTCGTGAAGGTCGTCCGAAATCGGTTGTTGTGCCACAAAACATTGATACTGTGCGTGAACTGATATTGCAAGATCGCCATGTGACTTATCGTAAGATTGAGACATGTTTGGGCATTAGTTCCACTCGCATACATTCAATATTGCATGAACATTTGGCCGTCAAAAAGATTTGTTCACATTGAATACCGCATAATTTGACAATCGCGCAAAAAGGCTCGTGTCGATTGGTGCAAAGAAATGTTGAAAAAATTCAATCGCGGTGCTTCAACAGACGTCTATAAGATCGTGACAGGTGATGAATCATGGATCTATGCATATGAGCCTGAAACTAAACAGCTGTCGACTGTATGGGTCTTTCAAGATGAGCCAAATCCAACAAAAGTTGTTCGCGCACGAAGCACTTCGAAGCAAATGATCGCCTGTTTTTTTGGAATAATCAGACATGTCGCCACCGTGCCATTAGAGAAACGTAGAACGGTTAGTTCTGAATGGTACACCACCATTTGTTTGCCAGAAGTGTTCGAAGAAATAAGAAAATTTTCAACCGCAGAAGACGAATCATTCTCCACCACGACAATGCGAGATCTCACACATCGGCTCAAACATGTGACTTTTTAAACACTCAAAACGTCGAATTGATGGGTCATCCGCCCTATAGTCCAGATTTGGCACCCAATGACTTCTTTTTATTCCCGCACACCAAAAATAAATTGCGAGTTAAACGTTTTTCGACGCCTGAAGAAGCGGTTGATGCGTTTAAAACACATGTTTTGGAGATACTTCATTCCGAGTGGAAAAAAGTGCTTCGAAAATTGGTTCAATCGCATGCAAAAGTGTATTGATCTTCATGGAGAATATTTTGAAAAACAATAAAGTCATTTTCGATGATACATATTTGTTGTTATTTGTCTGTCTCAAAACTTAAGTAGCACCCTCTTATATGCATATTCTGCAAGATATTCTTAATCATGTATTTTTCACAAATTTTTCGTTTTAATTTTGCCAACGTGCGCGCAAAGCCAACCAAAACAAAAAACAGCTGTTCACAACACACCAGAGCTCACTGTGAACACAAAACCAGAACTCACAACTTTTTATTCACAGTAGAAAGGCTGTAATGGACTGAGACTGAACTGAATATCTAAATTTAAGTACCTTTAATAATCTACTTGTATATATCGGTATCTGAATCGCCGATTCTTTACTCCAATAATCGGAATCGTATCGGCAAAATGTTGTATCGTTACATCCCTAATTTAAATGATAATTATTCAATGATATTCATTATAATGATTTCGGACTGCTCTCTTATTCATAATCAGTGAGCAAATCAACATGTGAATGCAATATTATTCATATCACAGAAGGTAAGTATAAGTGAAACTCAAACCAATTTAAATGAGTTTCATTGAAACAACTAATTAATTTATAATGAATGAATTAAAAGGGCTTTTGATTTATGCAATGCACAGGCATAGTAGCGATAGTAGTTTACAGTTATGTGGTTCTCCCTCAAAAATATACTTACGCTCTTGTTCTTCTAATTTTTTACGCTGCACAACACTATCATATGATGTTATTTATGATTTTTTAAATATTTAACTGCCTGAAATTTTGAATTTTGAATTTCATGAATTTAATAATAGAAAAGTTGCTGTTTTGTTTATTATTTTTTTTGTGTCATTCACGTTATGTGCAACACTAAATAAGTATTTTTTCAGCGTTTTAGCACACTTATGAAGTCAAAATTGATAGCGAGCAATTATGAAAGCGTAACAGGCCAAAATGTCGCTACCTTGTTTTATTGTATCATTGCAACATTCAGGTTACGTTATGTATCAATATACCGGAAGAAAGCAGAGGTTATAATGCTTCAAAAACTTGGTATTCCACCCCAAGGCATCATCCTACAGGCCCATATCACTTCTACCTACAGTTTCAAAAAAAGCTCCTTACCAGACGCCTTAACACAATAATAGAACGAATTAAATTCATCCGAAATCATTAGTTCGGATTTCGACATAAACAGTCAACAATTTACCAAGTACATAAAATCACGCATGTGATAGCAAAAACTTTTGAACAAAAAAAGGTTGCTCATCTGTACTTTTTTACGTTGCAAAGGCAATTGACAAAGATTGTCATACTAGACTGCTCAAGAAACCCAAATTACTGCCCAAACAATATTGCGAAATTTTGCAATTGTACCTATCAAATCGTTATTTTCGCATTAAGCAAGATATTTCGCACTCAAGGCTCCGAGAAATAAAGGAGTGCCTCAAGGCAGTGTTCTTGGACCGCTACTGTACATATTATTCACGTATAACTTACCCTCTGACCCAAATAGCGTCACAGCCACTTTCGTAGATGACACCGCGCTGCTTGCTGTTGGTGACACCGAAAGCGAATCAGCAGAAAAGCTTCAGACAGCATTAAATAATGTTTTTAATTGGACGGAAAAATGGCGCATAAAACTTAACCAAACAAAATCAATAAGTATTAACCACACAAAACAAACTGGAGCACAGCTATATACCATAAACAAAAAATTAGAGGTATTGCTAATGCACCATGGTATTGCAGAAATGCTAACATTAAGCGCGATCTCGGTGTTAACTCCGTCAACACAGAATCATATCAACGAAGAGGGTTCCACTTTGGTTGAAGTCGATGGGCTGATAAGACGGCTCAAGTGCATCAAACCTAGCGACCTTACAGTATAAAAAATCTAAAATGTAGAATATACGTGTACTATTTTTGTTAAAATTATTCTGAACTAGTTGCAGTATAAAAAAAAAAAATTTTAATTCTTTCAGACTAGTATCAATCTGTTCCAATAATTCAGCAGAAACTACCAATAATAAGGACTTTAACAAATTTGAATAAAGTTCTATATTGATCAGCTTTTCCAACTGTGTTGATATATTCATATGCGTGTTGTTGTTGCGGTTTGCCTAGTCTATACAATATTCACAGTCTTTGACAACAACAAATTATGTGTAATTACGCAAGATTACACACAAGATTAGGCAAAATTTCGTTATACTACAGGGTTTTTTTTATATTCATAGTCTTTGGTTTGGTTTTTTGGTTTGTTTACGTAGAGGCAATTGCGCACAAATTCTTCGAAATTGTTATTGCAAAATGTAGTCGGAGAGCAAATGTGTTTGCAATTGTAAAGGTTGTAAGGTGCAGTTTACCCTATGCGCCCGATATATCGATTTGGCCGAAGTTGTTATCCGAGAAGATTTTCTTGGATTCATTCAACTAAAGTCCACGACAGGAAAAAATATGACGGAAGAAATCACAAAAGAGTTGGCCTTAGATTTGACTATCAGTTGGCTGCGCGGACAAGGATACGACGGAAGGTCTTAACTTTTCTGGGAAAATTTTTTTTCTGACGAAAATTGAGTCCAAGCATTGATATGTGAAAAACAACCCTTGGCATTCTATACGCATTGTCTCAGTCACTCATTAAAATTATGTGTTGCCTGCGAAGTTCAAAATATCCAAAGCATGCTTGGAACAGTTTCTTCAGTGATTAACTTTTTCACACAGTCTGCAAAAAGAACACAACTTTCGCAAGATGAAAACTCGACATAAAAGTCTTTGCTCTACTCGAGGGTCGAAAAATATGAATGTGTGTACACATTTACTTCAGATATCATCAGATTGTGCTCATGTTTCCGTTACTTGAAACAAGAAAGAATAAAGCTTCTTTTGATGGATTTTTTCCGTTCATAGTATGGTCGTCAAAAAAAACCTCACGGCATACGCACTGAGGAAACGACGCTTCTGAGATACTTCCAACAATTTTTTCAAAGTGTAAATTTTCGATAATCGATGGTAAATACATTCTACAACAACAATCTCTGAATGACGTCATTTCCCTTGTGGTTGAATCTGATCCAGATCAATAGGCAAATCAACATTGATTTGCATCAGCCCCGGTGCGAAAACGCTTTTACTTTGATTCTTGCATGCATTGCTTGTGTGTGCTGTGTGTATGTCTGTAGTATTTCCAAACAAGCAAATACAAAACAAGAAGGATAGCGAATGAACACAAAACGGAATAACGGTATAGCATCACGCTAAAACGAATTCATAGTTATACCCTCTACCAAAATTGCACAACGCGCCTAAAGAAGTTTTCACTTCAAAAATATGGGTATCATGACCATATCGTTCCAAAGAATAATTACACTGTGTCACAGCGAAAAAAAAATTCTTATCAGACCTAGTGGAGGTTATAGGTCATAAAAAACTAAAAAGAATGGTATATATTAAATCTCTGATACACCCTCAAAATCTTGTTTTAGAGCCCAAAAACCGTTTTTAAGAGGTTCCTGTACATATTACCTTATAACTTGGCCATTTTTTATCGGATTTCAAATTTTTTATTCTTATTCTAGCTATCTCCCTCTATCTGCAACAATTAAGAATAAAAAAGGAAAGAAAACTGTCATATGCAATTACAAAAAGTACAATAAATCAAGTAATAAAAATATAATTTAGATAAGATAAGGGGCACAAATTAGACTTAAAGTTGCAAAATCGATGGAAAAATCAAAATTTTGGAAAGTTTTTGGTATGTATCTTCATGAATTTGAATGATAACAAAATTGAAATCCGATAAAAAATGGCCAAGTTATAAGGTAATATGTACAAGAACCTCTTAAAAACGGTTTTTGGGCTCTAAAACAAGATTTTGAGGGTGTATCAGAGATTTAATATATACCATTCTTTTTAGTTTTTTATGACCTATAACCTCCACTAGGTCTGATAAGAAGTTTTTTCATTTTTTTTTTTTTTTTTGTAACACAGTGTTTTTAGCCAATAATAATATCACTTTGCTTTAGCAAAGGAGCCTAAAAAAACTGTCAAAGAGAGCATCTTATGATTTGTTGTATCTTTGGAATCAAAGGTAGTAGGAATGTAGGAAAAGCGACACAGTGCGTAATAAGACTAACTTTGTGCCCATGATTAAACACGGCGGGGTTGGGGCAATGTTATGGGAGTTCATGGTTAGCAAAGGAGTGGGACGAATGGAGTTCATTGAATCAACTTACATATATACTTATTGTTTTAAAATATTAGGTCTAGGCAATGACTTCTGTTTCCAACAAGACAATGACCCAAAGAATACAGCACACTTAGTAAAGCTTTGGTTGCTCCGAAATCCGTAGTTACCTAAAAAAATACTCTGTTACCTTTATGTCCATGTACGCAGCTTTTTTCTACTGAATTTTCTAGTCATATAAGCGTGTTTTTTTTTTCTTTTTTGTTTAAGCTAACGGGACCCTATTACTAAGCTTCCGCCGTCCGTCCAACTCCGCTGTATCTTATGAACCGTAATAGATACGAGGGCGGTGCACTCAGTACCCGTGTTTGACGATAGAGGACGTTCCTGAGTGAAGTTAGTGTTATCATCGTGTGGTGCCATCTATCAGACGACGCTAATACAAATTTCAGACTGATTGATAGGTTAGTTTCGATTTGGCAGCCATCCGAGTCAGACGTGTTTCGTGATTTTCGCTAAGATGGAAAAAGAGCAGTATCGTTCAGAAATTCGCTTTTTTGCTTTTGGATGGGAAAAAATGCGAGGAGATAAAAGCAAAGTTGGATACTGTTTATGGGGACACGTCGCCATCTATGACCACACTTAAATATTGGTTCAACGAATTTTAACGTGGGCGAACATCCGTTTTTGATGAGGAACGACCATGACGCCCGGCAGACGTGGTTACCGAGGAAATCATTGAAAAAGTCCACGACATGATTCTCGCTAATCGACGAACGAAAGTGTGCAAAGTAGCAAGGGCCGTAGGTGTGTCGACCGGAAAGGCAATTAATATTTTACATCATTAGTTGGCGATGAAAAAATTGTTGGCCCGATGGGTGCCGTGATTGCTCACGCTGGACAACAATCGGATGCGGCTGTTAACTTCGAAGCATTGATTGGGGCAATTTAAGCGAAATCTGAAGGACTTTTTGCGTAGAGTTGTCACCGTTGATGAAACCTGGATTCATCATTATACACCAGATTCTAAGCAAAAATCAATACAATGGACTTCTCCCGGTGAATCTGTACCAAAGAAGGCGAAGACGGTCCCATCGGCCGGTAAGGTCATGGCGACGATTTTTTGGGAGGCGAAGGGTGTCATCCTCATGGATTTTTTAGAAAAAGGTAGAACGATCACTGGATAATACTACAGTGACTTATTGGATCGCTTCGACAAAAATGAAAGGAGACACGGCCGCATTTGGCGAAAAAAATAGGAGTTGTTTCATCACGATAACGCACCAGCACATTCATCTGGAGTTGTCTCCACCAAACTGCATGAATTGCGTTATGAATCGCTGCCAAATCCTATTTTTTGGGGGGTTGAAAAAATGACCGGAACGTTGGGAGAAGTGTATCTTTCTAAAAGGGGACTATGTTGAAAAATAAAATACATTTTTTTGAAAAAAAATGGTGTCTTCATTTCTAACACGGGTACTTAATGAACCGTCCTCGTAGACAGTTGAAATGTTTACAGAATGTGTATTTCTATTGTCATGATAGCAACAAATACTAAAACTAAAATAAAGTTAAAAAGTTAAAGGGGTCCCCATACAAGAAACGTGTGCTCCAACATGCACTGCGCACAGTTTTAGAAGCTTTGTTATTTATTTTGTTTCATATTTTGGTAATTTTTTTTTTTTTTTTTATTATACTTTTAGGCTGTATGATTATTTCACTTTTTCTTTTGATCAAAGTTGATATGCAGTATGCATACTGATTCTACCCTTAACATAAGTCAAATCAATAATTTAATATTTGGAGCATGTGAGCTTTTTGTCAATTTCATAATAAATGCATATTCATTGTGTTTGGAATTGCTCGAGCATTAAGTTATTGAATACATAATTCATTTCTTGTGCGATGGTACGGAACCCTCCGTGTGCGAGTCCGACTCACACTTGGCTGATTTTTATTATAAATTTTTTTTTATAATAATGAAAACCAAAAATAGCTCTAGGAACATAAAATATGTTTAGGTTCTTAATACCTGTATAAGGGTCTTTTTTATCAAACTGTTTGTATAGGTATCGTGTACGCATGTACATGCCATGTAGGCAAGTTAATGTTATGTCTTTTTGTTAAGTTTAAAATTTGATCAATAGTATTAAATGATTTTTGAGTTTTTGGTCAAAACTAGTCAGCGACACTAGTAGGTGGTTAGACTTATTACAATTTCATTGTCTAGCACTAACTTTGAGAAGAGTGGGAAGAACAACAATAGAGTAGGCGTTGACTAAGAACAGTGTATTTTTAATAAAGAAGAAGTGAGTGATATAATGTGACATGGACGTTAGTAACCCAACAGAGCACACAGTGGCTCATAGCTTTCAGTTTCATACCTATACTCTTCTCCTAGTTTCTTATCAAAAGAGCTGATATTTGATTAAGACACGTTCTTCTATCATACCCAGTTGGTATGTTAAAATTAGGTTTTCCTTTTATGGAAAAAAGTAGCCCAATAATTTGATTGTTGTTTTAAATATAGTTATTCCCTCATTTTGAAATTGAATAAGGCGATAATTGTGTGGCCTTGTTCAATATTATATTTACCCAGAGATTGTTTGTCCAGCTGTTAGATATGCTGCAAACGTCGTTGGGGGCCCGTGGCAAATTTATCGAATGGGGCACTCTCTCAATGTAAAGAAGCTCATCCAAAGTTTTTATTTTTATTTATAAAATTAATTATAATACATTTAGAAATAATACTATAACTAATATATAACTTAAAGCACGAGCTGCTCTGGCCTTTGACTCTTTAAAAAAAAAATGGGTATATTAAATCTGAGAGGTGACATGTTTTTCAGTATGCATTTTAATTATAAAAATTTAGTGTTACCGAATTTGAAGATTCCCCAGACACCCCTTCGTTATTAGACATAAAACTATGACACAATACTATGCGCAAAAAAAAATTATAAATTTGTACACTTTCAAAAAAAGTTTGCATTTCTATAACCCCTTTTACTGCATCATTAACTACCAAATTTAAATTATGAGCATCTGGCTCAATATCTCTTATGAGTGTTACAAGTCCACTATAAGTGGCTTTTATGCTATTAGCACCATCAAATCCTTAACCTCATGAAACCCTAATAATGACTTTTTAATTACGAGCGCCTTTGGAGTTCCATTTTCATCTTTCTCGATCACACGGTAACGGTAAAGTTCTCAGTACTTTCTTTTTTTCTCTTTCTTGATTGTGGACTCTTCAACTAGTGTTCCACATAATTGCCATTGTTTATATACCAAACATGAATGGAAATGAATGTGCCCTACATGCGAATAACCAACATGCCTTTGAAAGCAATAGGGAGTAGGACTGGCATGTACGCTCTAGTGCTACGCCAGACTTAGAAACAATCAGGGGTACTACAGAAAACTCTATTGTTTTCGGCGTATGGTGTATTGCATTCCACTCGGCCAAACTGTAGGTACCACAGAACTCCGAGAGGTTTTGTTTTTCAGAGTGATTTTATCGAAAACTGAATCAACTGAATGTTGATAGGGCTGTCAGCATATAAAAAAATTGTACCAAAGTTGTTTATTCGTTTTATTATTAAAATTTTTGATAAAATAAACGGTGTCTGCCATTAAAGATGAATCGAGAAGTCAAATTATTACCATTTTACGTTCAAAATTGTAAAAGAAAAATTTTTAAATTTTCTTCCCGCCAAATGTAACAATTGACACGAAAACTCTACTATTCTAAGGTTTTCTGTGACTGCCACTTGTCAGCAATTCAAATTTTTTCATCAAAATAAATACTACTAAAATAAAACCATTAAATATAAAATGCCTGTGGCTCGCTTAGTGGCCATCGATTTCTTACGGAGAAATGAATTGAGGGAAGAAAAAATACAACGGAAACGCCTTTTGTTTGTTTCGTTTCTTCTTCTTTTCCAACTTATTGTTCACATTTCGCTTTTGCTGTTACAAATACAAATTTTTAATTCATTTTTACTTAAAATACACAGTAAATACGTGATTAGCGAACATTTTAAGCATAAGAACGTTGTTATTAATTTTATTACTTTAAAATACAACACAATTTATTAATCTATTCGATAAAATAGAAACTCCGTAAAATTCAACATTACATTTAAAACGAGTTAGCATCCCTTTGCTCGTTTGGTTTTGCCGACTGAAGGAGGATTACAAGATATTTTTTTGCAAAATGGTTAATTAATAGTTTAAATAAATTATGTTTTTAAAAAAATTATGCAGACAACTTTGAAAAAGTATAATCTATCCATTGGTAGCAAAGGTTATATTTAAAAAAATGTTCTTATGGCTGAAAATAACCAATTATCCAAACCAAACACAGGAGGAATGTAACAGTACCGAAAGAGTTTTCTGTGGAACCTAAAATCGGAAATCTGGTGGAATTGAGAAGGAAGAGTTTTCTCTGGCACCCCTGAATATAATAATAACGGGTGATTTTTAAGAGCTTGCTAATTTGATTCTAAAAAAAAGACATAAAATTCAGAAAAATGTATGAAATCTTTATTTGAATCGGTAGAACGACGATCGATATAATTTAATGTTAAAAGATAATTTCATGTAAATGTTGGCCGCGGCTGCACTGCAAACAGTCCATACGCTGGGTCCAATTTTGGAATACTCTCTCCAACATATCGGCCGGTATTTCACGAATAAATTGTTCAATATTGGCTTCCAGTGTGTCAATCGTTGCTGGCTTGTCGCTATAGACATGAGCCTTAACATAGCCCCACAAAAAAAAAAGTTTGTAAGCATCGTACGGTAGCGCTCGCCATTCACAATAACGTTCCGGCCGTCGCCGTTTTTGAAAAATTACGGCCCAATGATGCCGCCGGCCCATAATGCATACCAAACAGTGACTTTTTCTGGATGCATTAGAAGTTCTTGCAATGCTTCTGGTTGCTCTTCAGTCAAAATGCTGCAATTTTGCTTATTCACGTATCGATTCAACCAGAATTGAGCTTCGTCGCTAAACACAATTTTTCGATAAAAAAATTGGATCTTCATTCAACTTTGCCAGCGCCCATTCATCAAAAGTTCTGGTAGGTCGCGCGGCTTCAATTCTTGCACCACCTGTATTTTAAAAGGTTTTACACCCAAATCCTTTCGCAAAATTTTCCACGTAGTGGAGTAACAGAGGCCCAATTGCTGCGAACGTCGCCGAATCGATAATTTAGGGTCATCAGTAACACTGGCGGATACAGCTGCGATTTTTTCCTCTGTCCGCACTCTACGTATGCGTGTTGGTGGTTTAATGTCCAATAATTTAAATTGGGTGCGAAATTTAGTCACAACATTCCGAATTGCCGTCTCAGAAGGTCGACCAAACTGACCATACCGATTTTGATAATAAAATTCAATAATTTGTAAACGCTGTTCGTTTGTAAGTCGATACATGGTTAAATTATAGACCAAACTGAACTTGGAATTGTTAATTTTTTAAAAAGTCTTTAATAAAATGAGGTATCAGGAATGAAAAAGGGAATTCCAAGAACTATTTGCGTATATTTCAAAATGTTCTTATTCATGTATTTTTCACAAATTTTCAGTTTTAATTTTGCCAACGTCCGCGCAAAGTTGCACGTCTGTGTATAACGAAAAGAAAGAAAAGCTGTTCAGAACACACCAGAATTCACTCTGTATGCAAAACAAGAACTCTCATCTTTTTACTCACTGTAGAATGACTATAAGGTGTTGCCCCACGATCATAGAAATATGATGTATATCATATTATATGATAAAAAAATTTGATGAACCGTGTGACTATAAGGTGCTGCCCCACGATCATAGAAATATGATGTATATCATATTATATGATAAAAAAAATTGATGAACCGTGTGATAGTACTGGAGAAACATCGATGTTTCGGGGAAAAAACATCGATGCTTAATAATGGCAATTTTCTTAAGTTTATATTAATGCTTATATTGGATTTCAAACTTTTCAATTCGTCTATTTATTCATTATAACGTTTCTTATTGAATAAAAGTAAAATGAAAGAAATTAAAACCAAAGTACAAAAATATTCACGTGCGAACGCTCATTTATGGAAAATTACATAAATGTAAATTTCTTGGTTTTGCTCGCGTTCATATATGAACACTTTGATAATTGCGTTCTTGCTCTTCACCAGAGCATGGGATTGCATTCATTTTGCTCTTTGTTTGTACGCGAGTGATGAACAGTAGTAAAAATCAGTCAAGTGCGAGTCGGACTCGCACACGGAGGGTTCCGTATTATCGCACAAGATTTTTTGCCGCAAAAATGAATTATGTATTCAATAACTCAATGCTCGAGCAATTCCAAACACAATGAATATGCATTTATTATGAAATTGACAAAAATCTCATGCTCATACAAACCACCCTTTAAATTACAGTTCTTATTAGAAAAAGAATTTTGTTTTTTGACGTATCGAACTGAAATCTGGACACTATAAGTTTCTCTATCTATATTTATCAACCATGTAAATTAGATGATCCTAGGGTTTCCAGAAGGGGTACCTCCCATAGAAACCCCCATTTAAATTAATGTTCTTATTAGAAAAAAGAGAATGAAGTGATGCTAAGAGAGGAAGGTTGGATGCAACCCGGAGGAGCGTGAAGAGTATTACATCTTTGACATAGCCAATGATAGCCTTCTTTCTGTATTAACTTTATTTTAGTTTTAGTATTTGTTGCTATCATGACAATAGTAATACACATTTAGTGAAAATTTCAACTGTCTAGCTATTACGGTTAATGAGATACAGCGGAGTCGGACGGACGGTGGAAGCTTAGTAATAGGGTCCCGTTAGCACGCTTTGGGTAAGGAACCCTAAAAAACATCAAAAATAAATTTACAAACATCGATGTATCGATGTTACAAAAATATATCATGGAAATATGATTTTTGTCATATAAATGATGGAAAAATATATCTAATTATATGATCGTGTGAACACTTCATCATATAATATGGAATATGGAAAATAAAAAAAAATATTATGAAAGTCCAACTGACTCTCGATTATATCCGCAAGTTGGCAAGTCTATGTTATAGTTTCAGTGTGTATTTTAATATTAAAACATTACAGTTACAAAAAAAGTAAAGTTAAAGATGAAACACAAAATATAAAATAAGTACTAGTTAAACATTTCTAGCTGCCAAGAAAGTCATCACAAGGGAATCATCCAGTGCAAGTAATTCCCGGTACGATGACCACTTCTCTGTTTCAGAATTGCAGCATACATCTTTTGTTAATTAACATACAAAAAAAGGAAGAATTTTATTTCAGCTAAAAAAAAAAATTTCGCAACACAACATTCATGAAAAATACATCATTTAAAATCGCATTGTATGAAAAAAAGGCTATACCATATTTATATGTCATAAAAAAATTATATCATTTTTTCATCATAGTTTTTGAATCGTGGTGGACAAATCAAATAATCAAATAATATGAAAAAAAAAAATATGTATAATTATATTATTTGACATAGTTTTCTATGATCGTAAGGAATATTTTTAAAAGCTACAAACCCCAAAAGTTTCTTGGTATTCTTTATTTTAAAAAATAAGATAAAGGTAATGAAACTTTGCGACACTTTCCTTTGTACAGCTTATAATACTGCGTTCAGACAGCGAGTTCTGATTGTGTCAGTTCTTGTTACCCGTTTTTTTGTCACCGAGTTCTAAGTTGCGAGTTCTGAGCAGCTGTTTATTGTTTTGTTTTTGTTTTCATTATACACACAAATGGACAAGTGGAACGTTGTGGCAATTGTGAGAAAGAAAAATTGAAATTTTGTGAAAAATAAATGACAGAACATTTTTCAGTGTATGCACACAGTTTAGGCAGTTCCCTTTTTCATTTCTGCAACGTACTTTTTTAATAGATTACAAAAAAAATTACAAATAAAATTTTCCTGAAATATATTATGTGCCATCATCAGCTGTTTATTGCCGCGCAAAAAAAAAAAAGAACAAGACTATCGAAAATCACCTAAAAGAGACCAAATTTTAACAACACTATTTAAGCTGACCTTGTTAGAACACCGAGTTCTGGCAGAACTAGCATGTGAACTCGAGTTCTCAGCTACAACAACTACAAATTTGTTGCAATTTGAAGTGTGAGTTCTGCTCTGTCAAAAACCACTATAAATAAAAAATTCACGATCTTCAAAGTGTAAACATAATATGAAATTTAGGAGGCTTTTTTATGGAGACTGGTATGATTCCTCGAAATGTCTTGCATCGAAACATAAGGGCTTTTTCTTTTGCCCTGTATAACGGTTGGAGACTATTGCCCCTCATACTCCGGGGTGGTCACTCTTGAACTGACAAAGCGGAGTCAACCTTTTAAATAATTAGTCCTATAGCTAAAGTTTATTTCAATAAAGAAAAATTTCGCATATTTCTTCAACACCTTAGTATAGTGCCCACGCAAATTCTGACTAGTATTAGAATACATACATAATGTCTTTCCGTTTTTTTTTTTTATTATTTGTGGAAACTTGTATACGAATATGTATGTGCATGTTTTAATTTTTCTGAAGTATATGTGGGTATTTAAATCATTTGCATACAAAAATGGTAAAAAAAGAACACAATTAATTAAATGAGTTTTACCTGTCGAATTTCCTGCGTTTCGACATCCATGTTTAGAGATGATGACGTACGGAGCTGGAAAAAGGTGATAACTCTGGTCCAAGAAAATTGCTACCGATGTATTGAATCGCTTTGATACTGGCTATCCGACGCCCAGTCAATCGGTATTTTTTGTTATTATTTTTTACAAGCGCTTTCTCCGAGGACGGCAACCAACGTCAAGATTTTCTTGATCGAATTATTTGACACTGTTAACAATTCTAAATCAACAAACAATTAGAAAGATGCTCTACAAATTACAGATAAAATGATAGTATGGTACACAAGTCTTTTTTACCGATGTATTTTAGTAACATGGAAAACACACTCATGGCAAAAAAGCAAAATATGTTAAAATAAATGCTTAAAACTGGAAAATGTGAATCATTCGATAGATTATTACAAGTGAGCGGCAGTTACGAGGGAATGCAAAAGTTACTCACTCGGTCGCTCTCACTATAGAAAACATATCACATCATCAGCTGTTATGATTTTGTCATATTTTATTCAGAAATACTAACATTTTCAAAGAAAACTTTGCAATTATCGCGTAAACTCCCTTAAATATTTCATATATTTTTAAACTTTTTCATAATTATTGCAATAAATGTATTATTTAGACACAAACTGTTTAATTTTATTTTCATATGCTGCCCTTGTACTCTCTATAGATTTGTGGAATACGCCTTATCTCCTTTATTCGCACATCACTAGAAATAGTCAATGTTGTGTTGTCTCTGTTTTTCACGTATTGACTGAAATATGTCAAAAATATAGAGTCACGTAGAAAATGTTTTCGTTTACATTGCATTTACATATTAGGCAATAGTTTACACTTTGAATTAATCATACTTTTTTATTGGATAGACTTTTTGCTCATTTTATTTTATGAACTCTTGTTAATAATAGACATATTTACATGCAACTTTTTCCCGCGACTCAAACCATTACAAACAAATATGTAAACTACAAAGCAGTATTGAGTAGTTTATAGACTACAATTTTTATAAGAACAGTTTGTGAACGTGGTAAAAAAGTTCATTTTACTTATTTTTCGGCGTTATATTAATAATATCAATTGCATTAGGGGCAGGGCATAGTTTCGTTTTTGGCTAATACTTTTTTTTTAAAATGGGAATTATTATTATTATAGGCTTAAGTGTCAGGGTTGGACTACTTTTAAAATCGTGGAAAAATATGCTTAAATTTAAAAAAATGAACTGCAAAAGAATATTCGACACTGGTTGCTTGCATGTTGTTGTTATAAACATTTTTATAACACACAAGCTACATGTTGTTGTTGTGTAATTGTAATCTCTTTATTGAGACTTTACCGGTGGTTTTTCCAAAAACTGTATTATTTGTTGGGGATATGGCAATAGAAGTACACATTTTGTGCAAATTTGAAGTGTCTACCTAGTGCGGTTTATGAGATACAGAATCCGAAAAACGTTACAATTTGTTCACTCAAAATTTTACTTTAAATTTTTGCCTAACGCCGCTAAAGAAGTGTCACTTGAAAAACAGTTGAGCATCTGTATCAGTTGAATTTAAAAATTTAAAAATAATAACAGAAAGTAATTATTGAATATAAAATTATTAATCTACTAGCAATCCGACCCGGCTTAGCCCGGGTAGCAGAACATATCTGCCTATTTTTTTCTCCTGTCGTAGTGTCGTATCAGCCTATTGCGTCGAACATACAAGTTATAGCCTTTCCACAGTGAGTAAAAAGTGGAGAGTTCTGGTTTTGCGTCATCAGTGTTTTCTGGTGTGTTCTGAACAGCTTTACTTTGTTTTGGTTATACACACACGTGCAACTTTGAGCATACGTTGGCAAAATGAAAACTGAAAATTTGTGAAAAATACATGATTAAGAACATATTGCAATATATGCAAATAGTTCTTGGAATTCCCTTTTTCATTCCTGATACTTATCTTATTAAAATAATAAAAAAAAAAATAACAATTTGCATTTTACTTAAATTTGTTTTGTGGCAACATCAGCTGTTTTATGATCCCATGACCAAAAAAGACAATGAGTAAGCAGTGTTATTTTAGAGTGACCAGCTCTGGGTTCTAGTTGGGTTCATCGAGAACACAACCAGAATTCTGTGTTCTGACTGCTACAACAACAACAGATTTCGTTCGTTTTCTCTGTTGTTGTGTCGTCAGAGCACAAAGTTCTGCTCGTGTTCTCAGAACCCAAGTTTTTACTCAGTGTGGAATGGCTATTAGATTTATATGAAATGAATAAGATGTTCATTGTACTTAAAGATTTTTAATGTATTATATTTCAATCCTGAAAATATTTGACAAAGTAAACAATACATAAGTATCTACATAAACAAACTCAAATATTTCTTTGTATACAACATCGAGAACTTCTGTTGGATTACGTGTAAAAAAGAACGTCATCATATTATAAATACGGCAACTGGTTTTTTATTATAATTTTTACGCCTAAAGTATCTAATCGATTTTCATAAAAAAATTCGATAGGTTTTCTGTTAGATTTTTTTGGCGTAAAAATAATTAAAGGTTTTCACAAATACAACTATAAGAAAACCATACACACCTACTTTCTACATAAACACATGATCTTCATCTCTCTCGCTCATGCAGATAAAGCAATAATCGTGTGGAAATTTAGGTATGCGGGGGAAATAAAAGAAAGAAGAATCAACGATAATACAGTCACAGGGTCGTTGTGTGCAGTAAGGGTATAGAAAAGAAATGTAAAATAAATAGTAAAGAATATCATAAAATATATGTACATTTTCCTGCTGTGTTCTTTAATTAAAGCAAATACGATAAACGAAATGGTCCAACTTTATTAAATGATACTCAATAATTATGTTTCATATCAAATTCTGTTTACAGAGAAAAAAAATTGAGTTTGTCCCACACGATTAAATATTTTTGTCTTTTTTCCAGCGGGGTGGTCGAATTTTGAGCACTTGTCGATACGAGTACATATTATTGGCCGTGTGAAAAGCTTGAGGGGTTAAATCAATTCCAGCAAGTTTTAAAGTTTGTCCTTGTGTTTTATTTATAGTCATTCCGAACGCTAATTTAATTGGAAATTGGAGGAGTTGAACTGAAAAGGCAATTCTGAGAGTATCATGGGTATTCTTGGTATCAAAACAGTTTCACCAGTTCCGTAGCCAGTTAATATTGTGCATTCGATCAAAAAGTTCTTAAATTAACTCTTTTAAGTCCTTGTACCATTGCACATTACATTACATTACTTAAATTTCTTAGTAATGGTTATAATATGTGAATCAACGTTTAATATTAATTTGTGCGGCGAAATTCCGGGAGGCGTCAAAGAATTAAATAATTCAGTTGTTTAGTGTTGCCACCTATCCACGACTGTGTCAACTGAGTAGTAGATTAGTTGCTATCCTCGATGCTGATTCTTAACACGCTCATAGCATAGCCCTTTCTTGAAACCAATTTATTGTATTATATGCAATTTACACCAAAGTTCATCGCGTTGATGGTGTTTTCGGTTTACACCGGATATTTTGTATCACGAACAGATGTTTTTTGTTTTCGTTATACACACACGTGGAACTTGCGAGCACGTTGGTTAAATAAAAACTAAAAGTTTGTGAAAAATACATGATTTAGAACATTTTGCAACATATGCAAATAATTCTTGCAATTGCCTTTTTCATTCCTGATACTTATTTTATTAAATGTTTAATTAACAATGTTTTGAACCATCAGCTGCTGTTTTTGATGCGACAGGTGGAAAAACACAAAAAAAAACTTGGCAGCACTGCAGAAATGTCTAGAGAGACCATTATTAATTTTCATATCAAGGCACATCAGTTCTTGATGCGACTATTGATCCCCATCACATTCTACAACAACAACCCCTGAATGACGTCATTTTCCTTGTGGTTGTTGTCGAATCTGATACGTATCAGTAGGCACATCATCAACATTGATGTGCTTTGGTGTAAATTGCATATTAATGGTTATGTTTCTAATATCGGGATATGCCTTTTCAAGCAATTTACATTTTGCACCAAAACACATAGATCATTAATATTGATCTTTACATTTCCGTCTTGAAACTCACCATTTTTCCTACAAATTGCAAATTTCAATTATTTATTTATATGTTTAAAGTGCATATTCTCATTTGATCGTGTTTCGGTGAATTTAGTGGTGCATAATTTAAATTTTTATATTTTCTGTTTGTGTTTATTAAGTTTATATATTTTTGAATTTTTTTTTTGAGGATCAGTGCATTTTGTTTTTGTTTTCTTCTTGCTCATCAATTTTACCTTTGCATTGTTATTGCATACAACATTTCAAATTTTATTATATGTGAGCATTGTTATTGCAAATCCAATCTGTTTTTGATCAGTGTTTGTGTACCGTTTTGTGTTTTCTTTCTTTAAACGGTAGCATTGATATTGTTAATCCATTGATCAGTTTAATGCTTTGGATTTATTGATTTTTGTGCGCTCTCACCTCTCATGTGCAGTGTGTATAATTAGCTTTTTATTGCATCTGTTTGACAGGGTATCCTACTTTGTGATTTATTATTATGATCATATATACACATACCTTTTTTTCTTTTTCTTCTTTCTATTGATTTTTCTATTGTTGTTAATATTCAATTTCTGTCGTGAAAATGATTTTTTGCTATCCTCCATGCAAGAATAAAAATTCATTCGATGCTGATTCTCAACGGGCTGATCGTTGTTGGCTGTGTGATAATTTTTGACATTTGAAGTGCGCGGGATTGACAGGTCGAGTTCATGACATGATAATCAGTAAATATAAAACTGTTTGTGGCACTTTTACATGGTCTTGCCCATCATATTTCAAACGCCAGGTTGATGTTTCGTCAATGTATCGTAGTATACGCGACAATTTTATTAAGTTTAATAGTGCAGTAAAGCAACTTTATTTGATTTTGATTCGGGCATTGATTTACTCAGTAAATATCAATTTGATTCGCCCCTCCATTCTTATATTATCATATTCTAATACGCCACGCTTCTCTCCAACTACCTCCCAACAGTCCTCTTGTTCCTGCTACAATTGCCCCTCCAACCGATCATACCTGAAATCCTGTGCTCCTTGTAATACAGGTATTGCCACCATTATCTGAAGTAATACTGGGAATGTGGCTACCAATGGTGGTATATCCACTTCTACATCTGGACATTCACCTGAAGGTTCCATACAAGCCGTTCAACCATCGATGTCACATACGACCTCTTGATCCTTTGCTAATAATGCTATCAGCTATTAGCAATACATTGAATGTGGTTTCATCACCTATCTTGTCGGTAGTGGCTCCTCGGAAACTAATTTTCCTTTCGAGACTTTCTTGCGATACTACCTGTGACGATATTAATTGGTTTATTGCTTCCAAGTCTAATGTGAAGGTAAGTGTGCAAAAATTCAATTTTTTGCAACCAAGGGATATTTTGTCGTTGAAGATTAGCGTGCTTTTCGATTCGTTCGATGAGCTGTGTAATCCTAAATTCTGGCCTCCAAGTATGGTAGTTCATGAATTTAAACCGAAGAATAGGAATAGATCTAATCTGTAAGGTTGGTACATACTAATTGTCCTTCGGCCCCAAGCTCGGCTCCAAAAAACTAGCCTTCAGTATATCCCTATAATATATCAAAACGTTAGAGGTTTACTGTCCAAGCCTAATAATTTGTATAGAGAAAGCTTTTCTTTTGTCGCCGATATTACATCTTATGTTCGCAATCATGAAGTTCTTGGAAATCATTTCGTAATTTATAGACATATTCATATCAGAGTTAAGTCAAATCTTCGTTCCGAAGTTATTCAAATTGTTTTGCTGGTTTTGAGTTTATTAGCGCCAAAGTAGTCCTTCCCCATGTATCGATTTTTGTTACTTATTCCTCCAGGTTCGAGTTTAGATATTTATACGCATCATTTTGATGCTATTATGTCCGTTTCCAAACTTGACCGTAATCAAGATATCTTGGTTGTGTTTGGTGATTTTAATTTTCCTTCTATTTCTTAGTCCTTTTTCGGACCTTCGTGTTACCTTGTTCCATCGGGACACCATGTTTTCGTCGATAGCATGATCTACTTTCCTCTTTTCCAAATGAATTCTGAATTCTAAAACCCTTCCTTTATCCCTTCCGGAGGACCAATATCACCCATCCTTACAAATTTCTCTTGGCCTTACGTATTATGATTCTTCCTCAGCGGCATCTTTGTTTTCGTAAAGGAAATTTTGAGACACTTAACTTTTTGCTCCCGCAGACTGATTGGTCCTTTTTATACAGGTGTTCTGATATGTCCGTTGCCGCTTAGTTCTTTTATGATACATTATACTCTGCCTTTATTGAATGTATTTCTCTTCTGAACCCACCAAAAGGAACATACAAACCACCTTGGTTGATGCGAGAGCTCTCCAGCCTAAAAAACTTAAGTTCTAGACTTTATAAGAAATTTAAAATCTCTGAATCTCATTTTGATTTTGGAAGATTCTGTGCTGCACGCTCTAAGTTTCTCTCTCTTAATATGTTATAATAATTATCTTACTCGTTATAGGTTACAATTTTCAAATAACCCTTAAAAGTTTTGCAACTTTGTTACTACTAAACTCAAATCCGAATTATATCCTTCCTCGTTTTTCTTAGATGAACTGCATACAGTTGATGATCCCGGAGTATCTGCCTTATTTGCAAAGTTTTTCCAAACGACCTTTTCTTCATCAACTTTTCCGGGCACTTCGTATCCTTATCATGTTAACACAATTAACAATTTCAGAACCCGTAAATTTGATGATGTTAATACTGTCCATAATCTTAGATCCCTGAAATTTTCTTATTCTCCTGGCCCTGATAATGTCCTAGTTGTGTCCTTATATAAGCCTTTATCAAAACTTATCTTATCACTCCAGGTATCGTCATTTCCGCCTGTTTGGAAAGAATCCTTCATTATTCCTCTCCATAAAAAAGGAAATAAATCTGATATTTCAAACTATAGGGGCATATCTAAATTGTCTGCTATCCCTTAGTTGTTCGAAGAGGTCCTCATAATGAATATGCAACATTTCTGTAAGACAATCATTTTTCCATTAAGTCTTACTTAAAAAATCGTTGTCAAAGATGGTTTTTTAGGTTTTCTATTTCAGAAATTGTCCACATTACTTTCGGGGTTCCTCAAGGTAGTCATCTTGGACCACTTCTTTTTAATCTGTTTATTTATGATCTGCCTCTCTCCATCTCACATTCTTGCGTGCTCATGTACGCTGATGATGTGAAATTGTCCTTTTATTTAATGATAGTGCCTCTCATCTCAGACTTCAAGAGGATCTTGATTCTTTACATTATTGGTGCTTAACAAATCATTTATATCTTTTTTTTTTTAATTGTAAGTTCATGACGTATCATCGGTGTAAGCCTAATTTGTTTGCTTACAACATTGATAACGTCCAACTCGAGCGTGTCTTTACGTTTAATGACCTTGGTTCCCTATTTGATCCTAAGCTGTGTTTTAACCAGCATATTTCTTCCGTTGTAAATAAGGCGAAAGGTGTTTTCGGTTTCATTAAGCGTTGGTCAATTGAATATAATGAGATTCTTTTTGAATCTCCTGTGCGTCCACATCTTTAGTATTACTCTTGCATTTGGTCACCGCAATGTATAAAGAATCAAAATAGAATTGAATCTGTGCAGGAAAAATTCCGTTTGTTTGCTCTCCGTGGCTTAAACTGGAATCCAAATTCCCGTTTGCCATCTTACTCTGATAGGCTTCTTCTTATCAGTCTTCCATCTTTGGCGCATCGCAGGTTAGCTCTAGGGATTAGCTTTCTTCATAAGCTCTTAATTGGAGAAATTGACTCTCCTGAGCTATTAAATCAATTGAACTTTTCTATCCCTACTCGTCCTACTAGAATATTTGTCCCTTTAGCTGTAGATAGATGCACTACTAACTATGCCCTACACGATCCTTTTCGAGTTTTATACACGTTTTGTTGTATCACGCTCTCTCGCCTGAGATCTCGCCAACTGCGCTTTCTAGCATCGTCCTTCGCTGCCTACAGGAATTATGAACTGGATGTTGCTTATCGGTTTACCTACCCTACCTCAACCTAGTACCTACCTCTGATGCTAGTATTTATTTCTGTAAGCTTTATTTAAAATTTTTTTTAATGTTGACAGTAATTTGTTGTTGTTTAGGTAAGTTTATTAGCGACTAAAAATGTAATTCATACTGTTGGCGCATATCTAAGCCAAACAAAAGGCTCGCTGCTACTAAACTACTTACTGAACGAATTAGGGATGTGCGGTGGGAGTTTAACAACACTGGAAGCGGCGAAAGAAGAAAAGTAACACCACTAATTGTCATTAGCTTTTGATCTTGATTCGTTGCTTTTGGTTGTTTGGATTAATTTATTGCATATGTATTGCACTTGGTTGCACTTTTTTATGAAAAATTATTGTAAATAAAAATACAATTTTGAATTTAAAACTAAGAGTGCATTCAGACAGAGCTGAACTCGAATTCTCGTGTGAGGAAATGCCAGAACTATGTGCATACACTGCAAAATGTTCTAAATAATGTATTCTTTGCAATATTTCAATTTTTATTTCTCACAATTGCAACAGTTCCATTTATGCATTTGTGTGTGTAATAAAAACAAAAACAAAACAAAAAACAGCTGCTCAGAACTCGCAACTCAGAACTCGCTGACAAAAAAACGGGTAAGCAGAACTCGCACAATCAGAACTCGCTGTCTGAACACACTATAATTGAGTGAATTAATGAAAAGACAAGGCGGCAAATTAAAGGAAAATCAACATTAAACATAAGGTTTAATCATTGGTGCCCGAGCAGGGACCATGGAGAAGGTTCAATTGTGACAGCACTACAACTACAACCTGAGTTTAGCAACTTAATGGCGAACTTGAGCACCGCATTTGGGATCTGCAGCTTCTGGAAAAAATTGTGAGTAGTCTTGTGGTATTATTGTGTGATATCTCTGTGCAGTGCAGTGTATTATGGAAGTGCATATAGGCAGAGTTGTATGATTGTTGATCAATTTTGCATTGGTTTCAGTACATTGGCTAGGTAATAGATATTGTGAAGTTAGATTGAAAATACGTGTCTTAGATAAAAGAAAAGAAAAAAAAGAGATGGCTGTGGAAAAACTTAATAAAGAAGAAGAGCTTGCCGCCTCTCCTGAAGGGTTATTGAGTTCATTGACTCGTAATAAATCCTATGTGTTGAAGAATTATGCTTCTATGACTGCAGCTGAATTAGAGGCTACGTTAAGGTTGATTGAGTCAAGTTTTTCTCATCTGTGTGCAATTCAAACTCAGATTGAGCAAATTAGTGAGGGTGCTAGTGAGTTTGAAAAACGGCAAGTTTTTGAAGATATATAATGTCAAGCAGCGGCCAAAGTCTTAATAGTCACCGATGAATCGTACTATGCTAAACAATTCCTATTGTCAAAATGCACCTCTATTACTAAATATAAAGTTGCCAGAATTCTCAGGGAAGTTAACGGAGTGGACGTGAACTGACAAAGTTCATTCATTTGAAATCTTGTTTAGGCACAAAGGCTTTGAGTACGATCGAGTGCTTGGAATTGGCAGCAATAAACTATAAGAAGGCGCTTCAGTTATCAAAAGATCGATTTGAAAATAAGGCAATCATAGTACAGGCTCATATCCAAGAGTTGTTTGATCTTAAGTGATTAAGGCAAGGTGAATCTGATAGTTTGAGATGCTTAGTGGACAGTGTAAATTCGTATTTGGGTGCTTTGAAGTCGTTAGGCAATGAAGCTGAGATTTTAGAGGCTGTTGTGTTTCATTTGATTCAAGGCGAATTGGCTGATGAAACGCTTGAAAAGTGGTAAAATGTTAGGGATTGCGCAAAGTCAAAGTTTTTGAGCCAACCGAGAATTACGGCAACCGACAGTGTCTCGTCAAAGCGCCAAGGAAGATTCTAAGAAGCCTTGCTTAACAGCTACAGCGGACAGGAGTATCTCTACTTCGCAACGATTTCAAGTGGTAAAAGGGTGTAAACTTTATTGTGGTTGTATCAGCAAGCAGCATTTCACCAAGGATTGTAAGGCGAAGCGTTGTGGTAGCTGTCAGAAGGCACATTATGAACTGTTGCATCGAGTAGGCAATCAGCTAGCAGTAACGCAGGGGGTCTGTGCAGAGATCAGTGGAGAAAGGGAGTCAAGTGTGTTGCGTAGTGCGTTGTTGAGTAAAGGTGTTGCCAGCTTCTTAGCTACTGCAGCGGTATTAGTTTGGAATAGCGATGGTTGTTTCACAGAATGTCGATGTGTGTTGGATTCTGGTAGTCTGGTCGGAAGATAAGGATTAGCAGTCAGTGGCATTGGAAATGCTACATCCGAAATTCAAGGAGAAGTAGAAGCGACGTTCAAATCTCGATTGGAAAATTTTGCGATGGCAAGCAACTTCTGTGTGTTGCCGGAAATAACACACTATCATCCAAACAGTAGCGAAGTGAATCTGAGGTTGCGAAGGAATGTGAAGTTGGCTGATTCTAGGTTTAGTTCAGGAGATCCGACAGACATGCTATTGGGTGTTTCTTTGTTTTTCAAATTGATCGTGGCAGGGCAACTTGAATTAGGCAAGGATCAATCTAGATTACAGAAATCTCTCTTGGGTTGGATCGTAGTGGGTGAAGTTGCACCTTCAGAGAGAATTTCGCTATTAACCCAGGAAGCTGAGGATCAGGTGACAGAATCAAATGTATTACATAATCTGGTTCAGAGGTTTTGGCAATGTGAGTAGGTCGGCTCTTCAGAAAGAAAGTATACAGCTAAAGAGGAGGAATGCGAGAAAAGTTTTAAATCCACTGTGCAGCAAGAAGAGTCAGGCAGATTTGTGGTATGCCTTCCTTTTAGAAATCCAAGTCCAGAATTAGGTGAATCCTACCAGATTGCACTAAAAAAATTTCTCAATCTCGAGAAAAGTTTGGAGCTTAATCCCTTAGTAAAGGAGCAGTGTGTGGAGTTCATTGATGAATATGAACAACTAGGGCACTTAGAAAAAGTACCACAGGTAGCACAACAGAAGGTCAAGTATTTCTTACCCCATCACCCAGTAATTCGGCCAGAGAGTCTCACTACGAAGTTGCGTGAAGTGTTTAATGCTTCTTGTAAGACATATATAAAATATTGTTGTAAATAAAAATACAATTTTGAATTAAAATTAATTGAATGAATTAATGAAAAGACAAAGCAGCAAATTGTTAAATGAGGAATAATTGAACAAAGGGTTGAAACACATACAAAAGAGTAACAAAAGGAAACAAAGAAATAACAAAAACAAACGATCATACATGTTGCATTGTAACGTTCAAACATGTTTTAACATATTTTTCAACACCCTTCCCTAATGCAAGCATGTTTTCAATTTCATTTTACATACTTAATATGTAACAATTTAGCAAACACTATGTGTTTATGCATACATCAATTTTTCGTTAACACATCGGCTATCATTGCGTCAGTTGATACATACTTCAATTTAACATGACCTTCATTAACAATTTGACGCACGAAATTATACCTTATATTGATAATTTTGTTCTTCTATGATGCACTGGATTCTTCGCCAGTTGTTGTGCGCTCAGATTGTCTCCATACACAATCGTTCCGGTATTGCCATCTCCACATCCATTCTCAATAATGAGTCTTCGCATGGCAATCGCTTCGTTACAAGCAATCGACAATGCCATTTATTCGGCCTCATCACTGAGGCCACGCTATGTTGTTTCTCCGATTTCCATGAAATAGGACCACCAGCTAAGAAAAACATATAGTCAGTTTTATTATTATTCACTGCTCCTCCTTCAGATAACTAATATTGCGTCAAGAAACAATAGTTCTTTCTATCCCCTAACTAAAGTGCTTGGGTGAGCTCAGCTAGTCAACAGATCAAACAGCCGCCAACAATGGCAACGAGAAATGTTTGTTTCTCGTTTGTTTCAGTCGAACACAAAAACAAAAATAAAGCTTCCTTGTCTATCACAAAGTCGCCTGCTTTGTGCTCTAATAAAGTAAGGACTAATCTCTATCATGGAGCGCCCAGTGCGCTTCCCCTCAAACTACTCTTTGCTCAACCGCAGAAGCAACTGTTTCAGTAACTACAACAAACACAACACAAAGCACATGTTATAGAACAATAGCTAATTCAGCATCAATAACAACAGTAAAATCAGTTATTGCATCGATCGCGTCATCGTATGCAGTTACTGGACAATAACAAACACCCAAACATAATCGCAAGAACAAATTAATGCTAAAACAAGCAAAGAGTGCAATAACTGCATCAACAGCAAATAGCGAAAAAATCCTCAGTAATGGTAACGGAATCAACCAATAAAGAAGAATCTTCCTGTGCAATGTACAAATTGCCAAGAATTTGGCCACACAAAATTTTATTGCACCCATCGTCCAGCATGCGTAGCATGCGGATACTTACATGAAACAGCAAACTATACACTAAGTCACCATAATTCGGAACAAAAAAAATGCATCAACTGTTGGGGCAACCATCCAGCCAATTATAGAGGCTGTCATACAGGACAAACATATATGGAGTTCAAGAACCGACTGCAGTCACAAAAAAATCCCACCCGTGTTCGACTTGAGCCTAACCGTACAGGAAGAACGACAGATATGTGTCCACCATTTAACATGCCTGAAGCCTTAAATGAATCTTATGCCAGTGCCCTACGCTTAGGCTCTCAACAAAAAAGTGCGAAAATTAATGAGAAGCCAAAGGCACAAATGACTGAACGAAATGAACCAACTACACAAACCAATTCAATCCCAATTAAAAATACGTGTATTGAGCCTGTGTTAAAACTACAAAATTCTAGTGAAACCATTCTGGTGAACTTATTTCAGACGCTGAATCAATCAATCTTAATGTAGCAAAACTTTTTTCAAGAGATGATGAAAATCCAAATGAAAATTTTTGGATAAATTAAATACCCAATAATAGCTCATTTAAAAATAACTCACTGCAACGTAAATGGTGTTTCGCAGCACAAACTAAAGCTCATAAAGTATCTAGAGAACAATAATGTAGATCTGATGCTTATCTCTTAGTCTCATTTGACCAGTAATAACAACTTTTTCATACCTGGCTATCTAGTTTATACGACAAATCACCGGGATGGAAAAGCCAGCGCCGGCCTTAACCACCCAGGCGCCCCGAGCGAGTCAATCATTTGTGCGCCCTTTATTATATGATAAGATGATAATAAAAGAAGTTAATTCGGTAGCAATTTGAAGCACATTGTTCCATCGTAAACTTTCTTTAGATATTAGGTTTTGTCTTCCCTGTCAATAGTTAATACAGCTTTAAACATAATTTCAACTTCAGTTTATTTGGTTAATGTTTCTTGAGTGCAGGACTATTTTCATGCATTTTCAAAGCTTCACTTAAATGCTTCCAATTTTTGAAACCTTCAGTACTGGTCAAACAGTCGACAACAAAAGCAAAATACACTATTGTTTGATTCTGAATAAACTAGCCACCGTCGTTTGATAGTTTTCTTGAGTAATGTGTTGAAGAAAAGACGCCCATTTTCATCTTTTGGAAAATTGCTTAGGTAAATTTGTGAGGGTCCACATAGTATAATGTGACCTATGTCTCTTGCAGTAAGTACTTTAGCCACGTATCTATATCAGAAACATTGTATTTTTTATTTCACCTATGTTGATAGGCAAGGTTGTCCATAATGATTCAACCTACATGTGGATTCCCCGACAGGCAGGTGTTTATTGTTTTAGTAGGTCGATAAGAGATGGCGCTGTCAAATGAGCTTATCATAATTTGGTAAGAAGAATGTTGCGGTAACAAAGGAGATATTGAAAGGGTTCATTCGATATGCGTCGGAGCATGCGGCACCCCTGAGTCCCGGCGGCCCGGGTGACCGCCCTGGTCGGCCCACCCTAAAGCTACAATGCTAAACACACATATTGGGGTTCTCGTTTAGTAAATCCAGAAGGTCGGCAACTTTACAATACTCTTGAAAATTGGAAAAACAAGCTAGACTTCGTTTCTCCGGGTAGGCTTACATACTGGCCGGCGCATCAAAGAAAAAATCTTGATATTATCGACTTTGGTATCACAAGAAATATACCTAGAAACCTTATATCAGCATCCGTTGATATCCTTCTACTCGATTATCCAATAGTCGAAGATCGACCGTATAGACTTATATCAAATAAAACAAATTGGTTGCGATATAAAAAATATATAAGTTCTCAAATCAAATCTTGCACCTGCGATCAACATCAGTTACTGAGATTAATTCAACGCCTGCGATTGCTGTGCATAAGTTCAGCAGAAAATCTTTCTCAAATAAAGACATCGAAGAACTAGTGGCTATTAAACGAAGATTGAGAAGAGAATGGCAACAGCACAGATCTCCTGCCGCTAAACAAAGGCTAAAAACTGCAAAAAAAAAAAAAACTAGCCAAAGCACTTAAAAGTAATAAGGTCGAGGCACATAGGCGCTATATTGAGAATCTATCACCTACAAACACTAGATTATCACTCTGGAAAGCTCAAAATTCACTAAAAGCTCCTTTGGAACTGGATTCACCTATTAGAGACCATGTCCTTCTAAACTATTGGAGAAGATTCTTATCAAACTCATCCACCATTTACAAACAAGAGGTACAATCTCGGATCATCAATTTGTATTCAGAGCAAAACATGGAACGATTGAGCAAGTTAATAGAGTTACTTCGGAATTAAGAACTGCCCTTGAAATACGAGAATATTGCTCAGCAGTATTTCTTGATGTAGCACAAGCGTTTGATCGAGTATGGTATGAAGGTTTAATTCACAAAATTAAATGTTTTCTACCCCAAAATATACATAAAATCCTGCAATCATACAAATCGAGTGTTTAAGTAAGACAGAAAAACTTCGTAACAAATTAAATTATGATAAAAGCAGGACCAACATTATTAGGGTCTTCACTCAAACGTCTAAAGAATAGCAACGTATATTTCATACACAATTGCGTGAACGCCTTGTTTTGATTATTGACTCTGTAACTGTGTAAATCGTCTATTCAGTGTAATTCGTATTCATACATTCAAACAAACAATAAATAATACCTAAGACATAAAGTTGGCAGCCCTCAGTATATACAGTTTAAACTACTCAATTGTCGATTAATAGTCGGTTTAGACTACTTAAAATTGACTGATTTTTAATCAGGTGCTTACACTGATTTTTTCCTTGTTTTTGTTGTAGATTTTTTCAAATTTTATACAATTGTCTTCGGAACAGCTGTTTTTTATTTTGGGTATACATACACGTGGAACTTTGCGAGCACGTTGGCTATATTAAAACTTAAAATTTGTGAAAAATACATGATTTAGAATATTTTGAAATATATGAAAATAGTTCTAGTGGTTATCTAACAGGAGAATTACAGTCAATGAGGGGAAATACACATTACATTTACTCTGAACCGTCTCAAGAGATAACATATCTTGGCGTTCATCTAGACAGACGTCTCACCTGGAGGAAACATATCGAAGCTAAAAAGACGTGCATGAAACTAAGGGCATAACGTCTTCACTGGATAATTAACTCTAAATCTGGTCAGAGACAGGAGTACAAGGTATTACTGTATAACTCTGTTATGAAACCAATTTTGACTTCTGAATTTTGGGGTACCGAGCGCGAGTAATATCGAAGTTATATTGGTTGTACAAAGAACAAAATCCAAGATACTTAGAATAATTACAGAAGCTCTATGGTGTATCACGAATGAAGACATTCACAAAGTCCTGAAAGTGCCACCAGTAAAAGATGAATGTTCTAAGCGTAAAGGTCTTTATATGGACAAACTAGTTCGACACGTTAATCCCCTAGCCAGAGCTCTCTCTCGTCTGAATCGCAACGATCGACCAGCCCTTTTGCTTACTTAGAAGCATAGTGTTAAGTGCACCCCTTCTTCTTCCTTGCAGGAAGGACGCAAGTGTATTAGTTTATAAGAGTTGAACTGTTATTGTTAGTCCTTATAATGTGTTGACAGAAGCGTAGCGGAGTACAAACTTTATTTCATGTTCTTCCACATACTTAGTTGCAATCATATGCTATCTTATTCTTTGCCTTAGGATGTTGCCAGATTAACAATATCCAACACGCCCCCTCTTAAGATGATCAAAAATACATTTTTTAAAATGTTATAATAGTTTGCTTATACTATAGATTGTTTTTTTTGTTTTTAATTTTTATTATTAACTATTATTATTGCTGACTACCTTATCATCCCGACGTGGTCTTAACTCTCTTCTGGTAGGTGTTTGTTTAGATTAAATTTCTGTTTCACTTCTTATAATGTCATTAGTACAAGAAGAGTCGCTGTTCCCAACATAGGTGACGTGCACATCAATTTCCGCCTCATTGACATTTTGACCTCTGATTTGATCAAGGTGTCTTTTTATTTCTCTGTTATTGTGATGTAAGATACAACGATAGGATCGAGGGCCAAGTTGTTGTTGTATGGTTGCTTGAGTCCAGCCTGACTTGTTAGGATTTTTGTAATCACGAACAATTACTTTCTGACCCTGTAAAAACTCCTTGTTAAGAATACTTCTGAGGTATCATGACCAAGCTCGGCCTAGCGCCATCTAACGTTTCAATTAGCAGCTGGCCAACAAAGTGCACAAAAAAGTACCACTGAGTGCGTGGGTTGCTGTTGCGCACCTAAAATGCAACAAGGCAACACGTGATCACACGTGCAAAGAAAAAAAAGGTTAGATTAGTGAAAAAAGAAGCGAACGAAGGGACTGAAGTAAGTTGTTAAATAAGATTAAAAAATTGTACTAACTTTTTATATTGTAGAATTTTTAGAATCGCAATAAAGATTCATTAAACAGCGATTGGACTAAAAAAAAGAACCTTTTCTAATAACTTCTAAAAATTTTCACTCAACAACAACAAAAAACTCGTGTTCTTTATTTAACCCCAAAATAATTAATGGTATGGCGGACCAACCACAATCTAACCTCAACGAAATATCGGCATGTAATTGCTTATTATGTGATGAAGCCGACAATGAGTTGATGGTGAATGTGGCGGATGCAAATCGCGATTTCACACAACATGTGTTGATTTCAGACTATCGACAAACACAGGTTCTTGGCTGTGCAGTGATTGCTACAATTTTAACGACCATTCACGCTGCTGCATCAACTCCTAGCCACACGACGCCGCAAGACTATTTGACACTTGCTAAAGGCGACACAGGCACTATCGGAATTATTGCAGCACATAACGGGTCGCCCAGAAACACAATAGATCACTGCGACGTCAATTTAGAAAAGCCTCGTTGTCCGTTTGCAACTGTAACATCTGAACCACAATTACAACAAACAGCGTTTTCAAACCAACGTATCGATGCTGTGGGAGCAACTTCGGCCAAAAGAATTCACCCTAACTCACCAAGTGCGCTACAATCGCGCAACCACACACTGCATAAACAAATACTACTACTACGAGAGGAACGGCGAATCTTAGCGGACGAACGAGAGCTGTTGGCACAGCTGGAAGAGGAAGAAGGTGTTACCAGGCAAGCAAGCGGGCGTAATCAACACTTCGTGGCTCCTATAGAAAATATTATTCAGGCCGATCGATGCTCGCATGCCCAACACCCAAGCCCAATTCGAGCAATCATGTTGCCTGCAGCACCTGCAACACTTAATTCAACTCAGCCTTTTACTCTCTCGAAAAGGGCTGAGTAGAGAACTTCCTCAGTTTAGTGGCAAACCGGAAGAGTGGCACCTGTTTAAAGCGACGTATGATCAATCGACTGAGCTGTGTGGATTCTCTGACGCTGAGAATTTACATTGACTACATAATGCACTTGAAGGACCAGCACGTAATGGAGTAAGGAACCACTCGTCGTGCGTAGCTCGCATTATGTCGACATTGGGGATGAAATTTGGTCGACCTGAGCTGATCATCGATGTTTTGCTTACACAAGTACGAGATTTATCTATCGAAGTGCAAAATGTATGTGCCACCATGAAAGCAGCATCGCTAACAAATCATTTAAACAATCCCGAGTTAGAACAGGAGCTTGTTTGCAAGTTTACTGCCAGCCTTCTGGGGCATGCCAAAAATAGAAAAAGGAAATACAAACCTAGAAGACTTCAGCGACTGGCTTTTGCAATTGGCCGAGGGAGCAAATGCTGTTATAATACAATACCAAGCACGGCAGGCAGAATGCATAAACGTGGCGCTCTAAACACACATTTAAATGAATCTCAATTTAACAAAAACGAACCACCTGCACAGTGCACTTCATGTCAAAGTACGTGCACTAACGTCAGCCTCTGCACCGTATTCTGACAGTTAAGCCGCTCTGCCAAATGGGATTTAATTCGGAAACATATCCTCTGCAAAAGATGTCTAAAACCTCATGACTATTTTTCATGCAAAGCAACTACACGCTGCGGCGTCAACGGGTGCCAATATCCACATCACTCGTTGCTGCACCCTATTCAGTCAACATCCAGCAATTCAGCATCATCTGTGGCACCTACATCGAGTGGTGCTATCTGCAACGCACACAGCCAGGACGGAAGCTCTACTATTTTTAAAGTGCTACTATTGTCCTATATGGAAACGGTAAGAGCTTTTCAACTTTCGCATTCTTCGACGATGGTTCATCGCTAACCCTAATGGACGAAGACCTAAGACGCGAACTTAACCTTACTGGCCAACCGCAGTCTCTCTGCTTAAAATGGACTGGAGAGACGCATCGCTATGAGGATGACTCAGAGCGGTTGGACCTTAAAATTTCGGCGCCAGGTGTAGGCAAAAAATTCACCGTAAGAAATGTTCACACAGTCAAACAATTGCTACTACCCCCACAATAGCTAGATGCCGTACAATTGAAAGCACAATACAAACATCTAAGACGGCTACCATTGCCGTCATACAACAGTGCAGTGCCTAGAATTTTGATTGGTGTCGATAACAGCAAACTTGGGACCAGTTTAAAGTCAAAGGAGGGCTCTTATTTTGTACCCATTGTCGAGGAGACGCGCCTAGGTTGGACGCTTAAAGGCAATTTGACAGACCAAGATGACAACAATGATGAATCAGCTCATCATATATATCATGTGTGTGAAGGCAATCTACTTGATGACGAACTGTCGAAATTACATCGGGTCTACATATGTCTCGACACCGTGACATAGCCTCCGGACCTAAGTTGGTCAGCGAAGACGACAAACGTGCACTAAACCAACTAGAACGGTTCACTGTGCGCCAAGGGGATCGCTATGAAACCAGCCTATGGCGATCTGAAGACGCTCGCTTGCCAGATAGCTACAACATGGCACTACGACGAGCCAACTGTCTACAACATCGCCTTAAAAGTGACCCATAGCTTGCCTATAAATTACAAGAAAAAATTAACCACTACGTTACTAAAGGCTATGCGCGCCGACTACAAACGTCCGAAGTCCAGCAGGATCGCTGCTGGTATCTACCACTGTTTCCAGTCACCAATCCAAATAAACCATGTAAATTACGATTGGTATGGGACGCGGCAGCTCAAGTACAAGGCTTTTCGCTGAACTCACAACTACTTAAAGGACCCGATCAACTTTCATCCTTAATATCTATACTGAGAAGATTTCGACAGCACCGAGTCGCCATTGTGGGCGATATAGCAGAGATGTTTCACCAGTTGCGAGTCTGCAAGCCTGATCAACATTGCCAGCGCTTTCTATGGTATGAATTGGGTGCGATGGAACCCACTACATATGTTCTTCAGGTCATGACGTTTGGGGCTACATGTTCACCAAGTTGCGCTCAGTTTGTTAAAAACAAAACCGCTGCGCAGTTTAAACAACAATTACCTCGAGCGGTGGACAGCATCATAGAGAATCATTATGTAGATGATTTGTTGGACAGTGTCACCGAAGCTATACAGTTTGCCAACGACGTAAAGTACATCCATTCAAATGCCGGATTCGATATACGCAACTGGATGTCCAACTCACCTATCGTGTTAAACTTCAGCAGTACGGCTTGCAGAGGAAGATTACCTCACAATGGAGAAAATCTTGGGCATATGGTGGCTCACTAATGAAGACTGACTAACATCCGTCATATCGCCACATAAAAAACGGCATTGATGTACGCTAAGATGATATTACAAGAAATTTGGCACTCCGGCTGCTCCTGGGACGAGCTCATCCCGGATGATCATCATCAGAGGTGGCTACGATGGCTCCGGCTGCTACCTGAAGTTGAACTCACGCGCATTTCCAGATGCTATTTTCGTACTGGTTTACCGGGTGCTTGTAACATTGAGCTCCACACATTCGTTGATGCTAGTGAGGAAGGTTACGCTGCGGTAAGCTATTTTGTGCATACAAGCAATACTAAAATCGAATGTTCTTTAATTGGCAGCAAAACAAGAGTAAAGATGATGTTCTTTAATTTAATAGTTTTATTGTAAATGTATTATATTCGGTATAATAAGTGTCTGGTATAATAAAAGTAATGCAATAATAAAACACAAAATAAGGTAATAATAACACTCGAAACAGCTTCTGTCATACAACTTCAAACGGACAGCTTCAACGTTCTTCAACGACTTCGACCTCTTCAACGACTTTGCTCCTTTTATATCCTTCCCATCTGCCATCGACACAGGGTCAGATTCACAAACCAACGGTAACACATCTTACATACATTCAATTTGACTGCGACAACATTTTGGACAGATTCCAACACTGTCTTGTCCTGGCTACGATCTGATCACCGCAGATACCAGCAGTTCGTGGCGTTCCGTGTAAGTGAGATTTCGGAGATAACTAACGTTGCTAACTGGCGATGGGTTTCTACTGCTGAAAATGTTGCTGATGATGCCACAAAGTGGAACAAAAACCCCGACCTATCAAACCACAGCAGATGGCTAAACGGACCAGCATTCTTAAGGCGAAAGAAATGTGACTGGCCACTACCCACCAGTAAAGCGAAAAAAACTCAAGAAGAACTAAGGCCAAAGTACGTCGCGGAGCATTCACCTGTCGTGAGCGTACCATATGTCAATTTACCTATCCAATTCGAACGCTTTTCCCGATTTCAGACTTTGACACGTGTAGTTGCCACCGTCGTAAATAGCGCTCAGTTCTGGTTGGCTACCACAAAAGGAAAGCAAAAATCACGACATGCAATAACCAGCAATAATTTCCAGCTAGCTTAGCTGATCCTGATTCGTACAGTTGAATGCAACCGGTTCCCTGACGAAATCTCAACCCTAACTCATAATAAAGGTATCAGGAAATCAAGCTCAATTTATAAACTTTCTCCATACCTTGCAGAAGATGGGCTACTACGCTTGGGAAGCAGAATAACAGCCAAACTCTATAACGACCCAATCATTCTGCCCAAGGACCACTATGTGACTCAGTTAATAGTGCGGGAGTACCAAATAAAGTATCACCACGGCAATTCTGAAACTGTGGTTAAAGAGATACGACAAAAATACTGGGTACTTGGACTACGCATTTTAGCGAATAAAGCAATGAGTTTATGTCAACTATGTCGCAACCGAACAGCCTGCGCCCGGCCACCTAAAATGGCCAACCTACCCCATGCTCGTTTATATTCATTCAGTCGCCCGTTCTCATATACCGGTGTCGACTATTTTGGACCAATGTTCGTGGCAGTTCAACAAACCCGTGAAAAACGCTATGGGATTTTATTTACTTGCTTGACTACACGTGTGGTACACTTGGAGATTGCTTATACTTTATCAACCGACTCGTGAATCATAGCCATCAGGAACTTCATTGCTCGCCGTGGAGTACCAATTGAAGCAGTCAAGGCAATAGACAAAGACGAAATAACATGCGCCTACACCACAGGCACAACACAGTGGCGATTTATTCCGCCATCTTCGCCTGACATGGGAGGCGCTTGGGAGCGTTTGGTTCGTTCTGTAAAACATGTTCTTTCACGCATACTACCAGCGTGGACTCCATCTGAAGAACTACTACGAGCTGCATTGCTAGAAGTAGCGATGTGCATCAATTCTCGACCACTAACATACATCCCGATTGAGCATTCAACAGACGAAGCACTAACACCAAACCATTTTTTGTTAGGCAGCTCATCTGGGACCAAACCTCTGGTAGAAGCAGCAAGTGACGGTGTCGTACTAAAACGACACTGGAAAGCAGCCGAACAGTTAGCCAATAATTTCTGGAAACGTTGGATGGCTGAATATTTGCCAGTTTTAATAACACGCCGCTGTAAATGGTTTGAAAAGGTAAAACCAATAGAAGTGGACGATCAAGTATACATAGCTGATGGCGAAGTTCCAAGAAACTGCTGGCCACGTGGTCGTGTAATAGCAGTCAGGAAATCTAATGATGGACAAGTGCGAAGTGTTACAGTCAAAACGATGAGCGGTACATATGAAAGGCCGGCGACAAAGATAGCTGTTTTGGACTTGGTATGCGGACCTCTGAACCGCCATACCGGGGGGGGAGTGTTAAGAATACTTCTGTGGCATCATAACCAAGCTTGGTTTAGTGCCATCTAACATTTAACTTAGCAGCTGGCCAACAAAGTGCACAAAAAAGTACCACTGTGTGCGTGGGTTGCTGTTGCGCACCTAAAATGCAACAAGGCAACACGTGATCACACGTGCAAAGAAAAAAAGGTTAGATTAGTGAAAAAAGAAGCGAACGAACTGACTGAAGTAAGTTGTTAAATAAGATTAAAAAATTGTACTAACTTTTTATATTGTAGAATTTTTAGAATCGCAATAAAGATTAATTAAACAGCGATTGGACTAAAAAGAAGAACCTTTTTTAATACTCCTTATTACGTTTCCCTTTATAATCTCTGATGCTTTGTTCCTGTCTATTCTTTATGGACTGTTTCACGGTTGGTGGTTAAATCTAATCTTTAAAATTCTACAAAAAAACAATTTTGCTGGAGACTCACCCGTGGTGCAATGTATGGTGTCTAGATCACTTTCGACATTATTGTATAAGTTTGCATATATTGACTTCTTTAATGTCTTTATAAAACTTTCCGCTTGACCATCTATTGAAGGATGACCAGGTGCAGTCAAAATGTGATTTGTAGGTACCACAACTCTGTGTCCCAATAAAATGCAATCATACTCTACTGACAATTCATTTGACCTCATTGCAAAAGCCGAAAATTTGACTCCCTGGTTATCTCCTTTCTGAATACATTCACTAACTTTGGATAAAATACGATCACGTATTCTTTCCCGTGCAATGTCTTTAAAGTGCAATTTGAATGTGTTTTCAGACAGAATGTAGTTAAGATAATTACATTCCTTAACATTTTTAGTCAAAAAATACTGCGGCATTCTAGATAAACCATCAGGCAAATCTAATTCACCTTTGACTTGTTCAACAGAATAATCAAAACCAGACAATGTCTAAGCCCATCTTTGCATTCGCGCTGCCATCAATGGTAAACCTTTAGTTTCACCGAATATTCCTATCAACGGTTTGTGATCAGTACGCAAAATGAATTTGTTGCCTAAAATATATTGTTTAACAACACAAAATATAATTGCAAGAGTTTCCTTTCCAAGAGTACTGTAGCTACTTTCACTCTTAGTTATGGCTCTACCCCAAATGCCACTGTTCTCAGTTCATTATTGAATGAATGTGAGAGAACACCTGGTACCGCATTGCTACTGGCATCATTTGTTAGAATAATAGGTAGGTCAGGATTAAAATGAACAAGAACTTGATTTAACGTGATTTCCTTCTTGAGTAATTCATAAGATTTTTGACACAATAGTGACCACAAAAATTTAACATCTTTACGAAGCAATTGTGGCGACCTTAACCACACCCTTTCAGTATAGTGCACCTGGCAGCATTTTTTGTTAGAAGTTACACAACACCAATGCGCCCAGAGAAAACAACCAACAATCAAAAATAATAAACCAAGATTTCTGAACACTTATACTAACACACGACTATTACTAAGAATGTTTGTAAGAAACGACGCGCGGCTATCAATTAAATAAAATAAAATATAATAAAAACTTATACAATGCATACAATGAGTAAATTGGATTTAAATTTGGAATAATAATTAACGATTCTTATAAAAGCTCTGAGTTCAGAAATGCGTTTGGGTGTTGGTACTAATAGCACACTCGAAATACGATCACTATTCTTTCTTAAACCAGTTTTGTCAATATAAAATCTCAAGTAACAAACTTCATTTTTCAAAAATTCACACTTTTCTGAGTTCAGACTGAATCCTGCTGATCTCAGCTTATTTAAAACCATTTTTAAATTAATTATGTGTTCCTCAGTATTCATTCCCGTCACTGTAATGTCATCCTGGTAAACTACCACGCCACTAATTCCTTGCAAATATTTTTCCATACCTTTTTGAAAGATCGCTGCAGCAGTCTTCACTCCAAAAGATAAGCGTTGAACCTTTAATAGATCAATATGCGTGCTCCAAGTACATAACAGCTGAGTTGAATCATCTAACTCCAGCTGGTTATAAGCACTATATAAATCAAGTTTCGTAAATAGTTCACTTCCTTCTAAAGATGCAAAACTCTCATCTATTCTGGGTAGAGGAGACTTAAAATTTACCAAGGACCGATTAATAGTAACATTATAATCCCCACAAATCCTTAAATCACTATTAGGTTTTAAAATAGGAACTAATGGTGTAGCCCAATCAGAATTGTCCACAGGCTCAAGTACACCATCTTGAATCAATTTACTTAATTTATTTTCTATATTCCCTTTCCAAGCTAAAGGTAGTGGTCTACTAACTAATTGCAACTTAATTTTATTACCACTATACAAGCCTAATTCTGATTTGAAAACTTCTGCAAATTCATTCCTAATTTCATCAGTTAGAATTAAATACCTCTGACTTTCTTTAACACTATTAACTTGCATCAATTCAAAGTTGAATGACAAAGCAAAGGTGGACTCTTAGTTTTTGTAAAAAAAACAACTTCTTTTTTTGCACATCCCTATACTCTATTCTTGCTACGTACTCACCAAGTACATGAATTTTTTCTCCACTATAACTGACATTTATATTGGACGGTGTATTTTCTTAAAGGATTCTTTTCAATCAAATTTTTATAAAAATATTCCGAAACTAATATGCACGGTGCACCGGTGTCACAAGCAACGCACATAGTAGATCCATCAATTATCACTGACAAGTAAATAACACCACCAGAAGACTTTGAAGCCACACTTTAAATAAACAATTCAAATTGTTCAGAACTGAATTGAGAATAACTAATGGAAATTTTGCTGTACGAGACTTGGACTTTGCCGATGACATTTTTCTCCTCCCGCACAAATTCTGTGATATGCAAGCGAAGTCGAACAACTTAGTCACACTGGCACGCACCGTCGGTCTAGAGATACATATTGCAAACACCAAAGCCATGATAGTCAATCATTCTAGTACAAGCCATATAATGATTGACGGCTGTGCAATTGATTTCGTAGAAAGCTACTGTTACCTCGGTTCAATAAAAAAATCAACAGACGGAGTTGCTAAAGCGGATACTAACTGCAGATTGAGCAAGGCAAGGGCAGCATTTGGCCGGTTAAAATCGGTATGGTCAAATTCTCAAATCTCCAAATGTACGAAATTGCGAATATTCTCTTTTTTCTGGCTGACTGTCATCTGCATAACCCTCAGGTTGTCTCATGTATACAGTATCCTTAAGATCACTGCTAAGGTATGCTGTACAAACGTACATCTGATGCAAATACAGCTTTAATTCAGCAGACATCGCTAGTACCAGCCGCATGCTCTCCACCCGACATACTGGTGCAAATGTTTACACCGTACTGTCGCGAGCATCTCTTCGCAACCAAACGCGCCTTGAAACGTTCTACCTTGCCGTCTGCGTCCCGCTTTAGACTATACTCCCATTTGCAGCCAACAGCTTTCTCATTTTTTGGTGACTCGGTTAACACTCAGGTTTGATTTATCATCAAAGCATTATACTCCTTGTGCATTGCATCACGCCACTCTGATGCATGCTCACTGTTGATAGCTTCATTATACGACATTGGAATCTATACATCCCTAGCAACCAAAGTACCAAGTATGTTGTATTTCCGCGGACGACCTGGCTGTCCTGTACGAAGCAATTTGGGACTGCCGGGGCCTATACGCTCCGTTGATGCATCTTCTTCAGCTTGTTCTTCTGCACTATCATTATCATCGATGCTGTGTCTTTCGCTGCTGCCGCAAGCCACCACGTCGTTGTCACCGACGTCCTCAGCTTCACTGGCCTGTGGATCATCATTGCTAATGACCATTGTCATGTTATCACCGCTTTTGTCAATTGACAATCAAAAGTAATAGGCTCGCCAGCAGCCTGCTGCTCACTGATATGCTCATCAAATAAAACATCGCGTTTCTCGACAACTTGCCTCTTCTTAGTATCATACAACCGATACGTCTTGGCTGATCTCGAACCATACGGTACTCTTTGCCTTTTGGTTGAAACTTGCTCTTGTTGTGACCTTTCTCAAGTGCTACTGCAATAGAACCAATAACTTTTAGATGACTGATTGACAAGAGCACTTGTGGGTGACCGTTTTCTCAAATACACAGCTGTGTAAATATCCTCAGCCCACAATGACTCACCAAGCGTAGACTGCACCACCAAAAATCTTGACATCTCTAGCAAAATCCGTTCTGCTACGCCGTTTTGTTGCGGCGTATATGCAGTTGATAGTTGCAATGCCATTTTCTCTTAGAAAATTGTCGAATGTTCTGTTTACATATTCACGACCGTTGTCGCTACGAATACACTTGAGCTTCTTTTCAGTCTGACGCTCACGATAAAATTCTCATGTTGGTTGTAAATTCAAAATTTGTTATATGTGACCAAATATACAATCTTTTGAGAAATGCATTGACTTCGTCTGCTCTGGTCCCTCTAGCCATAACTGGCAAAATCTGACGGAAGTCCCGAGAAAAAAAAGCGGTGGAGCCACCCATTGGGCAATTTTTGTTGCGCAAATCTCGCATTGTCATTGACACATGTAACCCTCATCTCAAATAATCAATCTACAATCTTGTATTATTGAATTTTCAGTGGAAGTTTGAATGTAGAATGCGCGGTTCGTCCAACTTCCAAAAGTTTGGCTGCTTTGCCGGATGAAGCTACAGTAACGGCTATTTTCCTACCAGATCTTACTTTTGCTTATATTAAATTTATTAAAAATGTTTTGCCCGTGCTTTCAGGAGCATCCAAAAACCATTGCTGTTAACTGATGACATTATTATGTCATAAACAATTATGTGTTCAGGATTTAAGCGAGACTGATTTTGAATGGTCTGTAAAAGTCGGGAATGGTCATAGTTTGTCTCCCGTAAACACTGTATATTGATTGTTGTATTCATATTTGTATTTGATGATAAAGTTAATCCGAAATCTTGTATAGATTTGGATGATAGAGCTTCCACCTCTTTATTTAATTCAATCTAAATCATCTGATGCCATCTCTTGGCGTCTGCGATCTTTGTCCATAATTTCCCGACGGTTTTGCTAAAGAAGATGAAGAAAATCAAGTTTTTTGAGCTATGAAAGTCTTGCAGTAAATGAGCGATATACAGAACAAAGAAATAGCGAAGAGCTCAATACTCTTGTGCGTACTCAGGTATCAATAAATACAACAACACACAAAATTCAAAAACAGCAACAGGGCAAGATATCCCAAGGGAAAACTGCAGAGGATATCATCTCCACCAAAGAAAGCAAGGATGTTAGAAGCCCACCAAGCTGAGAGGGTTTGCAGTACTCCGGAACCAGTCATACCAAAAGGCGGAGAACCCCCGGAAAGCAGAAGGCCTCAGGAAGCGGTTTCTGCGCAAGGTGCGGATACCGAATGAAAAGAAGAGTTCGTCCTGATGCCCTGGTGATTGAGGCAAAGGACGGGAAATCGTACAGTGACATCGTACAGCTAATAACTCACAACAAAGTTCTCGGAGGAGTCAGTGATAATGTAAACCTGATGCGCAAGACTCTGTAGGACAATGTTCTACTGGAGTTGGACGCTCCCATGAAGGACAACTTGCAGCAGCTCAAGGATGCTGTTGGCTCCGCCCTTGGTGAGAGCGCAAACATTCGCTCATTAACGCAGGATAGCGATTCTGGATATTGATGATGTCACCGAAATAGAGGACGTCATATCAGCATATGAGGAGCAGTTTAAGATCGAGATAAGCACCGTGAACATTAGAAGCCTCCGCTGGAACAAAAACGGCCATTCTTAGCCTGCCGTCGAAAACCGCATCGATGCTTGTTAAGACCGGTAAAGTTTAAATAGGCTGGACTCGTTGTAGAATTCGGGAACGGCAGCAGTCCCACAGATGCTTCATATGTCTTGAAGTGGGGCATACAGCTAGTGCATGTAAGAGCACTGTAGACAGAAGCAACTGCTGCCTGAAATGTGGAGAAGGAGGGCATATTGTGAAAGACTGCACTCGCAAACCAAGGTGCTTCGTTTGTGCTGCAAGGCAACTGGGCCATACAGACCATCTAGCCGGTAGCCGAGATTGCCCTGTGTCTCGGGAAAGAAGTGGTAAAACCAACCGCAATGATTAAGTTACTGCAACTTAACCTGAACAATTGTATTGCGGCTCAGGATTTGCTAACACAAACGATTCGAGAGCAACAAGTAGATGTTGCTATCCTAAGCGAGCCATACAGATGTGGGAATGACGAGATCTGGTGCAGCGATATAGACTGCTGCAGTGCGAACCGGAAAACCGTGGCCTCAAGAGGAACTTTCAGATGCTTCGCCAGAGTAAAGGTAAGCGATTGCTGGATATACAGCTGTTATCTTCCCCCCCAGCTTAAGTATGAGTGAATTCTGGGATACGCTGGACCAGTTGGTGGATAATGCGAGAGACCGGCACCATGTCATCATTGCCGGAGTCTTCAACACATGGGCAACAGACTGGGACTCCCCGCAAACCAACCCAAAGGGGCGCACACTCTTGAAGGCGTTTGCAGCCCTGGATGTGGTGCTTATGAACAAATGCTACGAGCAAACTTTTACGAGGGGCGGAATGAGATCCATAGAAGATCTCACCTTCATAAGTCCTTCTATGCTCAACTCATCTAAGTGGACTCAGGCCATACTCAATGAGGTAACAACATACCAAGAAGACCTCGATACCCAGTCAGGAGGGGTTACAGGGATTCTACACTAAACCCCAAGGGTTTCTGTACTGCTCTCCGGATGCCAAGTTTAGACGGACCGGCGGATGAAATGGCCCTCAGGACCCAACGTGCTACCAAGCAAGCGTGCGACTGTAGCATGCAACGTAGAGGAACCCATAGCCGCCACCAGGAATCAGTATACTGGTAGAATGAAGGGATTGCGTTCGCGAGACAACACTGCATTCTGGCGCATAGAACCTACCAGCGTGGCAGGCGCTCTAGTCGTTTTCTCGACCTAGGAGAGAACTCTCAATCCTGTAGAAGAGCACTTAAGAAATCTGAGACAATAAAAGGAGTTGATTCCTGAAGCTATGCGATGATGTAGAAAATGACCCTTGGGGTAAAGCCTACCAATTGATCGTCAAAAACGCAAAAGCACACAAGCCGGTCCCTCTTTGAGTTCCGCCGATGCCACACATCGTGACTACGCTCTTTTCCCAGCAGCCGCAACTGTACCAGGGCAGCCGGGAAGACGAGAGCCAGGAGGTGAACGGCTTCTTCCCGGTCACCACAGAAGAAATCTTGACTATAGCAAAGTGGATCAAAGGCGGCAAAACACCAGGACCCGACCAGATTCCAAACAGGGTGTTTAAGTTGGCGATAACCATACATACGCTCGACATAAAGAACGCCTTCAACTCGGCAAGATGGGACCGAATCATGGAGGTGCTAACCGACTTCGGGAGTCACGAAGTATCTGCTGAGAATGCTTTGAAGTTAATTCAGCCAGCGGGTTCTCCTCTATGACTCAGCAGAGGGTGAGTCAACACACCACGTATTCGGTGGGGTGCCTCAGGGTCTTCTAGGTCCCCTCCTATGGAACATAATGTATGATGGCATTCTCAGACTCCAATTCCCAGGCGGAGTAAATATTGTTGGCTTTGCGGACGACATCGCACTAGTGGTCGTCGGAAAGCACATTAGTGAGTCAGTTGAGCGTTGCAAAACAGCCATTGCAAGCATCGCAACATGAGACGGAAGCGCTACTCATTAGCAGTCGGAAAATAGTAGAGAGAGCTACGATCACAGTAACAAGGCCATCACAACTAAAAGATCGCTTGTGTATCTAGGGGTTACCCTAGACTATAGGCTCACCTTCAAGGAGCACTTAATATATGCCAGTGATAAGGAGGCTAAACCGAGCAAGGCCCTCTCGGGGATACAGCTGAACACTCGTGGGCCAGGTAAGGACGCAGGTTGCTGCTGATGAATGTAACCAAGTCTATTATGCTGTAAGGAGCACCAATATGGGCAAAAACAATGGACAAGGTCTCTACATGAGACATCTGAAGAGCGTCTGTAGACTGGGTGCACTCAGAGTAGTTAGCGCTTTTTACAGTGTATCGGAGATGCCGCTTTTGTACTCGCAAAGCTGGTACCAATTGATCTAATCGCCATGGAGTCGACAGAGGCCAACACTTGGAGATCACGGCCTATGGAGGAAGGCGGAGCATAACGAGTCCAAACCAGATGATCTACCATAAGGACGTGGCAGATACGCTGGGACAGCTCCACGAAAGAACGCTGGACGCACAGCCTGATCCCAAGCCTAGCAGAGTGGTTCGGAAGGAGACATGGCGAAGTGAATTACTACCTCACACAGCTCCTGAGCGGTCATGGATACTTCCGGAAGTACCTATGCAGGTTCCACCACGAAGATGCCCCATGGTGTATGCATTGCGGTAACCAGTACATGGAAGACGCCGAGCACGTTATATTCGATTTTAAAAGATTCGATATAGAGCGGCCTGAGTTGAGAGATACCCTAGGAGAAGAGCCTACTGTCGCGAACCTGGTTGGTCACAAGCTGGAACGTCCGTCCAAGTGGAATGCGGTTTCCAAGTTTGCAGCTATGATCATGAAGAAGCTACGTGGCATGGAGAGATCTCGCCGAAACCAAAACAACGGCTAATCTTGCCGGTATCAGCCTTACGAAGCTTTGCTCATCGGCAGTCCCATAAGGTGCTGGTACAACCCTCTTTCTTTTCTTACCTTCTAATAAACGAACAAAAAAAAGGCAGGTATGAAAGTCTTGCCCTAAATGAGCGATAAACACCGGTTCAGAACTAGTTCTGAGCTAGCCACTTTGCAACTACGACCCGATCTATTTATGGCCCCATATAATGTATTGAACCAGTGCTTTTAATATGGGGATGTCATTGGAAGGACTCAATTGACTCTGCATGTATTTTCGTGCACCAGTTCTATTTCACCTGTTCTTATACCAGTTCCATTTCGCCAGTTATAAAACCAGCGCACTACATAAAAAAAAACATAGCAATATACTAGGAGTGGTTAACAATCCTATGTTCAAGAAAACAACAGACTATACAGTGGCGCACAATAGCTTTGAGAGCGACTTCAAGGTAAAATTTCCTACCAGGATGGAATGGAAAGAGAACAACTTTCAGAGTGATTTTGACATTTCAATCTTCACGGATGGGTCGAAGATGGAATGCGGTGTAAGAGCAGGGGTGCACTCACCACAAATAAGCTTGGACCACTCTTTCCGGCTACCCGACGAGGCCACAGTCTTTCAGGCGGAGGTCCTTGCCATTAGGGACCACACCAGAAGGTCGTAAGATAGCTATTTTCGTTGATCCACCACTGTGAAGTCAAAGCTCGTTGTTGAATGCAGGTCGACGATGAGCGAGCTAAGTCGTCAAGCTGATATCACTCTCATATGGGTTCCCGGCCATAGGAACATAGAGGGGAATGAGAAGGCTGACGAACTTGCTCGTTCTGGTGCTTCTCTTGATGTATCGTTGGCGGAACAGGTCTCGATTCCCCTGGCGGTCGTCAAGAGAAGCAACTTCCTGTTTTTCCGCCAGCTGGCTAACAGACGGTGGAAAGATCTTGAATCTTGCAGAGCGGCACGTGCTACCTGGCCCTGTTACAACGAAAATAGGTCTTTTAGACTCATTAACAGAAGACGCTCGGATACCGCAAGGCTCACAGCGGTTTTTACCGGTCACTGGTGTGTAGGTATGCACGCAGAGAGACTGAGTATTCCGTTTAGAAGCCATTGTAGGAGCTGCGGAAACGAAGAGGAAGAGGAGTCACTCACCCACTTTCTATGTCAATGCCCAGCCTTGGCAAAGACTAGAAATAAGTTTCTGGGCAAATATTTCATAGACAATCTCTCGGACTGTTCAGCCACATGTCCGGGTGATTTACTCAAATACCTAAATTCGACAGGTTGGATTTAGTAATACTGATTGCGTTCGGCGAGGAAGTGGTATCAAAACGGCACTCTAGTGCTAATTGTGGCTTGTAGTGGTTTATGCGAGCCAGCCACGGAAACCAACCAACCAACCAACATAAAAAAAAAAATGAATCTCAATAATTCATAGTTATGCAATTTTCATAATTTGATTTTTACAGAGTTTCATTATATCCTTGAGACTTCACTACTTAACTTAATTTATAAACATTAACGTACTTTAATTGATTTACTTGATTTAATTACGAAAAAGGGGAAAAACCTTAAAACTAGTAGTTATACTAAAACTTAACACTAACTTAACTTACCGTAACAACTAAAGTTTTGGTACTTAAATAATCTAATCACATCAATTAGAGAACTAAGAACCAATTTACAAGTTATATATGGATAAGAATACGCAAAAAAAAAAAATGATCTGCAAGTGGTCTTTAGAATAATCTGTAATTTGGTGAAATTATAGTTCTAGATAAGAGACTTTCTGACACCAAAGGGTTTTCAAAAATTTTGATAATTGAGTTACCCATATAGTAAAATTGGGATGAATATCGATTTGAATATTATAAGTTTCTTGTAAAGTGAAAGTTGTGATTTCCGGTTTATGAGCGGATAAAGTATACAAATAGCTTATTTTATTTTATCCAGCGTTTTACCAATGTGTAAATTAAATGTAAGTTTTTTGTCTCAGTGTAATCCTTGGTATCGTACGCTATTAGTCCTATGAATGTCAGTATTATAAATATTTAGATTAGCATTGGGTAAGTGCAACCTTTTTCTCCTTCTTGTGAAGTAGATCGCGCTAGTCTTGCAAATATATAACAAAATTTTTCATTTTTGGTGGTGGTGAGCTCGTGAACTGGTGATCGGTGATGACTATCGGACTGACCAATATCGATAGGCGGCCGAGCTATCGATCAGCAGCACAGTTACCAGTGGAATATAAAAGTAGCAAGTCGTATTCGGTTGTTCAGAGGTCGTGAAACAGACGCCATAATCAATAATCATATTAACATATAATAACGATTAGCTCTCATTGCGTACGGTCGTTGTAACAGTTTCATTGCACCTGTTTCCAAACCATTATCGCGAGTTATAAATCGATCAACATTGTTCTTAAATCGATCAAGTTTGTGTTTAATAATATCTAAATAGCAACATAAAGCGACTCCAAGATACTTGCGCAGTCGGCGCTTTAGACAAAATAAAAATGCGTCGTTTAAATAAAAACGATAAAACTAACACCCCTGAGAGCAGCCAGTTTCGTAAATTTTTTCGGCCTCTTCAAACCATCGATGACGATGACAGTTCCACGGTAACTGACAGTGAGGGTGTGCAGCCTGCACCTTTAAAAGAAATACTTCCACCATCTATCACGGTCTTGAAGAAGCCAGCAAAAGCAGTCCAGAATACTGTGTCAAATCTAAATCGATTGGAATCGAAATATTTTTAAATACTACGGCAGATTTCAACTTGGTCTGTCAGGAGCTTAGTAAGCAAGAATGTGAATTCTACTCCCACGAGACTAGAAAAACAAAACCTTATAAGGTTGTTCTATCCGGTTAGGATAGATTAACCAATGATTCAATAAAAAACCTCTTGAAAAGCCGTGGGCTTCAATGAATTGATGTTAAGACCATTGATAAAACAACACGTTCTGGTTCAATCTTTTATTATACGTTGTTTACTTTCAAAACGGTTCCATAACACTCCAAGATCTGTGCAACCAACACTCATGCATAGATAATACCAAAGTTCGCTGGGAGTTTAAATCCAAGCCGTGTAATCAACTCACTCAATGCTATAATTGCCAACTCTTTGGCCACTTGTAATGTTAAAACATCATGCTCTTTCTGCGCTGGTCCGCACAAATCAGCTCAATGCACTAAAACGGGTACCTCTCGCTGTGCAAACTGTAAAGGTGATCACCCCTCCACTGATCCAGTATGTCCTTGTCGCACATCATATGTGACTATGATCAAAGCAAGGAATCAAAAAGGTCAACGTACCGGAAGAAAAAACTTTAACATCAACCATAACACCAAAAACGCCAACTATCAGCAGCATAAGCTATTAACTACCAACAATGCGCCAAATAGAGTTTCAACGACAAACACAACGGCAAACCACATGGCAAACGCAACGGCTGATCCCAATGCTAACAACAACAAATTCATTAGTTACAGAGAAGCACTCGTAAGTAACAGTAGCAACGTAAATCACAATAATATAAACAACAACAACAACAACAACCGTAATGCATCAAATCAAAGTTCACCTGATCTGTTTACGTTCTATGAAATAAATTCGCTTTTGAATGAACTTTTGGACAAATTAAGCGGCTGCACAAACAAAAAGGCTCAGTTTCAAGTAATAACACAGTTAGCCGTTAAGTACGAATACACAAAATATAATTTTACCATCATGGCATGGAATGCGCGTGCCGTAAAATGTAAGAGAAATGAACTTTTACATTTTCTTAATATAAATCATGTCCATATCTGTCTATTAAGCGAAACGTGGTTAACCAATAAAGATAGATTTCTCATCCCAGGCTACCTTGTCTATAGGAACGATCGTCGTGGTTATAGGGGGGTGGAGTAGCAATAATCATTAAAAGTAACATTAAACATAAGCAGATAGCTGAAATAACAACCCATCTTATAGAAAACGTTGGCATACAGCTGGAATTAAATGGAGGGAACACCTTAAAAATTTTCACTCTCTATTTTCCAGGCTCTCCTGCGAAATGTTTATTGAGCTCAGGCTGCTTCTCAAAAGATGCTAAGCACAAAAAAGACATGTTTAAGGCAGACTTACTTAGGATGAGTCGTTTTGATGGTAGCTACATCCTAGGTGGGGATCTAAATTGTAGAAATCGCCAGTGGAACTGCATTAAAGCAAACTACTGGGGTAACATATTACATGACCTGTCAGTGCAAGGTAAATACAGTGTTATTCACTCCAGAGATCCCACATATGTCCCGCCCACTTACAAGTGTAAACCTTCTACACTAGACCTTTTCTTAGCAAGTTCCCCCCATTTTCTCACTGAACCACTAGTTCTGAACGACCTTTCATCAGACCATTTACCCATTGTATGTAAAATTACGTCTACCATAACTACTTTCAATAAACAAACTTTACTCTACTCAAAAGCAAATTGGAAGTTGTTCAGGCGTATCCTCAACCAAAGCTTTCGTTGCACATCATCCTTAAATAATAATACACTATCTACCTGTAATGAAATTGACTCCTTTATTGACTTCTTAACAACTAGCGTGTCTGGAGCAATTGACCAAGCAGTACCTAAATCAAATGTCATTCGACCATTTAACTTCGAAATTTCTGCTAATATTATTGAGCTTATCAAAATAAGAAACATTGCACGAAGACATTGGATAAGATCTAGGCAACCAATTGTCAAAGCCAGATTAAATTTTCTCAACCGTCAAATTAAAATGCTAATGTTTGATTTTCATAACTCTACCTGGAATAATAAACTATCCAGTTCAGACACAAACTCTAATCCATTTTGATAAATTACCAAAATAATTAAAAATAAAAAATAATTCGTTCCCAGCTTTTGTTACAATAATAAGTTTTACAGTACTAGAATAAAGAAAGCTAATATCATGCGTGAAATATTTGAGCAAAAGCATTACCTCACTGATTCGCTTTCTGATCCACCCACTGTGGCACTTGTTAACAGCTCATTTAGCTTATTGAATAATAATATATTACCAATCGACGAAACTATCACTTGGAAGTTGGAAGTTAGCTAATATCGTTGCAATTGCAAAGCCAGATAAACCTGCTGACTCTCCAGAAAGTTACCGCCCTATCAGTCTTTTGAGCGGTTTCTCCAAAATACTTGAGCGATTACTCAAATTTAAGTTGAATACTTTCATTGAAGAAAACAATATTCTTCCGTCTTCACAGTACGGTTTCAGGCCTATGATGAATCTTAAAAAATTTGTCAAAAACAAGTTAAACTCCAAGAAATCTGTGGGCATGGTCCCATTGGATATTCAGGCTGCTTTTAACACTGTATGGCACAAAGGCCTCATCCATAAGCTTTACTCACCGGTGTGCCCTTGTATCTATTAAACTTTACATTTTGGGGCTCAACCTAAGCAAAAAAAAAAAAAATTAAAGCCGTGAGAAAAAGAAGAAGAAGAATAATAAAATTTAAAAATTATGCTCAAGCTTAAGTAATTAATTAAAAGAACGTAAAAAGAATTTTTAAAACAACAAAATAATAAGAACAAAAAACACATTTGACAAAGATTAGAAGTTGTGTGTACACAGTTTTACAAAAGAAATAAACGAAATAGTCAGCAGCGTAGTAGCGTCAGTGGCGGCAGCAGCAGCAGAATAGCAAACGAAATTGATAGAACTATTGCATCATCTTCTGGAAGCGAATACGAAAGTAAGAGTGACAAAGACGTTGGTGTTGAAGAGGGAAAGGGACGACAGCATGGTGTTGTGACTCGATCGCAAGCGACGAGTGCAAATATTCGTGGAAACGAATCGGATGTTAAGCGAAACGAAGAAAACGGCGCAGTTGGTGGTGGTGGCTTAAATGAAGTGAACAGCCAGAGTCTACAACAAATCATTCAATTGCTTACTCTGAAAATACAAGCAGATGAGTTGAATCAGAGAATGCAAAATGAACCAAAGATTTAGAATTTTGCGCGAATAGCGCACGATTTTGAAGGTGAGACTATTCCAGTAGAGCATTGGCTGACAAATTTTGAACAGAACGCAGATGATGAACTCTCCGAAAAACAAAAATATGTACAGGGACGTGAAAAAATGACCAAGATGGCAAAATTGTTATTAGAATCGGTTATGGCCAGTACGCACGAACAGCTGAGGAATGTTCCCCTAGCGGAATTTAAGCATACGCTGAGAAGCGCAGAGGTCCATGCAAAGTTGGCAGAAAGGAATAAAAAGAAAGATGAAAACTTTCAAGAATACGTGTTGAACATGAAAAAGATTGCTGCGCGTGGGCAAATTGATGAGTCATTGGGTATATAGTGGACGGACTGAGCATCAAAAATGAATATAAGTTTTACATGTACAGTTGTAAATCGTATCATGAACTGAGAGAGAAATTCGAATTATACGAGCGAAAATGTGCTGTTGAGAAACAAATTGACCAATATAGTGGTTGACAGAAAAATATATCCAGTACTAGTAGAGTGCTTCGATGCTTTAATTGTTGATCAACAGAGCATATGAGAGAAGATTGCAACGCTGACACGAAAAGCTTTAAGTGCGATGGCATGGGACATATATCAAAGAATTGTGCACGAGTAGTAAAGGAGGTTCAGGTTGTCAAAGATATAAAGCGATGTAAAGTGGTAGTACTGAATGGGCTCAGAGTCGCTGGCCTGGTTGACACTGGTGCAGATGTGTCAATTGTGGGCGAGTCGGTGTTCAAGAAGCTGGAAAATGTTGATTTGCAGAAGAATTACTCTGTTCTCAGTGGCCTTGGTAATACTAAAATACAACCGCTGGGTACCTTCATGGGCATTGTGTAGGTCGATGGAATCGAAACAGAGCAAAGGTTCGTCATAGTACCAGACGGCAACATCCAAAACGAAGTGTTGCTTGGATTTGACTTCGCATCGAAGTTTTGTATGTCAGTTAATGAGGAAGTGTTCACCGTACTGCAACCAAACAGCGCTACAACAAATGAGCTAAGTATATATAACATAATCGATGATGGTAATAACAGACGCTCCCTTACAGTTTCAACCATTGATCCAGTCAATCATTGATGGATACAAGCCGTCTGAGTCGTCCGCTGAATGTCCCGTCGTGATGAATATTATACCCAATGAACAGATGAAGCCATTTCGTCAACAATCAAGCCGCTATGCCCCATTAGAATACGTGGTTATAAAGAAACAAGTCAATTAGTGGATGGAGGATGGTGTTGTACGCAAGTCTACGTCCAACTTTGCAAGTCGTATGGTGTTGGTGAAAAAGAAGGATGGATCTAACAGAATTTGCGTCGACTTCCGTCAACTAAACAGCATGGGACTGCTTCCCGGTACAACTGATGGACGAAGTTCTAGAAAAACTTTAATCAGCTAAAGTCTTCATCGTCATGGACTTAGAGAATAGCTTTCTGCATGTGCCAGTCGAGGAGTCCAGCCGCAAATATACTGCGTTTGTTTCCAGAGAGGGACTCTTTGAGTTTTGAGTTTTCATATATGCACAAACAAATGAGGAATGCGCTTCGAAGTTGGAAGCGGTGCTGCATGAGGCTGCCAAATACAAGCTACGAATTAACTTGGAAAAGTGTCATTTCCTTCAGAACAGAATACACTTTTTGGGTCACACAGTCGAAAATGGTCTAATTTGGCCTGGCCATGGAAAAACGCTGGCTGTCCAGAAATTTGCATATTCCATAAATATTAAAGGTGTTCAATCCTTTTTGGGCCTAACGGGATTCTTTCGAAAGTTCATCGGAGGTTATGCGAATATCACTCGTCCGTTGACTAATCTCTTAAAAAAAGATGCGACCTTTAAGTTTGAAGCTGCAGAAAAAACTCTTTGAACCAGCTGAAAGATTTTTTGTCTCAAGAGCCAGTTTTACGTTTGTATTGCAGAGATGCACCAGCGGAACTTCACACAGACGCATCAAAGGATTGCTTTGGTGCAATACTGCTGCAAGAATTTGAGGGGAATCTCCATTCAGTTGCAAGACCATCAGCAGCCGGTGCGAAACGCCATAGCTATGTATTGGAAGTAAAAGTGGCCTTTCTCGCTACTGAGAAGTTTCGTCATTACCTGTTGGGCATTCGGTTTAAATTGGTAACCGATTGCACAGCGTTCACGCAGACTGTAAGAAAACGGGATGTGCCACGTGATGTGGCGCAATGGATACTGTGCTTGCAGGACTTCGATTTTCAAGTTGAACATCGTTCGGGTGACCGGATGAAGCACGTTGACAGTCTCAGTCGTTATCCTCACGATGGTAACGTCAGAGATATCTGTTCGCCTAAAAGTCGCTCAACAGAAGGATGAATTCATCAGTACCGTTCTGGAAGTGTTAAAGACCCGTTCCTACAAAGATTTCATACTCAAGGGTGGAATTTTATATAAGCAAGTTAGTGGTAATGATTTGTTGGTTGTGCCAAAGAGAATGGAGCACGAAGTAATAAGTGATGCACACAACGCGGGTCACTTTTCATGGAAATGACGTATCATTCTATACAACAGCAGTTTTGGATTCGCCATTTGGAGAATAAGGTCACTCAAGATATCAACTCGTGAATTAAATGTATCATTTGTAATAAGAAGCTTGGAAAACAGGAAGGACAGCTACACTGCATTGAAAAGGGGCACAAGTCGTTACATACCATACACGTAGATCACTTGAGGCCAATGGATTCACCGCCTAAACGGTACAAATATATTTTTGCGGTTGTCGATGCTCTTACCAAGTTTAGCTGGCTGTTCAATACAAGGAGAACAGGCTGCGACGAGGTTTCAAAAATACTGGCAGAATGGTCGGACGACTTCGACAGGCCGTATCGTCAGCGACAGACGCTACGCTCCTACGTCGAGGAAAATCGGATTGAGCACACCAACTGGAAAGGCACTGGGTAACGACCAAGTTGCACGAGTTAATCATCGCTAAGTTATCAGCCGACGATACGTCCAAGTGGTATATATTTGTACTTCAAGTTCAGAGAGCTATAAATTCAAACGTGCACTGCTCCACAGAGAAAACGCCGTTTCTACTTATGTTTGGCGTCAACATGAGGAACAGAATTGGTGATAAGCTGCTTTCGGTGTTGGAGCAAGAACTTCTTAATGACTTCGACGATGAGAGAACCAGAATACGCAAGGAAGCTAGTAGTCAGATTGAGAAGGCACAAAAAAGGTACAAGAGTTGGTTGCAATAAAACGCACCCAGTTCGTAGCTGGAAGAAAACTAGTTAGATCCTATCTGGGCCCATATGAAGTCACAAAAGTGAAAGTGAAGTGGAGGGCCCTAATATTACCTCAACAAGCGTGGACAACATGAAGTTGTGGAGGTACATTAGTGAGAACGAGGAGTGTTAGTCGTCTCGGTCAGACTCCGGTAGTCAGGACGGCCGAATGTGGTGGTGGTGAGCTGGTGATCGGTGATGACTATCGGACTGACCGATATTGATAGGCGGCCGAGCTATCGATCAGCAGCACAGTTGGCAACAGTGGGTGCAAGACAAGCGGTGAACAAAGTTGCCAGTGAAATATAAAAGTAGCAAGTCGTGTTCGGTTGTTCAGCGGTCGTGAAACAGACGCCATAATCAATAATATATTAACATATGATAATAATTGTGTAATTAATAATAAACAAGCTATACCACATTAAACTTTACATACATGTTACCCATACAGTAAAGCGCAGTGTCGTTTGCAAAAGTGGAAACAGTGCAGTTTTCAAGAATTGGTACATCATAGGTGTATACATTATACAAAATCGGACCCTGGGGTACCCCAGCAGTAATATTCTTAGTGCGAGATTGAATTCCACTTAACTCGCCGAAAAACACTCGATGGGTGAGAAAACTTTGCACAATTATTGTTAGATAAACAGGCGTGTTTGTAATCGTCAATTTGTGTATTAAGCCGTCATGCCATACAGTATCAAAAGCTGCTTGTATATCTAAAGTAACCAGACCGATTGACTTCTTATCTTGCATATTCTGTTTAATAATATGTTTAAGCTTAAGAGGAGGAATAAGGCAACACATACGGGACCTGAAACCAAATTGAGTTGTTGGTATAATAGAAAGTGCTTCTAGATACAAGTTAAGCTTCTGCCTTATGATTTTTTCGAATAATTTCGAGAAGCATTATAATAAACTGATAGGAGGGTAGTTTTCAGCGATTCAGGTGGTTTCCCTGGTTTTGGAATGGGTATGATTTTAGCAGTTTTCCATGATTTTGGGAAGTAACCAATCTGAAGACAATATTTAAAGATGGAATCAAGAAAACGGGTAACACTAAGTGGTGTAGACACGTTTTGTTTTATTCACTGTCAGTAATTGACTGACTCTATTCTTTTCTTTGTATCGTTTTATTGATCATTCATGTACATTCGTTTCTTGTTTATAATTACTTATGCATATGTGAACATTTTTCTTATGCTACGTAAGAGTAAGTTGTTACGCTCTTAAATTATATTGCACTTATTGTTTTGTGTCTTACTCTCTCGTTGATAATTCTTATCGGCTAGGTACATTACATTTATACATTACACTTACAACCTAAACACCATACACTACTACAATTCGGCCGGCCTGACTCATGAGGGTCTCCCGACACACGCTGTCATGCTTCTTGTCATAATATTTTGTACATTTTCCAACAAATTTGATACAGAGTTCTTTTGAGTTTCTTTAACCTGTAACCACACCTCTACATTTCTGACCACACTTTGTCGTTCTTTGTCTATCACATTTTCCTTAAGGCTGTCAATTATTTTTCCTTTCTGACTAACCCCGAATAGCATTATGCTTGGATGTTCATTTAAGCTTTTATGTATTGTATTGTTCAAAGCATATTCTACCTCTGATAACAGTTTGTACCATTGTTCTTGTTTCTCTGGATTTACCAGTTTGCTTATCATTGCATTGCTTGTGGAGACCATGTCGTTATCTTAGTGTGATTAATGTTATTTTCTTTTAAAAATCCCTCAAATTCTTCTGATGTAAAATAACTGCCTCTATACGAAACTATGTATGTTGGTCTACTGCATGCTCTAAAATAGTCTTTCAACGCCACTATAGCTTCATTTGATTATGTTGTATGCATCTACTATAATAAGAATATGTTTTTTCGTGTGATCTTTTCTATTGATTGGACCAAAATGGTCTATATGAGTCACCTCGAATGGTGTGTTTCCTTTAGGAATTACATATATAAACTTTTCCTTTTTCCCACTATTTTCTGAAAACGCGATACATTTCAAGCAATTCCTTATGTGTTCTTCTACTTTCTTTCCCATATTTGGGCTACTGGCTTCTTCTTATTACTTCTGTTACTTTCTCTATACATCAATGATCCATTTTATCGTGGTATTTGTAGATAGCATATTTTTCCATACAATCTGGAACAGAACATTAAATTACCCTTGTCTTTCTTATACACAACCCCGTTTCGCATTTCGTAATGTTCATGTTCAGTTTCACTCAATAACTTTTTTAATGCACATACTTTATCATCTTTACTTTGAAAAATCACCAGGTTGTCTACAAACGTATTGGCTTCTACCACTAAAATTGTATTACATCTACTAAATGCACTACTAAGTGTTGCTTTATTTTTCCAGCCCTATGTTCAAGTCTGTATTCGTAATTTTGTAATTCAAGAGCCCATCTGGCTATACGTGGGTTGAGTTCTTTTTTATTCAACGTTAACGTCAACGATTTGCAGTCTGTCAGTCGTTATCCCCTGTAAGAAAACTCTAAACCTACTAAGCGCATAAATTATCGCTAGCATTTCGAGTTCGAAGCTATGGTATCTAAATTCAGCATAAGTTGTCGTTTTCGAGAAATAGAATGTAGGGTGAAATTTCTCGTCATTTTTCCTTTGCATTAATATTGCTCCAAATCCTATTGAACAGTGTAACTCTGTTTCGTCCCTTGGATCATATATTGCCAGAATAGGCGATTGTAGCATATTTTCTTTTAAAACATTAAACGTATCTAACTCAATTGACAAAATTGAAATTTTTTATCTTTCTTTGTAAGGGTATATAATGGTTTCGCTATGATAGAGAAATCTTTTAAAAACCTACCAATAAAACTTTCGAAATGGTAAATTTTGCTTGGCACTGGAAAATTCCGTATTGCCTCTAAACCATTTTCATCAGCCTTAATGCCATCTTTCAATATCGTATACCCTAAATACATCTTAAGAAAAATTCACGTTTACTTAATCGTAGTTCTAACCTATTCTCAACTAGTCGTTTAAAAACTTCTTTCAATATGTCCATATGTTCATCTTCAGTTTGTGTTGCTATCAATATATCGTTCAAGTATATCACTACCTTGCATTCCCTTATCATGTCACTAAATACTTTGTTTATGAACCGCTGGAATACTGCTGGAGCATTCTTGAGGCCAAACGGCATTCTAAAGAATTCATATTGTCCTAACGGTGTAATGAACAACGTATATTTAATTGGTTCTTCATGTATGCCTACAAAAGTACAACTTTGTAAAAATGTTTTTGTTCGCTAACCTATCTAAAAGATCATCAATCAATGGTATAGGGAAACTTTTCTTCGCTGTCACCTTGTTTAACCGTCTATAATAAATGCACATTCGTAAAACTCCGGTTCTTTTTTTCACTAACTAATTCGGCCTCACTTGGGCGAATGAAACCTGTTTCTAAATTTTCGTTTAAGATCTCTTGTAATTTTGTTTTTTCCTCATGTGAAAGTCGTCGTGGTGGGCAGCTAAAGGTCTGGGTTCGTCAGGCCTTTGTGGTTCTACGTAATGTCTTTGAAACAGTTCTTCAAACAATTTGCTTGTCATAAAGTTGATAACCTAACTTATATTGAATTTCATTTTTATCATAATCAATGGTTAATATTTGCATTTCAAAATCGTCATCTTCACGAGTTTGATTGAATATTTCTTTACATTCTAAATAATCCATATTGTTCATTTTCTTAACTACATAACATTTTTCTTTACATTTGATTTTGCTTTTCTTTAGAAACGATTCTAGAGAAATTTCCACATTTTTGATACAGACTTTCTTTGTTTCTATGACTAACTTTGCATTACTTTGCCTGAGAAAATTTCTACCCAAAACTATAGATTTATTGGAAACGATCATCAATTCTATTTTTAAATTTTTATTAAAAAATTAAATCAAAATTTGTATTTTTCGATATACATTTAATCTCGTATTATTAATGCCAAAATGATTATTAATTTTATTGCCGTTAATTAGGACTTCCTTAGGAACATAAGCGTGTTTAATAAAACTGATCGGGCTTCCCGAATCCATGAGACATTCAAAAAACATTGGTATTTGCTACAAATGTTATATGCATTGATTACAATCCTTAGCCAGATGATCAAAATCCCCACAAAGCATACTCATCCTGCCGTTTTGGTTTTGACACTCCGCAGCAATGTTTCCACGACTATTGCAGTTATAGCACTTAACTTTTCTATTTGTAATTTGTGCCAGATTATTTTTAGACGGCTTACTGTTGTTTACTGCTGTTGTATTAGCTGTCGTCTGTTGTTGTGATGAAGAGAGAGTAAGCTCGACATCGCGGAATGGTAGTCGGTAAACTCGTCTTCCTCCATACTTAAGCCGCTGTATTTTCATTGAAATATTTACTGAATTTTCCGCCTTTCTGCCAAATTTACGTCTGCTGATTAATTTATTTTCCTTCTTCCCAAACATTGTTTTTATGTCCTAAAGCAGACTGTCAATTTCTTCGATCATGTATATTGGATTCGAGTATAGCCACTGTTGTGCTTTTTCTTTTAACTTGCACACTAAAGCACGCAACATATTATCATCAATATTATAATTTCAGCGTATGCATTGTAATTGTGTCAGCCATGCCATGTTATATACGACATATTCCGTTTTGTTGTCATTTCTCGTTATCCTTCTGTTGATTGATTCGCAATATTCTGAAACCTTATTGCATTACGGCTTTGTTGGGATACGTTTGATTTTCTGAATCGCGGCATTGTTAGTAATAATATTCGCACAATACGATTTTTTCATAACAAACGAATTAACCGTTAACCACAACAGAAACCGTTAAAAACACGATCGCAATAGAAAAAAAAAAATTGTGAAGCAGCTGAGACACTTTAGAAACATCAGACAAATCAGATATGAATATTGACATAATTCTCTGAATTGACAAATACTACTTGATTGATTTTAAATTAGGTCTCTAGGGTTTCTATGCAAAATTTTATCTACGTATTTCTCGACAACAGCTGGTCCTATCCGATGTTTTAATAGTTATTCTGCTATTCGGGGCGGAGACAAATCCAACAAATCATAAAAATTGACCCACCCGTTCTTGAGTTATAAATGGTGTAACACACACGACTTTCTTTTATATATATAGATTCAAGCAATAACGAAAATTATGCGGGTTCTCTGACCACTTCTGAATTTATAGACACGTCGTCTTTTATTCACTGTCAGTAATCGACTGACTCTTTATTCTTTTCTTTGTTTCGTATTCATGTTCATTCATGTACATTCGTTTCTTGTTTATAATTACTTATGTATAAGTGAACATCGTTCTTATGCTACGGGAGTGATTGGTTACTCGAGATTTACCCGAGATTACACACAATTGTTGTTGGGTTTACTCTTGTTTTCCTCTTGGATTACTCTACAAAAAAGCTACAAAAATGTCTCTGCTTAAATTGAGAGCTCAGTCTGCTCTATATAATTTATACTCTTTGGTTACGCTCTCTTGTTGATTATTCTTATCGGCTAGGTACATTACATTTATACATTTCACTTACAAGCTAAATACCCTACACTACTACAGTGGTAAGTTTTTTATACATATATTAGGAATATTGTCCAAACCTGGAGATTTCTTCGTCTCAGTGAGTGAATTATATTCTCAACATCATCAGATGGTACGGATGGTGCATAAAACAAGTGATGATTGTTGAGTTCACTCACAGAAGCCCTGATAGTGCGCATGGTTACGCTGTCTGAAAGTGACTCAATTAATTTGTGTTTTTCTTGGAATATATCTTCAACTATATTAGCTTTTTCTTGCCTAGTAGAGAATAATCTATCATTGTATACGAAACTTGAAACAAATTGGTTATTGTTTTTGGTAAGTTTTGTTATTTTCCAAAAACTTTTGGAGTGTCTACCTAGATTCTTAATCTTATTGTTCCAAGTGATATTATTATGTTCTGATATTTTTCGTATAATTTGATAATTCAGATAATTTAGTTGGTTTCTACAGTTTCCTTATTCTAAACCACTTCATCTCACTACGTTTCTCTTTTTAATAAACTCAGTGATATTATTAGACAATCTATTCCAAATTTTTTTAAAAGACTTCCTAGACACTGTAATTTTGAGTGCAGAGGCTACTTCAGTTGCAAATAAGTCAACCATTTTATCAATCAACCCAATGGTGGGAAGCGCAGTATGGTAAAACTGCATGTCAGTAAAATTGCAGTTCAAGATTTGCTTAAAAGATAAGCGTTTTCAACATTAATTGGCTTAGAAGCTACCTTAGCAATTACCGGAAGATGACCTGATGTAAGGTCATTACAGGATATCGGTTCAGTTATCAAGTTAGGAGAGTTTGTAATGAAAAGGTCTAGTGTTGAGGGTTTTGCTTTGAAGCTTGCTGGAATATGCGTTGGATCTTTTGTGTACACAATTGAAAATTTCTCAATGTAGGACAATTCATAAAGGATATTCCCCCAACAGTTAGCCTAATCGTAATTCCACAATCCATTTCTGCTGTTCAAGTCACCACCTAAAATATAGTGATCACTTATACATGAAAATTTAAGTAAATCAGTCTTGAAACAGTTTTTTTGTTGGTGTTTGTCATTCGACAAACATTAAACATTCTGCCGATGACCCAGGAAAGTAAACGAAAAACAGTTTAATTATATTTTGCGATTCTATATAAACTTCTACTCCTATATTTTCAATTAAGTGTGTATTTACAATCGGAAATTCCCTATACTTCAGTTCATTACTTATAGCTATAGAAACGCCACCTCCCCTATTAGAAGTACTGTCATTTCGATAGATGGTATTATTAGAAATTATAAACCGATCCCTTTGCCAGGTTTCGCTTAACAGACAGACATGAATTTTGTTATGAATTAGGAAGTTTGCAAGTTAATTTTTTTTGCAACGGACGGTACGTGCATTCCATGCCATAATATGTAGATAATCTACATTATGTATTACTATAGGCATATTTTAATACTAATAGCGTAATAGCATTAAATTGCTCACTTTTATTTGACATCTTTGGAGTTTGTCCATAAGATCTGACATAATAGAGCTTATTTCTTCAAATGTAAAAAGATCAGCTGACTCACTTGTATTCGTCTTGTAGGTGGGTGGTGCTATATCTTGAGAGCCGATGAGAGCGTTTCTGTAGCTTAAAGCAGGGAATTGACCTTGCATAAGGGTATTTTCACTTTAGTTGCCGTTAGTTACACTCATACTCGGCGTAACTTGAGTATCTGTTGTAGTATTTAGAGCAGCGCTATTGTTTGTATTGTTGTGCTGGTAGCTACCGTTGCGTTGAGCTGGGTTTAAGTTTACTTTGGAGTTTGCCGACGTCTTGAATCAGCGGAATATACGAAGCCCGGCAAGGGCTGGCAGCGTCGATTGAGGGCCGAGCACCACAAAGTATTGCTGTGTCTGGGGATGATGACGTCTTATGGCGGCCGGCGCAAAATGCACACGAAATGGCAAAATTACAACTGTTTGACCCGTGCCCAAAAAGTTTACAGTTGTAACATTGTGTTAGTTTGCTAGGTGCTTTTGTCTTGTATTCCCAACGAACTTTAGTGTGATTGATGTACGGATGATCTTTCCGCAGTTTTTGAAGAGTAGTTGAGTTATTGGCCAAATACACTACATATAAGAGAATTTTAAAACCAGCTATTGTTCTTTTTTCAATAGTTTCGACTTCAGTGCAAACCATGAGAAATAAGCATAGTTTTAATCTCACCATTAGGTAATTTATCTAAACCAGAGAGGATGGCTTTATAAGGTTTAATTTCTCTGTCCTCATAAGAGAAAAACTAACAATTGTCACTTTTGAGTCGATCGCATATTGTGTTATGGCAGTCGAAGTTATTAACAAATACTTTGATACCAATTGATATTTTTTTAATGTAATATGCGTCGATTTAGATATCTTTTAGCATATCATGTATATATTTTGTGCTCTACTTTAGCACAGTAATAGGTGGGATTTGCTTGATTGCTTTATTTACGACTGGAGGTAGCGAGATATCATCTACTTCGTCTATTATTGGGTCATCTACATTTGTTTCACTGCCCATGATAGTTGTGAGCGGGCGATAATAGTTATTGAAGCCACTATCAGCATTCGAAACATTTGTATGTTTTTTTTTATACGTACCACTTTATTTGTGCTAGACCAGTGTTGTTGTACTGTAGTCTGTGCCGTGTTATTTAATTTGCTTCGCAGCTTTTTGTTGTTATTTTGTGTTGGTTCTGTCAGTTTGTCTGGTGATTGAGTTTTACGGTTTCTCTTGTTGGTAGAATTTTGTACTTTATTAAGTGTTTTTGTTGTGGTCGTAACTGTCGCCGATATGACCGATGACTTGATCGATTCCTGATTGGACGAATTGATGTTGTATTTGTTTTTGTTACAGTAACTGCATGTGATGACGCGAACGATTGTTGTGTTAGATGTACTTTGTGTAGTGTTTATTACAGTTGTTCATTCAGTAATTAGTTTTATTAAAAGGAGTTTGCAGGGAAGGTCACAGGGCACTCCACGGTTGTGAATGCCTGTTACTTGCGCAAAGAGCGGGAGAGCTAGATTTTGCTCTACGCCTATAAGTTTGTTCCCGGTGCTATCAAAATTATTTGAAAAAATTTTCATTAAGAGGCTCACACCACACATAAACGCAAACAACATCATCCCCACACATCAATTCGGTTTTAGATCAAAACACAGTACAGTTGAACAAGTAAACCGTCTCACTACGGAAATCAGAACTACTTTTCATAACCGAGAATACTGTTCAGCTATATTCATTGACGTTGCTCAAGATTTCAACCGAGTATGGTATGATGGTCTCATTTAGAAAATAAAAAACGTGCTTCCACAGAATTCACATAAACATCTACATTCATATTTTTACAAAAGGCTATTCGTGGTGAGATACAAAAATTGCACTTCTAACGAGCATCACATAAACGCTAGCGTTCCACAAGGCAGTGTTCTTGGTTCGCTCTTATACGTACTATTCACCGCTGGCATACCTACAAGTCCCCGCCTCATGACATCAACATTTGCAGATGACACTGCAATCACCAGTCGCTCACGCTGCCCCTAAATATCGTCACAAGAGTTAATCGACCACTTGCAACTTTATGGGTTTGGCTGAACAATTGCCGTATAAAAGTCAATCCGGATAAATGTAAGCAAGTGACATTCACCCTAAATAAGAGTGACTGTCCGTCTATCATCTTTAATAACACCACTGTACCACACTCTACTGAAGTCACCTACCTAGGAGTTCATTTGGACAGACGACTCACCTGGCGTAAACACATAGAAGCCAAAAAAAAAAATAGCATGAAATTAAAAGTCCGGTCCCTACACAGGCTCTTAAATCCAAGATCTGGTCTAAGCCTCGTTCTAAAGGTGCTACTATTTAACAGCATAATAAAGCCAATCTGGACACACGGTTCCCAGCTTTGGGGGAACGCTAGCTCAAGTAACGTTGAAGTCAACAAAAGAGCTCAATCGAAATACTTCGTTTTTTAACAGGTACATATCGAATGCGAACATCCACAGGGACCTTAACGTCCAACTAATTAAAACTGGTGCAGAAATATCAACCCAAACTCTCGCAACATCCTAACCTACTAGCTCGTACACTCTCACAAACGAGCAGCCACACGCGCCTTCGTCGGAATGACTTACCATGAACCTGAGAGTACCACTCAACACTGTTAAGTTTCTTCAGCTCACCACTGAGGAAACTTGTAAATCAAACAATACATAATTTTAAGATTTCCACATTATTGTCAGGCTTTGTTTACAAAGTGATTCAATAAACAAATAGAGTTTTTTTTTTTTTTTTATTACATATGTACATATATAGGAAAACATTAACAGCAGAATCCGCCTTAAAATATTGGTTTGATTTAGTGATGAAGTTGTTGCTGAACTTGTTTCCGGTTGCCTTGAGTGCCTTTCTGCTGATTTAGACCAGAGGTCTGCTGCACAACTTGTTGTTGAGGTAATCTTTTACTACCTTGTGGTCGATCATATTGACTCTCATGCGCTAACTGCGGGTTCTTGGACACCTCTGCGAATGTCAGTCCGGGTAACCTGTGAGGTGTATTTTCAGCACGTTGAGGGCGCCCATTTCTATGTTTCGGACGTGAAGTTGGCGTTTTTACAGCAATCGCATTTTTGTAAGCACTGCAGCCTTTGTAATTGGCACCGCAGAGGGCGCATTTTGGTGGCTCTTCACGTGGTTTTAAACAAGAGGTTGACGGATGGTCTTGACCACATTTGACACACTTAAATTTTTTACGACAATAGCGTTTGGTGTGCGAGTATTCCTGGCATCTATGGCATTGTGGAACGTCATTGTGCTGATGTGGTGGTTCTATTTTCACCATTTGACGACAGAGTCTGGTGATAGTATATACCTCTTTATTGATTGAATTAGGCTCCAGATCCACGAAGAAAAGATTGAGACGTTGATCGTTGAATCGACTCAAGGGGTTATACCAGTTGCGAACAGTATGACTCATAGCCGAAAGTTCATTTTTCATGGCTTCAACGGATGTCGTGCTGTGAAGACCACGTATAACAATTTTATAGGCTCTATTTTCCTTCAGCTGATAAGAATGGTATGTTACATTTAACTCATCAAAAAGTCTGATAATGTTGCGGAAGGCGTCGCTAGTAGCCAAGAGTATTTTGATTTCATTATTCTTCATGGCTTTTATTACGTAGCTGTCAGACTTTGTGACCGAGTCTATAGTAGCCAGAAGTCCATCTACTTTCTTGACACCAGTCACAAATATTGGCGGTGGCTTTGGTTTTGTTGGATCATTCGTATCATTTTTATCAACGTTGTTATTTTGTTGTAGCTCTGAATTTGTGTTTGATTTTAAGTTATGAGTGTGTGTTTCAGAGGCAATATCAGTCTCCATTAGATCTTCACTCTCATCACCCGATTCATCACTCAATGGCGAGAAACGGTTGTTGAGTAATGGCGAAATCGGCCGCAAATTTGTGGTATCATTTGAATTAGGTGGAGATTTTTTTGATATTTTTCTACTGTATAGAGGCTTAGGAGAGCGCAGCTTTCGCTTACCTTGTAGTATTGGCAGAGCGGTTTCTGGGCTGAACCAGTCGCTTAATTGGAGCACAGCAGCATTGGATACCGCTGGCATGTTGTCGGGGGCAGTGACAGCCCGATCACCCATAAAGAGCAACCAGAAGTTGCTGATCTGCTATATGTTGGAGGCCCAATGTGTATTACTCAAAATAAAGTGAAAACAAAATTTAAATTTTTAAAAATTGAATAAATTTTTTAGTTATAAAATTAATTTTTCACAGAGAGCTGTCAACCCGTCCGATAAAAAACCACAAATAAAGGTAGAAAAAAAAATTATTGTTGTATTTAAAAATTCATGTATACTTACCCTACTACAAGTGATTCCTCAAGCGGCAAAGTCTAACGCAGCCGAAAATTGGAGGGGTACTCTCCTTCGCAGATAACGAGCTGGGTAGAGGTCCTCGAAAAGGTTTCTCATGAAGGTGCTCGGACATGTCCCTGAATCGCTGACTGTCAAGGAGAAAGCTTTGAAGAAGAAGCATGAGAAAAACGTGCGGCGTTTCGAGCGTTAACACAATTTCGTAGCAGATTAGTGGCCAAGAACTCATGTTGATCCAGCGTCAAACGTAGAGAAGACTGCCCCATCGGATGTGACACCGGTTGCAACGGTTAGTTTAACCACGTCGAACCCAGGTACGGCACTCGTCAAGCCACTTATTGGTGTAGCGCCGTCTACCGGCACGGTACCCATGAAAGCCAAGCGTGGGAATAGTAAAGGACCTAAAGAAAAAAAGTTGCCCCAGCTGCCAGTTTGTCAACTGTGGTTCCAAGTAAGGAGCCTACGAAGAGGAGAGGTCGGTTGACTCCGTCAAGGCTCCTGATAAAAAGCGCCTAAGACCAGAAGAAATTCTGGCCTGCTTAAGCTCGGAGCCCGAACTCCAGGTGGTGATTATAGACCGAGGCAACCCGGAAGGGAAGTTTTCGGTCGCAAATTGGCTTAACCTGGAAGAGACCATCATGAGGGCCATCAACGAAGCCTTGACACGTAAGCAGGATCCATTCTTGACTAAGTTTCATGGCATTAAGTGGTTCAAGGGCGCAAAGGTCATGGCCTTTTGTCAACAAGGAAACCATATGCTTTCTCAAGGACACAGTACGCGGCTTTGGCGAACTATGGCCTGGTGCGAAACTGAACGTAGTACCGACCGACCAGGTTCCAAAGAAGATTCTAATTAAGATATGGGTCCCACCCACTGTTATCGAGGACGAAACCGCGCAGAGCCTCATTGTAGGCCAGAATCTTGGATTGGATTGGACATTCGTCCGAGGGTTGGCATGAGACAATGATGAGGGGAAGGATATCTGATTCAAAATTGGATCGCAGTAAGAACCTCATCAAGATTAACAAGTGCCAATTGAGGGTGGGGATGGGAAACCTGAAGGCGATTATCTTGGATCCAGATGACAGGTCAGGAAAGCATACTAAGAGTGGTACAGATTAATCTGCATCACTCCAGAGTACCTTCTGAGGAGCTGCTGCGATTTATGGAGGATGAGATGGTTGACGTGGCACTTATACAGGAACCTTGGATCGTGGTAAGAGCTGGGCTTAATGTTCTTTTCTCTTATCGTTACAGTAGCGGAGATCTCACGGTAGCGGTGTGCGAGAGGAAGTTTGGTAAGAGTCTGTATCTCGCTTCCGCGTATCTTCCTTACGAAGAGGGAAACTCTCCATTTGAACACATCAGAACATTTGTTCAGCATGCGATGGCAAATGGCATGGATGTGGTACTGGGTTGTGATGCGAACGCTCATCATGCCCTTTGGGTGAGCACGAATACAAATAAAAGAGGGGAGGCGCTGTTCGATTTTGTACTTTCAAATACTCTTGTTGTATGCAACAGGGGCGATCACCCTACCTTCTGCAACAAGAACCGTTCAGAAGTTATCGACGTGACCTTAGCGACGAACCGCGACTTCCTTAACATCGGTAACTGGCATGTTTCTGCAGTGTTCATTCTCGGATCACTTCAGAATTCGCTGTGATGTTAGATGTTATAGAAACAAACCTTTACCCTATTGGAATCCGAAGAGGACGGACTGGGTAGACTTCTCTAATGCTGTTGGCCAGACACTCCCTTACCCCCAGTGGGGGAGCTTCTGGATCTTGATATGTTAGAGAAATCCTCTCAGATCATCATAGAGGTACTAGGCGAAGCTTTTCTTAAATACAGCCCTATTAGCCGATCTCCAAGGTCCAACCGTAAGGTGTGGTGGACACCGGAGCTTGGGAAAATTAGGAAGGAGGCACGAAGACTTTTCAATAAAGCCAAATATAGAAATTGTCAGGAGGATTGGGATGCCTATCATATCAGTTTTAAGAAACTCAAGAAAGCTAGTAGGAAGGCTAAGAGGGACTCCTGGGCTACATTCTGCGAGGATATCACTAGCACTACGGAAGCATCCAGACTTTGAATTGTGCTAGCAAAAGATCAGGCAAAACCAGGATTACTGTGCGGTGCAGATAGTGTATACGCTAGTAACAGTGAGGAGTCCCTAGAGCTACGCATGGACGCACACTTTCCTGGTTGCTCAAATATTGATGGGGAAGGTGAGAATATCATCTTTACATCATCTTTTAGATCAACTTTGGAGGGTACAAGTTATGAGTCGATCACATATGGCCTAATCACAGAGGAAACATTATTTTGGGTAAAAGGGTCCTTTAAGCCTGGCAAATAACCGGGCTCAGACGGTATATATACCAGCCATGCTACAGACAGCTTCTGCATTTCTTGTAAATAAAGATCTGTGATAAAGATCTTAAGGGGGTGTCTTCTCACAGGGTTCATTCTTAAAGGAGCTGAGAGTGGTCTTCATCTCCAAGACAGGGAAGTTAAACCAACATTCACCAAAAGATTTCAAGCCTATCAGTCTCTCATCGTTTTTACTTAAAACAATTGAGAGATTACTAGACCTACATCTTAGAAAGAAGCTCGATCCACACATGTTTAGCAGTTCGCAACACGCATACCTAAAGGGCAGATCGGTTGATACAGCTTCACATGAAGTGATAGGAGTTATCGAAAAATTCATGCAATGGAAGGAGTTTGTGTTGGCGGCTTTCCTTGATATTGAGGGGGCTTTTAATAACGTAAGCATTGAATCAATCTCAGCATCGCTGGAATATATTGGTCCTGGGCTCGGCGACAATAAAGATGGTTGCGGGCAAATTTCTACCCACAATCAGTAAACTACTGGAATGCTTTCTAGGCACCACTCTGAGGTTGGCTGAACAGAACGGTCTTGGGGTCAACCCGGATAAGACGAGCTTTTGCTGTTCACAAGAAAATATAAGATACCGAACTTCAGGCCACCGTGTTTTGGTGGTATGCAGTTAAAATTAGTGAAGGAAGCGAAATACCTTGGTATTATTCTTGATTCTAAGCTCTCTTGGAAGAGAAACTCTGATGAAACAATGAAAAAGGCATTGGGTGCTTTCTACGTCTGTAAGAAAACATTTGGCAAGAGATGGGGTCTTCAGCCGCATATCCATTGGTTCTATACAGCGGTTGTGAGGCCTATCTTAACCTATGAAGCCCTGGTGTGGTGGGAGGCGGCTAACACCAATTCCCACCTACACAATTTTCATAAGGTGCAAAGAATAGCGTGCCTAGGAATTACTGGATCTTTACGATCCACACCACAGGCGGCTTTGAATGTCATTCTCCATCTGGCACTTGTGGGCACATATCTCAAGTACGTAGCGGCTAGAACCGCAGTCAGACTCCGGGTGCTGCTGCATCTTCTTAAGCCCTGTGTCGTGGGCCACAGCACTATCTTATAAGGAGTAGGATCTCGAGCTGATGGTGGAGTATGTGACTACTGTGTACCAAAGAAGATGGAATGACAATTTTTAGACAAGATTTCCGGATAGAGATGATTGGAGTGGGGTAACGTCATTGAACGGGATGAGCACTCGATCTACACTGATGGATTCAAGACGGTAGACGGTACAGGTGCAGGCATCTTCTCGGAAGAGCTAACAGCTCAGCTATCGTATCGTCTACCTGACTGGTGTAGCGTGTTCCAAGCTGAAATCTACGCAGTCTGGCTAGCAGGAAAGTTAATTAACGCCTTGGGGGATATCCCGAAGCACATATCAATTTATGTTGATAACCAGGCTGCTATCAAGGCCCTGTCGTCCTACAGCTTCAAAAGTAAAGTCATACGTAGTGTGGTTGAAGCTTTTAACCAGGCTCGGCAGCACTCAATCACACTCATCTGGGTGCCGGGTCACTTCGGTATCGAAGGAAATGAGATGGCGGATGAGTGTGCTAGGAAAGGCACTGCCTATCTCTCAAGCGGTTACCAATATTAATGGACCCCTACATATACCCTCATACATTGTCGGAAAGACCAGAGATCAAGCAGGCAGGAAGGGGCAAATGAGTCTGGCTGTACTGTGGCAAGAACACTGTGGCTTTGCTATCAACCAAACAGAACCTCCGAGCTCCTACACTTTTAGAAGAAAAGGGTTCGGACGTTGACTGGAGTTATGACGGGGCACTGCACCATAGCCCTGTGTGGATGCAAGTTCCACACAATGACTTCTGTCGTAACTGTGAAGATGAGTAGGAACCGGAGAGCATCCAACACGTCCTCTGTGATTGCCCTGCTCTATTCAGTAGACGAACCCGATTTCGCGGGAAACCGTTCTTCGAAGACATGGGTAGTTTGGCAAAATGTCCTTTGGGAGACATAGCTCTGATCATGGACTCATCTGGCTGGTTTTAGAAAAAGCGGGTGACCTCTGGGACCGACTTTGGACTGTTGTGGATTGCCTTTAAGGCTTCTGGGGAATTCGCAAGCAATCGCGAGCGGCCTGTATTACCTAACCTACTACATAGTAGAAAAGAGAAAAACAATGACTCTTCGCGTTTTCTATTAACGTAATCGATAAATAAATTGCCCTCCGCAACAAATCTTCCCGAGTGACGTTGGGTTATCAGATGAAACTGAGTTATGAAATAGGAAATAATTTTAAAGTGCTAGCAATAATTTTGTTTCTGAAGTATGTTACTAAGAATACGCTGTAGAAATTTTCGAACTGATACAGGCATTTTTTAATTTTCTTATCAACTTAACTTGCTTTAAGAAATTGAGAAGAAAAAATTAAAGAATTGCAAAATTTAAAACTTCACTTTTTATTGTATTTTTACAAAAATGATTATTTCCAGGACACATTGGCAGCGCTTTAATAAATGCAGGTAGCTCTGGTGTGGAACAGCTGAATTAGGAGAGAAGAAGAGGAGGAATAACAAAGGAGAAGTCAATGACATTGAAAAAGAAATTAACTGTATTAAGGAAAAACTCCATATTGGACTTTTGGACGAGAAGAAAGAAAGGAGTTTTTGGGGTGTTTACATTTCCTGTCGCTGCTGGATCACCACGTCCGAGCTGCAAGTCGCCGTTGGATCACCACGTCGCCACTTGCCTCCGTTTGATCGCTGCACACGCCGCATCACCCTCACATCATACCAATTAGTAGCCGCTCACCAACTGACAGCAGCTTTCTAGTTTGTATAATTTTAAAACTCAGACAAATTGGAAATTTGTAACAGTATTTTTTTCTTTACTCACTCTGTTTAATTACGCCACGAAATGATATTAGATTATCACTGAATGATGAATTGATAATAAAAAAGAATAAACACATAAAATAAACGAACCGCTCACTTCACTTGGTTTCTTTTCTACTTACTTTGTCTTATGACGCCAACAACAAATAATTTTTTCACTTTGTATCAACTACAGTAAACACCAAAAAATTGGCACAAATCTTCTTAAATGCACGGTTCAACAATAAACATGTTCAATGCATTTTGTAAAATTTCATAACGTTTCATTATCACATTCTTTTGTTCAGAATTTCTCAATTGCTCTCTCTTACTGGCGTATAACTGGTGCAATGGGTACTATTGCTTCCAAGCATACTTACAGGGAAGAAATAGCGAAGACGCAGTAGCCTTGTGCGTACTCAGGAAAAACTGATTATTTTTACAACAACCACAGGGTAAAGTGACGTCACTGAGGGTTGTTACTATGGAAACCAAAGTTATTTTTAAACAGTTAAATAAAAACAACAGGTTTATAAACAACTGTCGACTGGTCACCTTAGCAGTGTTGGGAAATTGCTTCCTTTTTAGCTCATTTTGATTCTTTTTCTCCTGTTTCTTCACGCCAAACATAAAACAGCTGATGGAAGCGCAAAACATTTTTAAGTAACCCATCAAATGTTTTAAAAAATTTCAATAAAGTAAATATCAGGAATGAAAAAGGGAGCTGCAAGAACTATTTGTATACATTGCAAAATGTTCTAAATCATGTATTTTTCACAAATTTTTAGTTTTAATTTAGCCAACTTTCTCGCAAAGTTCCACGTGTATGTATAACCGAAATAAAAAACAGCTGTTCTGTAGACAATTGTATAAAATTTGAAAAAAAAACTATAACAAAAACTTGTGGACACTCACAGCGTGTGCGGGGACGGATCATGGCCCGATTGCATCGAAAATCAAAAACTTTTGATCTTGATCGTACAATCGATCGCATATTGTGTGTCTGGCATAACACACAGAATGAGGCAAAGAGAAACCACATAAAATAAATACATATATTCTTCATCAGCTCGATGAGTCTGTCTGTTATTCTGTTATTCTGTCTGTCATCTGTCTATCTGTCCGTCTGTACATTGCTTTTGGTTTCTTTGGCGTGTGTAGTTGTTGTGTTAAACAATGTGTTTACGTTTGCCGTCTGTTGTTCCCTCTTGAACAAAAATTAGATAAACTGCGAGCTTTTGTGTGTTTCTTGTTCTCTTTTCTTCGTACATTCGTTTGTTTTTGTACAACACACATGCTGGTTGCCTGCATGTTGTTGTTATAAACATTTTTATACACACAAACTGCATGTTGTTGTTGTGGAAATGTAATCTCTTTATTAAGACTTTTCTGGTGCATTTTCCAAAAATTTTTTCAAGTCTCTACTTAGTGCGGTTCATGAGATACAGAAATCTCAGAACGTTACATTTTGTATTTTTTCACTGATAATTTCATACTAAATTTTTGCCTAACGCCGCTAATGAAGTTTCACTTAAAAAAAAAAACAGTGTAAAAACCGGTTTAAAAATCATGCAATTTTAAACAGTGTAAATCGACTATTAATCATAAAAAAACATATTTGGGATCTTCACGAGTTTGCATAAATTGAAGTTACCGAAACGGTTGGCGGTGTAAAAATTGATGCAATCAGCTGTTCTTGCAAGCATAACTGCCAATCTAACAAGCAAAAGAGACAAATTAATTAAATTAACTGCAGGAATTGCAATCAATAATTAGAATATAATCTATTAATAGTACTTTTATTTTCTGTTAAATTAAATTTGTAAAACATTTCACTTTTGTCATATAAAGACGGCAGAGTTGCCAGACAATTAATCACCACTGTGGCAACGCTAGTCTTTTATGTAATTTAGTGAACTATCCTACGCCACTTTCCCCCCAGAGCCCACGCGAGCTACCACTGGGTTTCGATCACAAGTCACTTCGGTATTGAACTACTGGGGTTAGTAGACATGCAAACTTAGTAAGCTACTTTGCGGCTACAGACTTAACGTCATCGGCCATATATAAAAGCATGCACTATAAAGGTAAATTTAAGATTTAAAGCAGGGTTGTACAATTACTAGTAACATAAATTAAATTTACCCAAAATGAGAACAAATGAAATTAAGTTAATCGGTTAATAGAAAGCTAAGTGTTAAGATGAATTAAAAGATTAAATTTTAAATGATCGGAATAAATAGAGTTATATACTAGGTCAAACTATAGGTTGTACGATTGACATAAAACGTGAGATGGGTCGTGCTGTAAATAAGTGGTCTTACAGGTCCCAATATAGGGGAGAAATTTCTTGTAACCCGAGAAGGAACATTAAATTTTATGTTACCAAGCAAAGATGGGGAAGAAACACTACCAAGAATAAGGTTGTGAAGAAAAGTGACACCAAGAGTCGTTCTTTTGGAGGTGGATTAACTTAAGACGGAATTGGTAGGATGGAAGGTTGATGTTAGGATCACAGTGTAAACTATGCAGTGCAAAAAGTAAGAATTGTTTTTGAACAGATTCAATATTATCAGTATACTTTTAAACTGGTTCCCATACACTAGATGCGTTTTCAAGAATTGGTCTAACCAAAGAGGTAAATAATAATTTAGTAGTGCAAGTGTTACGACGCAAATTAAAGTTCCATTTCATTCGCTTTCGCCGCCACTGTGCTTGTTCCGTTATTGCATTTTTCCTTTTGCTTTCATTTTGGTTGCGACTCAAATTAGTTCTTTAGCTTGTCATATAATTATATAATCAGTCGAAGGCAAGCAGAGCAACAAAAAGGTAGTGAGAACGAGAGACAAGCGAGCACTGATGTAAGTAAATAAGAAACATTGTATACATATGTAATAGAATAACCGTTATGCAATTTATATGATATAGATTTTAGCGATCATCATTTGTAAATCGATTTCGGTTTTGTAAATCGATTCCCGATGTCACATACACACTTAGCGCTGACATTTCGATTTGTATTTCAGAATGTTGTTTCATAAGAGTTGCCATGTGATAGAACTTTTTTGCTTTATTTTATCTTTTTTTTAATTTTTTGTGATTTATGTACTACAAAATCATTGTAGAAATCAAGATAAGTATTTTACATTTATATATTATTTTATTATATGTAATTTTAAAAAATAACTTATTCTGTTGAGAAAACCCCATTATATTTATGCATATGGCTACTCTGACATAATGAAAACAAACCAAAATCGATTAAATCAAACTGATGTCGACTACCTCTCATAAACATAGCTCCAAAATCGATATTCGTGGTATCGAAACTCGCAGAATCGATATGAGCGTCTTATAAACAAGGTTATTGTTACAATTGGAATAAATAAACCAAAATACTAAAAATTTGTGTTTTGATTTGTTTCAATTGGACGCTTAATGTTAGTGATCAGAGAAGTCACTACAGGCGCTGCACTACGCGCCAACATTCTAAAATACCTGTGGCATTGTGAGATATTGGCATTTGGAGAAAATACTTTGTGTATTTTAATCAGACTTCATTCCTTAATACTAAGTTTTGAATTTTCGGGTGAATTGTTTATAACAATTGGGCACTATCTACGGACATTAGTGAAATTGGTCAAGTTGAAATCTGTACCACGCCGCTACAGGTGACAGTTTCAAGATCCGTACATTAGAGTGCTGTTATAAATCAACATGGATATGGGAAAAGAGAATGATAGAAATTGTAGTGTTAACGGAACAAGTGACGTTAATGAGGCCGCGTTAGAGCCCGTTAACAATTTACTGAACCTACACAGACTAGCACAGTGTTAATATCAGCACAGATTGCTGCTCGGCATGTCATAAGCAGAGATTTGCCAATCTTTTCTGGTAAGCCTAAGGAGTGGTTACAATTCATCAGTAACTATGAACAGTCAACTGAAAGATGTGGGTTTAGTAACGATGAGAGCCTTATTAGGGTCCAAAAATGTCTGATGGGATCTGAGTTGGAAGCTGTACGGGGAAAACTGATGATTCCCGCTACAGTACCATATGCAATTGGCACGTTGAGGATGATATATGGTAGGGCGAAAATTATACATGCAGCACTTCAATAGAAGCTTAGAGAAAAGCCTGCAATAAAACCAAATAATTTGGACTCGATCATACGATTGGCGTTGGCTGTCCAGAACTACTGTGCCACAATGTTTACGACCGGACTACAGGATTTTCAATTGGCTATTCAACATAGGGATGTGCATTTGTATGGTCACATCGTATGAAGTATAACACAGTAGCGGTGCAAAAAAGGAAAATGTACTGGTGCATAGTGTGGTGAATAAAGGTGGTCAAAGTGGACAAATAGGACAAGTAAATGAACAAGTAACAGATAGTGCAGTGTGTCCTAAGTGCGATGGTGATCACCGTTTATCAGATTGTGATTCTTTTTGTGCTCTTAATGTGAACGGATGGAGGAAGTTTATCAAAAATAAGCGGCTTTGTTTTTGCTGTTTTGAGAAGCATCTGCTACGGCACTGTAAGTCAAAGAAACAGTGCGGTGTCGATAACTGTTCCGCTGTGCACAACATGCTGTTGCATTCTAATGTGGCTAGCATAGCCATAACCATAGCAGTGGAGATACCAACAACCGACGAATTGAAGGTGGTGTGACTAGGCAAGGGGTGTCTGCAGTTTTATTTCATGGGAATTCTTCATCTAAGGCGCTGTTTTGGTATGTAGCAATCACATATAATAAAACTGAATGTGTGCATACGTATGCACTAATTGACGAGGGTGTTGCGTGTACGTTAATGGAGAAGGCTTTGGCAGATGAATTACTGCTTGATGGTCCTACAAAGCAGCTTTGTTTCAGGTGGACAAGCGATATAATGCAGTCTGAAGCTGATTCAAAGGCAGTATGTGTTAGTGTTGCAGCTATAAGTAGTGGTTCACAACGATACAGACTTGATGGTGTGCGCACTGTGAAACGTTTGGAACTTCCTGTTGAAACTGTTGGTATGGAGTTTCTGAGCAATTGTAAATATTTAAAGGGTTCACCGATTCGACCATATAACAACATAACAACATCATCGGTTTGGATAACATAAAGGTTAGCGTACAATTTGAACTGCGACAATCTGAAGATGACGATGTTTTAGCGGTGCGGTGCAAGTTGGGTTGGTCTGTGTATGGCCGAAAATATTTTGAAAACACTTCATTGCCTCGTGTACTTTTTTTTTTTTTTTGTTGTGCGAAACAAGGAGGTAAAAATCTTCCAAAGATGGCCAGTGGCACAAGTTATGTTGGATTCATTAGCCTACCGACTAAAAAACCACATATCGCCTCAAATATACCTCAAAACCCCTTTCAATCCCTACGGCACCGCCGAGGCATTCCGTAGGGAGGGATAGTAAGCTTAAAATTAAGCAGGCACCATTGTTCGCTCGTACATTCGAGCACCCCTCATAATGTTGGCAATTTCAGAAGAGAAGTATGCCCAGTCATCCACCGATGTTTCCATGCGTTACAATCTCATGTGAGCTGCAATGAGATCCAAGGCGCGCATACACTCTTCGTCGCTCCGCTTCGAAACGGGGGCACTCATGAAGAAGATGCTCCGGATCGTCCACGACATCTCTGCATAGACCACAGAACGGATCCGCAGCGAGCCCAAACCTGTGGAGATACTGCCTGAAGCAGCCATGGCCAGTGGCAGCTACTATATTTTCCATTCGCGAGGCGGAGGAAGGGACTGACGCCTTGAGGCCATTGAACTTGCGTGTTACAATTTTGCAAGCGCTGCCCCAGGGATTCTGATACACTTCTCCTATCAGTCTGAAAAGGCATTTCGCTTGCTCCTGCAGATCTCCTTGCTTAGTAGGGACTTTTTGTGCCTAAATTCGTCGAGGAAGAGAAGAGTATCCTGAGAACATGGTTTATGGTTTCTTACAGTTTTTACAGTTACAAATCCCAACAAGAAGAAAACACGTTTGGTAGCATAAGTCGATGGTGTGTCTTTAAATGACATACTTCTGATTGGGCTTGACATGTTAGCCTCTTTAATATGAATTCTCATACGCTTTCGAGAACGTCCATTTGCGATTTCTGTTGATATACGAGAAATGTTTCATCAGATAAAGGTACGCTGTGCAGAAGTTTTTGTGGCATGACGGCGATTCCACATGACCTCCTGAAGTGTATGCAATGCTGGTCATGACATTTGGGGCAACATGTTCACCATCGTTGGCGAACTTTATAAAAAATCGTAACGCCAACCGATTTAAGGATAGCTATCCAAAAGCAGTAAATGCAATTTGCTGCAACACTTTTGGTTGGTTGCAGTCGGTGGACACTGAAGAGCAGATGATAGAACTAGCAACGATTGTGAAGAAAATTCATGCAGACGGCGGTTTGGTAATGCGGCAATGGTCATCGAATTCAGCACGAGTCGTACAAGCACTTGATGATAAGAATGGAGTTTCAAAGCGACATATAGGCGCTTTTGAGGAGCTGCAGGAGAAGATCCTAGGTATGTGGTGGCAGCCAGACCAGGATATATTTGTTTTTGTGGTGAAGTCGGATATAATTGCACGTGCACACACAAGTCCAACAAAGCGACTCAAGCGACAAAGCCTCTTGACCTGCTTGGATTTTTTATTGTACGCGATAAGATAATTTTGCAGAATATTTGGAGATCGGGTATTGGATGGGATGATTATATTGATAAAAATGATGCAGCAGATTGGTCGTGTTGGATGAAATTGCTACCCGAATTAAGTAATGTGCGTATAACAAGATGCATGTACCTAACGAGCCGTGCTGAATCACTGCAACTACACTCACTTGTCGACGCTAGTATCAACGCATATGCAGCTTTGGTGTACTTACGCGCAACTGTTGGATGTGACACGAGTTGCACACTGGTGGCTTCGAACACACGGCTGGCCCCATTGATGCCTGTTCCGGTACCACGAATGGAGTTGATGGCTGCCGTATTGGGTCTTAGGTTAGCAAAAACTATCCAGTCTGAGATGTCACTTTGTATAGAGCAACGAATGTTTTGGACTGATTCAAAAGATGTGCTTTATTGGATCCATTCTGATGCACGTAGCACTTCGAATAGGCGAGATTTTGGAAGGGTCTGAAGTAAATGAATGGCGCTGGGTACTATCTGCACAAAACGTAGCTGATGATGGCACGAAATGGTGTAAAACGCCAGAAATAAATGGGACGATTCGATGGTTTGGGCCAACATTTTTGAATTTAAACGAGTCGCAGTGGCCAACAATAGAACTAATAATGGTATCAATTTGCTGTATCATAAGAACCGACATACAAGTCATCTCTGGTGCGTGTTTCGTCCGACCCACAAAGATTAAGTAAATTAGTAAAGTTGCGAGTAGCACAACGTTTTGTGTAATGCTCTTGATGAATTTGTTGAAGCTGAAATACAACTACGAAATGGATGTTGTGTTCATACGTATATGTCAAGAAGGGATTTTTACTGAAGAGATGCACACTTTGAAATCTGGTACAACAGTGGTCAATCGAAAAAGCACATTTTTCAAGTGCTCACCGTTTTTGGATGAGTTCGGCGTGATGCAGATACGCGGTAGAATTGATACTATCGAGGGAGTGGCAGTCAACGTGAAGCAGCCAGTTATTTTGCACCGACGTCATAGAATTTGGTTTTAGTTTTTTTTTTTTTTATTTCCCAATAGTCGAAGTACATTTGTTTTGTTTCTTATTATATAACAATACATTAAAAAAAAAAACACTAATACTTTTTTTAACATTGAAAAGGGAGTTTATATTTGACAAATACGAACATTTTCGAATTGTCAGTTTGAAATGTTATGGAAGGCTTGCAACTTTCCTCTCAACAACCCAAGACCAACACAAGTAGAGCAGCTACGTTAAGTCCACTGGTCTTCTCCTTTTTAGTCTTCTACGTCTTGTTAATTCGTCTGAAGGAATGTCAATCATTTCAACGTTGGAATGTCATTCTAAGGTGTTATGGTATTTTCTACTTGCATTGTTGATTTCGTCATGCACCATTTTTACACCGAGGTCTTTATGTATGTCATAATTTGTTATGTACCAGTCAGCATTAACTATTGCTCTAAGGATTTTAGATTGTTGTCTTTGTATAAAATTTACGTTCGTTTTCTTGGCAGTACCCCATAGTTGTATGTCATACGTCCATATGGGCTTAATTACAGATGTGTAAAGTAGTAATTTCCCATAAGTATTAAGTTTTGAATGTCTGTTGAAAAACGGATATAACTGCCTGAATTTTAGTACAAGTTGGTCTTTCTTTTTCTGGATGTGATATTTCCAAGTCAGTTTGCTGTGAATATGCATGCCCAGGTACTTGGCCACGTTGCTAAATGGAATGTCAGTACCTTTTATTTTTACGTGTCTTGGCTGATAAGCTGTCCGTAAAGTATATATCACTTGCAATGTTTTCATTTCGTTTGTCTTAATTTTCCATAAATCAAACCAAGTGCATGTTTCGTCCAATATTGCTTGCAGCTTACCTATTGCCACATCAAGCTTTTTGTTTAAGCACATAAGAATAGTGTCGTCAACAAAGGTGGCCACCATTGTCGAATTGTTTTCTGGGACTGGAATGTCATATGTATATATAGTATAAAGTAAGGGCTCAAGCACGCTTTCCTGTGGAACTCCAGCTTTTATCTGCCTTAATGTAGAGGTTTCTTCCTTACACCTTACATAGAAGTAGCGACTATCAAGGTAGCCCCTGATGATATCACAAAGATCATTTGGTAGGATAGTCTTAATTTTTTTAAGAAGTCCGGCGTGCCACACTTTGTCAAAAGCTTTTTCTATGTCCAAGTCTTACGCAGTTTGTTTTTGCTCACAATAACTCTTTTAATTGAGTGTGGGATGTTATAGTTGTCCTCTGTTGGTTTTAGTTCGGGTGTTGCTCTATCAGCTGCTTCGTTTATAATGTCATTTAAGTGTATGATTGTTTTTTCAATATCGTCTAATTCCTTAAGAGGTACATTTATTGCTAGGTTGATATCAATGAAATTTCTATAAGAGTGCCAGTCAGTTCGTTTATTATACATCTTGCATGGGGCAAAACATTTTTTATTGAGCAATTATAATTAATTTGGATCGGAAAATGGTCAGAAGAAAGTTCTAATCGAGAGTCAATTTCAAAATGTGCCATATTCATATTTTTTATTACACAAAAGTCAATTAGGTCAGGTATCTTTGTTCGATCAGTTGGCCAATATGTGGGCTCTCCAGTACTCAAATGCGTTCCTCCAATCATTTGAATTTGAATTACACATTGTAAATTTTTTCCTTTAGTATTTGTCAACCTTGATCCCCAGTTTACATGTTTGGCATTATAGTTTCCTGCAGCGATGAACCTTTGGCCAAGCTCAATAAAATAGTCCTTAAATTGAGCTGTTGTGATTATGTGTCTAGGTGGACAATAGATAGCTGCTACTGTAAAAGATCCATATATATCTTGCAGCATCAATTTGGTCGACTGTATGTGTGCTTGTTGATAGTTTTCCAGTTCAACGTGTCGTATATTATTTTTGATAATAATAGCAGAGCCACCATGACCTGGACCATCCGGACGATTTGATCCATATATTTTATAGCCGAGAATGCTTAGGTGGTTATTTGTAAAATGAGTTTCCGAAATTAGTGCAATGTCAATGGAATTCTCATTTAAGAAAAGTTGGAGTTCTAAAATATGTTTGTGGAGTCCGTTCGCATTCCAAGCAATTATTCTTAACTTATTGTCCATTTTGTTTGTCAAGCTTTGTACTAAAATTGTTATAATGTTCATCATGTTACCCATTTGTTGGATTAATTCTTTCATCATGGGATGGGATGGTATGATTGTTGTTTTGCTAGGAAGAAATTTTACCAGTAGTTAGATTAACACTTAAATCTTTTTTTTTCTTTTTTCTTTTTCGGCTGGTCGATTGGTTGACTTAGTCTGTGAGGAAGAAGCAGCATCCTGCGAATAACTGATTCCTTTCTCCACTTTGCGAGAGGTTACGGACTTGTGCTCGTTTTTTGTTTCATCGGTCAATATTTTGGGTCGAAGAGCAGGAAACCTTTGAAATTTTAATGTTTTGTAGATTTCGCAACCTTTATAATTGGCTGTATGAGCTCCACCACAAAGAGCACATTTTATTTTCTTTGATGAATCAATTTGACAGTCAATCGTGCTGTGTTTTCCCGCACATTTAACACAAACAGGATCTTTGGTGCAGTAGTTTCGTGTGTGTCCGTATTTTTGGCAGTTAGAACATTGCACTATCGTTCTCTTACTATGGGGGGCCTCAAATTGTATTTTGGTGTGAAGTAATGTAGTTATGTTATAAATGTTTTTATTGTTGTGGCTTTAAGTTCGAGTGAGAACAGAGGAAGTGACTTATTTGTGGTTTTTTGTCGAATATTAAATACATTCGTGACATCATGGCCTAATTCTTTCAGTTCTCGCTTAATTTCGTCGGTGTAAGATGATTGGTGAAGGTGTCTCGCTTTTAACATTTTCATTATTGTACTATATTGTTGGGGGGCTAAGTTTGTAACACTTCTGTGATGATTGTTGATTGTCTACGGGGCAGTGCAAACAGAGGCGAAAGGCTATATTGCTGAAAGCCTAAAGACCGACCATTGTGGTACATAGCCACACCTGCACGAGGTGCCCCTGCTTTCAACTGAAAATGGCGGATCTAGAGAGGCAAACTCGATAAAACCCGTAATCCCAGGTGTTATTCGTACCGTGCCTATGGGATGAATGGCACTACGTAAGTGTGTCTCTAAACGGTGGCCTCCAGATACCGGGCACCCTCTGGTTGTAATTAAGCCTTACCGTAACACCGGGGCACTGTTGCGGTGGACTTTTATTCCCCTTTACTCGTGGGACCAAATATCTGAGAAAAACATTAAAACATTTAAACAAGAGGCAGTAGTGCCTAATACAAACCAGGTCAATACTGACCTTTATGCGGAAATTGCGGAAGTGCTTTCGTTATCGCAAACGGATAAGGCTTTACATAGCCTACCCAAAAGCGGTGAAAGCATTGTAATGGATGTCGACAGTGTGGATATAGGTCCCGAAGACAACCTTACAAAAGAGGAAGAGGATAATCTTCTCGACTCACCCACCCCTATCCCTGAAAAGACGGTAGATGGTGTCAAAAAGGTGCGGCTATGTGGTGCTGCCCGTAGACGCCTCAAATTCCATCTAAGCCGAGGGCATAGTATTGAAGAGGCTAGAGCACTTGCTCAAAAGCCAACTGCTCTGAAGCGTCAACGCCCTAGCAGTACCTCACCTAAAAAGCGCACCTTAAAGAGCTAGCTTAGGAACGGTGGCAGTAACAGAAAACAGGACAGCTGTGTCCACTGAAACTACAAGGCCTGGACCAACAGGGCCTACACTTGCAGGGGAGGTGAGCACAGCACAAATGTCCTATAAAGATGTTACGTGCAGCACAAAATTGGGTATCATATCACCCAATTATCCAAACACCATATGGTCTACTGAACAACTCAAGGCCATACAGCACACTATCCTAGAAGCGATTAGGAAAAACCAATCGCGTGCGGAAAAACCAGTTTTTAATAGCTGCACTTTCCGCTCGGGATGGCTAGTTATCTCCTGTGGTAATAATGACACAGTCACTTGGTTAAAGGCAGTAGTGCCTAAACTAAAGCCGTGGAAGGATGCCGATTTGAAGATCGTTGAAGAGGATGAAATACCACGTCCTCAGATCTACATTGGCTACTTCCCTGAACTGGACAGTACTACCACGGAAGATATACTAGGTCTTCTGAACGGGCAGAACACTGGCCTAAGGGTGAACGACTGGCGAGCACTCAATAGGGTGCGTAAAGGTACGGTCTCTGAAATTACCTTCGCCATAGACCCTAGCTCAGCCGAAGTCATAAGAAAAAATCAACTCTGGTTGAACTATGGCTTCGGTAGAGTACAAATGCGCCCCAAAAATAAAAGTGAGGCCAATGATGGGACACATGACAAAGTGTCTGAGGCACCGGCAAGCTCCAAAAGCTCTAAGTGTCCATCCACGATTATTACAGAGACAATACCAGAGCAACCACAGTGCTCTAATGTAGCTGCAGTAACTACCTCAGCATCTGGTCAAACAGCAAGACGTGAGCAGGTTAAGGAAGGCATAAGAATGCGACCATCGCTTCATGCTGCCACCAAAAACCCATGCCACGATCACCAGCGTGCTAAGAAGGGAGGCTATAGATCCGCAGAAGAAGCGATCTTGCTGGGTAGCAACAGAGGGAAGAAGAGGGCGGCAAGTGCCCGTAAAAAAGCCAATTAATGGCTCTTCCCCAATGCAAACCCGGCAGCAATACAAGGCAACTCGGAGGCCTTCAGATAAACCTCCATCGTGCCAAAGCTGCCTCAGATATACTGGCAAGGAGGTTTAACGCTGAGCTCTTGGATGTAGCTTTCATCCAAGAACCATGGGCATATAACGGAGTCATCAAAGGGCTCCAAAACTCAAATGGTAGGTTGATCTATGCCACCAATAAGAATCGCCCTAGAGCGGCAATTCTGATTAGTAACCAACTAACCTTTCTTCCTTTCTCAAGGTTTATTTCTGAAGACCTAGTGGCGATTTGGGCAAAAGTGCCCACCAGCAAAGGAGAGCATGAGGTCATTCTTGCCTCTGCCTATCTACCGGGAGACGCGCCTACTGCCCCAACAGAGGAAGTTCTGGCCCTAGCGGAGTACTGTGGCGGCGTCACATCCGATGGATTCTCTCTTGCGATGCAAACGCACACCACACAACCTGGGGAAGCAACGACATAAACACAAGGGGTGAGTACCTTCTTGAATTTATACTAAGACATAATATTACTATATTAAACCGAGGCAACGAACCGACGTTTGTGAATGCAATAAGAGGGGAAGTTCTTGATCTCACTCTTGCTAGTCACAATGTCTCTTCGGAAGTCTCAAATTGGCACGTGTCACAGGAAACATCCATGTCGGATCATATGCACATACGGTTTGATGTGGGTGCAACTGTAACACAAGCCAAAGTTTACAGAAATCCCAAGAAAACCAACTGGGATATCTTTTACCTTTGCTCAAATAAGCATATTCATTTAAAATCAGAGCTTGAATCAGAAACTGAAGAGCTTCATTCTAACATAATCAATGCCTTTCATAAAAGTTGTCCAGAAAAAGTGCATAAACCACGAAGGGATGTTCCTTGGTGGAATAAGACGCTTACTGAACTTCGAAGCAAGGCAAGAAGATTATTCAATAGAGCTAAACGAACGGGGGACTGGGTTTCCTATAAAGAAGCTCTAACTGCCTTTAATATAGAATTGAGAAGATCTAAAAGAGCTACTTGGAGGAATCATTGTGAGAAGATCTCAAATCTTCCAGCTGCGATTCGCCTCCAAAAAGCCTTAGTTAAAGATCACTCAAACGGTATTTGTACCCTGAAAAAACCTGATGGCAGCTTTACACAGAACCCGGGAGAAACCAGCAAACTGCTGCTGGACACTCACTTTCCGGGTCACTCAGCTTCTAATGAACACCCTGTACTGGTGGAATCCACGGTATCCATCAATACTGTAGATGTTAAGCTAGCTAGTAAACTGTTCCATGAAAAACGGGTGCAATGGGCTTTATCATCATTTAGCCCATACAAATCTCCAGGGCCTGATGGGATATACCCTTGTCTGCTCCAACATGGAGCCAAGTACATTGTCCCAAAACTGGCCAGTATATTCCGAGCAAGTCTCTTGCTGGGGCATATCCCTACGAAATGGGCTGAAGTCAAAGTAGTGTTTATACCAAAGGTAGGGCAAAAGCCAGAACAGCTACCTAAATCTTATAGACCTATAAGTCTCAGCTCATTTTTCCTGAAATCAATGGAAAAAATTTTGGATCATTATATAAGGAATAACAACCTTATAAATTTTCCTCTGCAAAAACTGCAATTGGCATACCAACGTGGCAAATCGACAGAAACTGCAATACATAGTTTAACAACTATCATTGAAAAGGCTCTTGATTCCAAACAAATAGCTCTATGTGCATTTATTGACATATCAGGAGCCTTTGATAATACTTCATATGAGGCAATAGAAAATGCCCTTCTACGGAAAGAAGTACCCACACCTATTATTAAATGGATAATAGCTATGCTTGAATCTCGGACTATTAATTTACAACTTGGAGGAGAATTAAAATCTATCACAGCCACAAGAGGTTGCCCACAAGGGGGTGTACTCTCTCCACTTCTGTGGACTTTAGTGATAGATGAACTCCTCTACAAGCTTAATGGTCTAGGTTTCAATACACAAGGTTATGCAGATGACCTAGTTGTATATATTGTGGGCTGGCATGAGCAGACTATCTCTGACCGCATGCAACAAACCCTAAAAATAATAAATAAATGGTGCAGTGAGAAAGGGCTCTCCATTAACCCATCAAAAACTGTGCTGGTACCATTCACCAGGAAGAGAAACACTACTCTCAAATGTCCTGTGTTAAATGGCATCACAATACAATTTTCCAATGAAGCGAACTATCTAGGGGTTATCCTTGATAAAAAGCTAACGTGGAACCAACATAAATAAAGTTACAAAAAAGGCTACAAGGGCATTCTTTGCCTGCACTAGACTTTTTGGTAAGACATGGGGTCTAAATCCCAAAATGACCTACTGGACATTCACTACGGTCATTAGACCAATGGTCACGTATGCTTCCATTGCATGGTGGCCTAAGGTCAAACAAAGGAATGCAGTAAATATACTAAGTAAACTGCATCGACTTGTTTGTGTCAGTATCACAGGGGCCATGAAAACGTGTCCCACTGACGCACTAGGGGTGCTCTTATACATCCCACCATTACCTATCCTAATAGAAAAGGAAGCTACTATTAGCGCCTTGAGATTGGAAGGTATTGCCGACTTAAAAGGGGGCAATATTAAGGGACACCTAAAAATTTTAGAAAATTTTCTAGACAGTCCCATTTTGCATAGAAATGATACTCTATTGTCTAAAACTATCTTCTTCAAACTTTTTCAAATCATTATTAATGATCGTGAAGACTGGAGAACTAACTCTATTAAATTCAAACCCGGCTCCCAGATATGGTTTACAGACGGGTCTAAACTTGAAAATGATAGAACAGGGGCGGGAATTTATGGCCCTAAATTCAAAAAATCTATCCCAATGGGTACCTACCCAACAATATTTCAAGCGGAAATGTATGCCATTGAAATTTGTGCGAGGGAATGTCTTCGCAGGAAAATGAGAGGAGTACATATTTACATACTCTCGGATAGTCAAGCGGCCTTAAAAGCCCTACAGTCGGTCACTTTCACTTCAAAGATGGCATATGACTGCCTTAACATGTTAAATGAACTGGGTAACTTTAATACTGTTGTATTAAGGTGGGTACCAGGACATGAAGGTCATGAAGGCAATGAAAAGGCCGACTACTTGGCTAAACAAGGGGCGATCATGCCCTTTTACGGTCCTGAGCCTTTCTGTGGTCTCTCGAAAAGCCACAAAAACGAAGAAATCAGGAAACTTGAGGAAAAGAGTTTTCTAAAACACTGGGTGAACTCCACCGGACAACGCCAGGCAAAACAATTCCTCACTCTTTCAAAGAGTACCTCGAATAAGCTTCTCTCACTCAGTAGAGTAGACTTACGCATTTTGACTGGATACTTCACGGGTCACTGCAACCTAAGGTATCATCAAAATAAGTTAGGTCTTTCCGACACTGACGTATGCCGATTTTGTGAAATGGATAAAGAAAGTTCAGAGCATATACTCTGCAAGTGTCCTGCACTCGGTAGACATAGACTTTACCACCTCGGTGACACTGTTGTTAATCCACACAAATTGTGGAACAACAAACCCCAAGATATGTTAAGATTCATCAAAAGTCTAAACATATAGGGTTTCTATTAAATAGGGCTATGTACAATAGATCTTACTGGTCGCTGTGCTATCGGGCCCATTATTATTATTATTATTATATTGTTGGGGTTCTGTCACTTGGATACGAACTTCGTTATTGGGCAGGGATTTAAGAATATAGTTTTTCTCTATAACTTCATTAATAGCCTTAATGAGAGTATTAATGTCTTCTACCTCCTGCACATAAATAGGCGGTGGCTTGTTAACTTTAAGAGGCTGTTTGGTTTCGTTTTGTGCATTACGATTTGTGGACTTAGCATCTTTGCCGTAGTTATCATCTTTTTCTGCTAGCGGTGCGAACATATTGCTAGTTTTAGGTTTGCTCAACCAGTAACCATTTAGTTTTGTTTGTGTATTTTTTTGCAAATTGCTTTTGTACTTTTTGTTATTGTTTTCTTCTATTGATTTGCCTGGGGATTGCGTTTTACGGTTTCTTTTACAATTTTTTAACTGTTCAGAACTGGGACTATTGTTATTGGTGTTATTTGTGTTTTGTACTTGCGTATGTGTGTTGATGTTGTTGTTGATGTGAAAACTGCTTGCGATGACATGATCGAAGCAGTTGTTGAGTAAACTGTTGTTGTGTTTGATGCTAATGTAGTGGTTGATATAGCTGGAGTGCTTTGTGTTGTTACAGTTGCATTTGTTGATACAATAGTTGCTGGTGTTGTGTACAGTGGAGTTTGTGGGGATGGACATTGGCTGCTCCATGGTAGTGGATTCGTGGTGCCTATGGTATCAATGCATAGAACGGGAGAACAAGAACTAGCTCTTCACTCTGGTGATTTGATGGTTAAAAATGACGCATCATTTTTTTTTGTTAGGGCCAGGAGATACGATCGAAAAATACGCATTCCTGCTTGCCTTTTTAACGTTGTTGATGTTGGGTTTTTGATGAGCGAAGCTCATCTTAGTGTTGATTTTTTTTTATGAATAATTTTTTTATTTGCTTTACGTGAAAGTGTTTGATAACTATGCGGACACAATTTATTGAGTGCAAAACACGTCTACACTGTTCAAATGGCAAATAAAGCGGTTATTTATGCAGTTTATGCAATCTCGAGAGGGCCCCAATTAATTGTTAACCGAATGGAATGAAATAAAGACAGAAACTTTAGTTATGCATGATTTCATTTACTGGTGAAAATGCGTTCAGTACTTTTTGAGTTTTTAGCGAACAGACAGACAGACAGACAAACATTTGTTTTTGATAACAGTTTTATCATCGAACTTACTACCACTGGCATAATGAAATTGTGTTAAATGAAATACGCCAGAAGTATTGGATTACTGGTATGCGTGCATTGGTGAATGAAGTAGAGCGAAGTTGTCCAGCATGTCGTATAAGAAGATCTATGTCGAATTCACCAGAAATGGGAAACTTGACCATTGAGCGTCTTTCACCACATATTCATACGTTTACATATACTGGAGTAGATTATTTGGGACCTATGTTTGTTGCAATTGGTCGACGTCAAGAAAAATGGTGGGATGTTTTGTTTACATGAATTACTGTACGCGCAGTCCATATGGAAGTGGTACCATCACTCTCAACTGATTTTTTTTTAATGGCACTGAAGTTGTTCGTATGTTGACGTGTTGTACCGCATCGTATGCTATCTGACAATGGTAGCAACTTCAGAGGAGCAAGCAGGACTTTGAAAGTTGACATCAAACGCATGTCAACGTCTGCAGTGGAGAGGCAGTATCCAGAAATGGAATTTGTTTTTAAACCCCCATGCGCGGAGCATGAAATCTGTATAGGTGCTTTTAAAAAAGTCTGCAAAAAGATTTGAAATAACTCGATCGTTGTAGCATTCAACGTAGTTAAATTCCATACAGGATGGGAATATATCCAATCTGTGCTTAGTATTTATAAAGTTATAAGAGTTTTAAGGATCTCGTGTGATATCCTCTTTGACATGTGCCACATATGACTGATAGCAGAAATTGTTTAGGTGTTGAAATTATAGCGTGATGTAGCGAATCTAGAGTAATTAAGAGACAAACCGGACCTTTTATATTTTTTAAGTAATCTATTTTTTAAATTTTTTAATTTAATTAGATCATGAGGATACCATGGTGGGGTGTGTGGCTCATGTTTTAATTTAAGTTTCGGAACACATATTTTAAAATGTTTATTCATAGTAATGAAAAAAAAACTGTGCAGCTAGTTCGATATTATCACATGAATACAAATAAGACCAGTTAGTGTAAATAAGCAGAGAGTTAAGCTTAAAGAAATAAGTTTGTTTGAAACAGAAAAAGCGTCTTGATGTAGGTAGCAAATTAGAAAGTTTATTAGAACGTCGTCCGAAATCTTGCAGCATGATATTTAATTCGATGTTGGGTGATATGCATCCTCAGGAATGGAAAGAGGATTGTTTCTGAATAAGGAAACATCACTTATGTTATCGTTAAAAACCAAGTATAAAATTCGGATAATGCTATTAGCTATGTAGTTTAATTGGACTAACTGTCACTTAGCTTATGCAGCGGTTATTTATGCAGTTTATGCAATCTCGAGATGGCCCCAATTAATTGTTAACCGAATGGAATGAAATAAAGACAGAAACTTTACTTATGCATCATTTTGTTTACTGTTTTTGTTTTATAAGATTTAGAGTAGATAGTAGATATATGTATATAAAAATCAATAAAAATATATTGTCCACCGGGACTCAGAATAGAAGTGACTGTATGCTTTTGATCTTTTATTTCTGTTTTCTTTAATTCATTTTACATAGTTAACATATTAGTGAGGTTTTGAGTATATTCATATATCTATTAGTGACAGTATGAGTATCGGAATACGTGGAATGAAATAGTGCATAGGGATCCATATTTGAATCGCGTAATGCCTAAAATTATCCTCTTGTTATGTAGCGACATTTTACTTGTCATGCACAACAAACATTCAAGCCTACGCAACTTTGTATAACAGCTTGCAGTGATGGTTTTAATGTGAGCTCTCCATGTAAGGCGCTTGTCCAGGATCAGACCGAGGTAACGGACTTGATCCACCTGCGTGGTGATACTGGAGTCAAAGCTGACAACTGGTCAAGCGCCACGGCTCAATGTAAAAACACAATTCGTCGATTTTCTGCGTTTATTCTAATGTTCCAACACTTGGTCCAGGCGTGGAGTCTTTGCAAGAAATCCTGTAAATTCAGTTCTACAGCTTCCTGGGCCGATGTAGAGAAGATAGTGGCGAGATAAGCAAGGTATGCAGCTTTCACATCTAATATATAATTGTTCTGCTTCGATTCGGCTTGTGCCGTCTTTTTACTCCAAAAGTAGACTGGGTGGAGTTTTCTTTCAAACATCTGCATCATCATCGCTCCATAGCCTTCTTTAGATGCGTCCGTATGCAGCTCTGTCGGTACATCTCTAGCGAAAATGTGTAAAACGGGTTCATTCGTGAGCAAGTCTTTCAATTGTTGTATCGAGTGCAGCAATTTGCGTATAATTTGGTATGAACTGTCTAAAAAATCCTGTGAGTCAAAGGAACGATTGAACAGCTTTAATATTCTAAGGCACTCCACAATGGCCAACAGCACTAGTCTTTTCTGTTCCAGGCCAAATCCTTCCATTCTCAACAAAATTACCGAGGAATGAAATACGCTGCGGTAGAAAACTGTATTTTTTTCCATTTTAGTTTAAGATTGTACCTGTCAGCTTTATGTAACACGTATGAACGCTGCTTGAGAGTTTCTGAAACCAAACGGTGCTCTTGTGAACTCTCACGTTGCAAATTCAAACTGCCAATTCTTACAAATATTTACCGCTAAAGTTAGTCAAAAATCCCTAAAATCGACAATTATAATTACTTGGGAACACCACTAAAAAAAACGTGCTATTCGAAGCATGAACATTTGCTACGGGAGCAGAGCAGTAGCAGGAGCATCAAGAGCAGTAGCCGAAGCAATAGCACACAAAACTCTTTCGATTGCTCTGCTTCTGACTGCTCCAACTTTTTTTACTATAATAGTATTTTTTTTTTGGTGTTCTGTCAAGTGTTCCTTGCTTCGTGCTTCACAAATTGAGAGAAGGATCAAGAGCAAAACATATTTTCTGTTGTTATTGCTGTTATGGAACAAGCAATACAAACCCTGATTAAAATAAAACAAAGAAAAATATTTTTAACTAGTGTACCCGGCGTGCTTTGCTACGCTTCCGACGCGATGTCTGTGCGTGATACTGGTCTCTTTTTACTTTTGAAAATTAGACAAATTAAATAAGTATTAATATTGACATAATTTCCTGCTATATTTGACAAAGGCGAATTGATTGATTTTAAATATCTCTAAGTTTTATATGCAAATAGTGGCACGATTAATCGAAAAGTTGTGATTAGTCGAATAATTTATTTCAGATTACGATTTAATTGTAACGAAAATTTCATTTCTATTAATCGACCAATAAATCAATTATTACTAAAATAATCGAAAGAAAGACGTTACTGGTAAGTTAATACATCCAAGCCTAAAAATATGCAATTAAAATTTTCATAATTTTAGCTTACAACTATTTATTTACTCAATAATTAAAGTATCAGGAGTGTCACAGAAATCGAAAAAAAATTGTGCTGCCTATGTGCCGAACCCCTTTATTCCTAGGTCCCAACAGAAGTTGTGCCCGACTAGCAACGGCCCAAGGCGGGGTTCGTACAACTGTTGTACAGTTACTCCACGGACTTTCGCTGGTTTCAATCACACCCATCTCCAACACTTATCCACTTCGGCATATACTATCTGCTGGATGGCTGGGGATATCGGATAATACCCATCTTTAATGGGCACGGTGTTCTCTACGAGTTTTATGGAGTGTTTCTCTAATGTCGTTGCACCCAACCCATCCTTTTCAAACGTCAAAAACAACTATTGTACGTCTTCCAGTTGACTTATTTGATCGGACGACAACTCCCATTTATCCATGACCTCGCTTTTACGAATCGAGTCCCCAAACTCATTCAGTCTAAGTTTGTCAACCGTCCGGTCATTTTCTACCCTCCTATAACACTTCGGACGCTGTCTCTACATTAGTAACCATATGCTCCATGGCTACCCCTAACTTCTCCACTTATTCGCGACCTCCCTTTCCCAATAGGCTCACCGAAGCCCCCGTATCCAACAATCCTTGCAACTGTTTTCCAGCCAGAACTATGTCCACGAATATTCGGTCATCCGAGTCCACATGGGCTCTTACTATGGCCGCCGACACCAAAATCCTAGCCCTCCTTCTACTATTGTACCTATCCCTAGCCTTTTGTACCCCTCGGGTCACTCCAGTTCGGCCTTCTGGATTGGTTCCGAAGATTCTGTCCATAACCTCTTCATAGTGACGTCTTCTGACGTCATATGGTATACAATGACGGTTTCCGGATCACTTATTTTCCCCACCCCAAACTATATGTACTATGTCTGTTAGAGAGAGTTCGGACTACGACGTTGTTCCCCTGTTTTCACCACGATGCCCCTCCAGTTTCCTGGAACACAATTCGGACGTTTAGGATTAATTACCTCTGGACGACCGCATTTGAAACAAAAAATTCGTCTCTCTAACGTCATGTACTTGCGGAAATCATGGTCGAACACTCCACAATTCCAGCACTTGAATGGATTGTGGGTTGGAGCACGAAACTCTTCAACCACGAAATCCCTTTCGGTTGTCTTCTCCTGCATGTCGTTGCCTTCCGTCAGTCGCAGTTCCTCTACCCTACGGAATTCGGTGCGACGGTCGGGAATCGGAAGATATGAATTCGTCATGGGGCGAGGATCACGCTTGCCGAAGGCCGCTTCCACCTCGTTACACTCGTCCTGTAAGTGCTCAATGCTGAACACTTTAATGGGATAAGTGTAACGAGCTATGGAATCCTTCAAGTTCTTCTTGATGACCTTGATGGCCTCAGCCTCGGGTAGCAGATCCTTTAACCTACTTAGCAGTCGTTGCATGACGTGAAAGAAGTCATCAACCGACTCATGGGGCAATTGACGACGCTCCATGACCACTTTGAACAGCTCGTGCTGGGACCGGTGTGATTTAAAGCGGCCTAGCATGGCCTCAATTTCAGACTTCATTGGACCTGACGAACATCCAGTACCATTCGTTGGCCCTACCAGATACCAGACGGTGAAATCCCTGCAATATTTCACTCCACTGGCAGTTGTGTTGTCGTTGCAGGAATTCCACACGGAAGATGAAATCCTCCACGGAGAGTCCGTTCCGGTCACCGCTGAAGGATATTTCCCATTACTCCATCTTCAACTGGGATCTGTTAGGTACTGGACGATGCTGATGCTGCGAATCGGACGACGTAAACAGCAGCTTACCCCGCCGATTCGGAAACGATACCGGATTTCGCCAGGCCCAGGCAGCCTGGGATGGGTGACCTTCCAGACGAGAGTTCCTTCCATGCCTGCTAAGTGTGTCCCGCTCGTTGGTCATACCGGTCCGACGTACGGCTCCGTGTAGGGTACCCGTCGTCAGTTCCTGGTTAGCACTCGGATTGTTTACAGCCATATTTGTAATCGGCGCCAGCATCTCGCTGATGGCCTTTCTCATTGTCTCCATCTCCGCCGCTAGTTGCGCTTTTATTTCCTCTTTGACGACCTCCTTCACCACGTCTTTCATTGGTGTCTCTGGTCTATTTCTTTCAACTGGTCTTCTTCTTCATTCTTCATCACGGATTAAGACCACCGGCGAGATTGGTCTCGGCATGGTCGTCGGATCAGGTTTTGATATTGACCTGGTATGTGGTGGTGATCGATACATGTTTCCTGTGGCTGTGACAATGCCCAAACTAAACTATCTTAAAAACTATTTATCAATACAAAAAATAAACACAGAATAATAGCAGAAAAACACTTAAAATATAATACAATCAGTATATAAAACATTAATAATAATACTAATAAAAAACAGAATAAAACAAATTATATAACAAAAAAAAAAAATCTTATTCGATTCTTAGGTACTACCTTAAACTAAAAAAATATAATAAATAATAAAGACAAATAAATACAAATATAATATAAGAAAGAGGTATGAAAGATAACAGTTTTTGTGTCCGAACAACGTAGTTGTTGTGTTATGTATATGTACTAATGAACAGCTATGTTGGGTTCAGCTCTAACATCCCGGCCCCGTTGAAAGTATGCGCTTTGTTTTCAAGAGACAGGTAATAACGCTAGTTTATGAATAGGGCGTCGAATTATTCCCTTTGCTGTCTTGATGTCAGCTACTCGTATATGGCCATCTCTTCCGGGGATAGTAGCTTCGATACGACCCAGAGTCCATTGTTGTGGTGGTTTATTGTCATCGTGTACAATAACCATATTTCCCAAGGACCAGTTAGATGAGGCCTTGGTCCACTTTGTTCTGTTCTGCAACTCGCTGAGATATTCGTGTGACCAACGTTTTCAAAAGTGCTGTCTGATTGCACTGACGAGATGCCAGCGATCCAATCTGTCCAGATTTCTTTCTGCAATAGGATATTCCGGCAGCGTGCGCAAGGGGTGTCCTACCAGAAAGTGACCTGGTGTTAGTGCCGTCAGATCGTTAGGGTCAGACGAAAGTGGTGTCAACGGACGAGAGTTAAGAATAGATTCAACCTCTGCAGTGACAGTACTTAACTCTTCTAAGGTGAGTCTAGTGTTACATAGAGTGCGGTTCAACAGTCCCTTTGCACTCTTGACTGCTGCTTCCCATAATCCTCCAAAGTGGGGTGCTCTAGGCGGAATAAAATTAAATGTGATACACTGTTCTATGCACCGTTTCACGATCACGTCTTGCGTAGATTTGTTGTATAAAAAAGATTTTAGTTCCTCCAGCTTGTTCGATGCTCCGGTGAAATTGGTCGCATTGTCGCAGAATATCTGTGCAGGTGTGCTGCGACGGGCGGCCGTTCGTCTAAGAGCGCCAATAAATGCTTCCGAGGAAAAGTCCGAGACAACTTCGATGTGCATTGCCTTTAGTGGGACCCTTGCCCCTGATGCGAAGATATGTGTTGACAGGGCCAAAGAAATCAACCCCAAAACGTTCAAATGGTAGTGACGGTGTTACTCTCTCCAGTGGAAGGTTGCCCATGATTTATTGTGCTAACTTCGGCTTGTAAAGTATACAGATGATGCATGATTTGACGTGACAAATCCCTAGCGTTGACAATCCAAACACTCAGACGAGTTAAAGCTACTAGTGCCTTTGGTCCAGCGTGATAGTTCTGCCGATGCAAATGCTGAACGTATCGAAGGACAAATTCATCCTTCCCAGGTAGCAATATCGGATGTCTTTGAGTGTAAGGAACATCTGCCAGCTCTAAACGACCTCCAACCGTGAGGAGGTCGAATCCATCGATCGTCTGTAAGAATAGAATAAGAGATTTTAGACTGTTGCAAATAACCCTACCCTTGCGGAGAGTCTGTATTTCTTCTGCGTAATTTGTTATTTGTAAGTTCCAAGCAATACAATAAAATGCTCGTTGCAATTCCTTCACTGATGGTGATAACGTCGATGGTTCCAAAGATCTTAGTTTCCTGGATGCATCACTAAATCGGAATAACCAGGCTACAATTCGTAGGGTACGACGATGGCAGCTATATCTGTATATTGCTACAAGCAAATGATTGTTGAGTGGTAACGAACGACGATTTGCGCTTTTCCTGCTCGACGTCATTCATATTCAATTCAATGTATTTTTTCACTGGCCAGTAATGTTGATCTTGTTTCAAATATTGAGGTCCATCAAACCAGTTCTATTGTTGCTATTCTAGTACAGTGCACCCACTTGAAACCAAATCTGCTGGATTGTATCGTGTCGGAACGTATCTCCAGCGGCGAGTTGTTGTCGCTTCTTGAATATCAGATATCCGATTGCCCACAAAAGTAGATAGTGTAGCTGAGCGGGCCATAAGCGGGGATGGACACGTCACAGAAACCATGCAGTTTTAAACTCTTTCTCTTGAGTTGTAACAAATATCGTGGTGTGGTAAGTAACTGAAATGATGTTAGTGATGATATGAACTTCGTCCATGCATGGTGGATGTTTTGAGACTCGTCCCACTGTAGTTTTTGCAACCATAATTCCTGTAATAGAAGATTTGTAACAATAATAATAAGTGAGACTAAACCTTATGGATCGAATAATGACGATGAAACGGAAAGGATGGGCCTTTTGGTGACAGCCTGAGACAAGGATTTTGGTAAAAAGGCAATCTTAAATACGTTTTGACATTGATCCCATGCCAGATCCAATGTACTAGTAGAGGAGGTCTTCGATGAATTCTCTAACGTTGGAATGCCATTTAGCAAGTTCAAGTCCTCCACTACGAAGAGTTTCGGTGACTTCAAACTTGATGTGCCGAAGATTTTCAATAGTGTCCGTTCCACAAAGTAGGTCATCAACGTAGAATGACGATTTTATGACTTCCGCTCCAATTCTATATTTCTCTGCTTGTTGGTCGGCCAGAAAATTCATACTGCGTACTGCTAAGTAAGGTGCAGCTGCAGTTCCGTAAGCGATAGTATTTAATTCATAAGTGCGCAGTCTTTTCTGGTGAATCCCTCCAAAGTATGTATTGGAATCTCCGATTTACTACACTACGAAGAATTTCGGTGACTTCAAACTTGATCTGCCGAAGATTTTCAATAGTATCCGCTCCACAAAGTAGGTCATCAACGTAGAATGACGATTTTATAACTTCCGCTCCAATTCTATATTTGTCTGCTTGTTGGTTGGCCAGAAAATTCATACTGCATACTGCTAAGTAAGGTGCAGCTGCAGTTCCGTAAGTGATAGTATTTAATTCATAAGTGCGCAGAGTCTTTTCTGGTGAATCCGTCCAAAGTATGTATTGGAATCTCCGATCCTGAACATCTACGAGGAATTATCTGAACATCTTTACGACATCAGCCGTCATAGCGAAGCGATACATCCGAAAACGTAGAAGGATTGTATACAAGTCGGACTGTATGGTGGATCCAACCATGAGCAAGTCGTTTAAGGACTTACTCGATGAGGTCTGACAGGATGCGTCGAACACGACCCTTAGATTAGTTGAAGTACTAGTGGGCTTCAGCACACAGTGATGTGGTACGTAGTAGTGGGATTCGCTTAGTCTTGGTGTGATCACCAGACTCATGTGTCCAAGTTTCTCAAATTCTTCCATAAATTCTACATAGCGTGTCTTCAAATCTGGTGTACGACATAAACGACATTCGACAGCTTCGAATCTTCTTTGGGCAGTTTCGTATGAAGAACCTAAGCAGGCTGGATCATCCTTAAATGGTAAACGGACGATGACTCTGCCTTCAGGTTGATGTTGAACAGTTTTAACAAAATAGTCCTCGCATTGGCTTTGCTCCGGTGTACAACTCGCTCCCAAATTCTTCACCTCTTCGATGTGCCATAAGCGTTCTAATGCCTTGCTTATGGATTCGTTCATAGTAGTTGAGAAGCTGCTTACTTTGTTGTTGTCAAATCTTCTGAAACGACCAGATACAACCCAACCAAGTAGTGTTTTCTGTAGTGTGGGCAGATTCGTACCGAGTTTTTTTTGGCCAGCTAAAAGGATATCAAAGAAGATTTCAGTACCTAGTATTAAATCTATACGACGTGATTGATAAAACTTCTCATCCGCTAAGACTGCGTTGTCGGGCAATCTCCAAGTTGATGTGTCTATTTCAGTATCAGGCTGGTATGCAATCTGTGAGGTGATGCCAAATTCGAGCGATGATTCGAATGTTCTAAGACGTGATTTTATTGCTGAGCAAGTACGACATTAGGTCTGTTTGGGTATAGCCAATACTGTGAATCTGCATATGATGTTTATTTCATGGAAGACGAAGCAATTGGGCAAACCTTTCTGATATAAGATTCACCTGTGAGCACGAATCTAGTAGAGCTCGGCCCACCTTATATCCTCCAGATGCATCCTTTACCAGCACCATCGCAGTAGCCAAAATAACTTGATCTGGGGATCTCTTCACATGTGTGTGAACTACAGCAAATTGGTCACCTTGAGTACTATTAACTTGTGAGGCAGAAACCGTATACGAATTAGTCTGTCCAGCAGCATCACGATGTAACAATGTGTAATGTGCACGAGCACAAATGCGGCACCTCTGGTTTGACTGACACTTAGCCACCTGATGTCCTTTGCCTAAACAATTCAGACAGAGGACAAGCCGTTTGATAGCATTACATCGGTCATGTACGGACATTTCCCTTAATTGCGCACATCTATAAATTCTATGATCGTTACTAGAGCAAATTGGACAAGTTTGGGTCGAACAACTAAAGACATGTCCATGACGTGGTGATTGTTGGTTGCGTTGTTTCCCAGAAGGGTGCTGAGTATGAATAATGGAAGTATCGACCTGCGATTTAAGGGTAGACTCCAAAAACTGACAGTGTCGTTCAATAACCTAAACGCACCTGTCCCAAGTTGGTATATCGGCAAAGTCCAACGACTCATTCCACTTTTTCCTTGTGTTTTGGTCAACTTTGTCCAAAACGACTGAGATGAGCAATGACTGAGCGATTTGAGATTCGTTGCCAATCGATAACAAAGAGTTGTACAATGCCGATGCATTGTCAATGAGACTACGTAGTTGTTGACCATTTGGTTTGCTAATTGATGGTAGATTGAATAATGTTGTTATGTTGTATGAAAATACCAATATCGGATTGTCATATCGAACTCTCAAACGTTCGGGTGCCCTTGGATAATTCTCAGGGGTGACCTGAAAAGCTCTTACGGTTTCCAAGGCTGCCCCTCGGAGACAGTTAAGCAATTGATTAAACTTTTCTATGTTTGTTAGATTCTCTTGATTATCAATGAGCTGCTTGAATGAAGTGATAAAGTTCCTGTACTCAGCATAGGCAATGTCATGGCGGTTGAATAACCCGAAAACGATGGTGTCACGGCAACAGTTGAGTTGTGAACATCATCGCCTAACTGGTTTGGAATGCTCATTTTGATAGTAACGTATGAGTCTTCAAGTTCTCCGCGTATATATCGATTCCCTTCTTCAGGATCAAGCTGCTCAATGTTAGATTGGACAGTCATAACCTGTTTGAAGTATGCCTCCAGAACTGCAAGACGGCAGTTCAGCTCCGATGACGTAATTCTAGTAGATCTCTGAATTGGATCTACGATGGTGCGAATCCGAGGGTTGCTTCTACGAATATTCGTACATTGTTGTTTTAAAGACTCCAAATCAGACATAATGAACCTTTTAAGTGAATTTAACATTTCTAAAAACAAACAATATTAAATAAATGATTGCAGTTGATAATAAAAAAGAACAACGATAGTGATGTATAGCTTGCTTAATGAACAAAGAAACGGTGCTTGTACACGTCCCGTTAGCGAAACTCACGCAAATAAACGGCTGTTATGTATCGTCCTCCGTTATGTAGCTCGTCGAAGTGTTGATCAGATTAACGGAGAGATGAAGTAGATGTAGAATAGAATTTTGATACATAGGCAAAGAAACGGTAACAGCAGCAATGATGAAGATCTATGACGACAGCGAGGGGCAAATGATGAGTACGTTGGTAATAGCAAAGGATCAGCAACAGTAGCAAATGATGAGTATGTTGACGACAGCGAGGGATCGGCAACAGCGTCAAATGATGATTACGTTGACGACAGCGAGGGGTCGGCAAAACAGTAAATATGATTGTTTGTCGACAACGAGGGGTCGGCGAAACGGCAAATGTGATTGTTTTTACATGCGAGGTTGCGACCACGAATATGTCAATTACACTACACTTGCCCCACGTTGGGTGCCAAAATGTTCAGACCAAGCGTTTTTGATCCACTCGAGAATTTACTAAGGTGCGGGGGTGTAGCATTAATTATAATCCGTAATGCACAAAAGACGACTTCACTCAATTGATGCTCTAAGTGAACTAACTTTATTAAATTCTTTACAAAACGATAGATTTAAAAATAAAAGAAAGAGGTAATGAAAGATAACAGCTTTTATGTACAAACAACGTAGCTGTTGTCTTATGTATATGTAGGTACTAATTAACAGCTATGTTGTGTTCTGCTCCATCAATAATAAAAAAAAGAACAAAAAAAAAAAACGCAAATAACATATAAAAAATTTTTGTTGAGCCTGTATTTACGACTTTTGTTTGGCACGCCTAACCAAAAGGTATTGCACTTGTGTGTGTCCGTGTGACCTATATAAATTATACAAAAAAATATGCCAAGGCCAGCCTCAACAACAAACAACACAAAACATTTCCTTATAATCTAATTATTTTATTTCGCCTATTCTTTTTCACACATATATACGAATACATAAAACTTTTGGATTACAATGTAAGTATGTACGTGTATTTCAGTATGTCAAAACAGCCAAAAATAATAAAATAAAAATCCCGAACAATAAATATATGTAAACAAAACACAAGATCATAAATATATGCTGGAACGGTTTGAGATTTTTTTTGGACGGACGGCTTACATATTAACTACACCCGGTCTGTAGGTTCGACTGAGTAGGGTATACAAAAAAAAACACGATCTAATTCCTTAACTACAGTTATCTATGTTCTAATCACCAGGATGTTTCCCCACTAATTATCATAAAACACCCTGGCGAGCGAACATAGCTAGGTTCTCAGTGGTATACCCGCGCAGCACACTGCGCTTAAATTAAAACGCCAGGTCTCGAGATACCCCACTGAAGAACCTAGATAAAAAAAATTTATATTTAAAAAAAAACAGCGACCTAATCAATATTCCTAATCTGGTTCGACTTATGTTCAGCACAACAGTACATATTGAGTGACATGAACATAAGTGGGATTTGTGTGTAGGGTGCCCGCGCAACACACTGTGCCTAATAAAGACACCAGGCCGCGGGACAACCTACTGAGGACTCTACTTAAAATAAAACATAATAAACGAAAACCATATAACAAAAAAAAAAAGAAAAAAGGAATTGTGCTTACATATGATGTGTACAATATATAAGCACAACTTCTTTTATTTATTTCTTGGATGTAGTTGTTGTCATTTATTGCCCCATTTACTTGTCATACATAACAATAAAAGGAAAGCAACTAAAACAATAACCATACCATATACAAAAGAAAACCAAAAGAAACACAATAAAATTTTAACTTAGTGAAACTGTAAGGTGTAGTAAAAGAAAACACCTAAAAACCAAAAGCTTATACATACACGAAATAAAACATAAATACATAAATAGTGTAGGGTACCTGTACGACACTCTGCGCTTAATTAAAACGCCAGGCTACAGGATCTCCTACACCTTGCCCCCTTCTATTCTATATTTCTATATGACGATTGTAACTATCAATCAGTAATAAATATTATTAGTAATATAACTGACAATTACAAACGTATATAACCTAACAGAAGAAAAAAAAAAAATAACAAATCCGACCTACTCTACTTATAGTTACCTACATAAGGTCTTGTGAGGCTTCTTTAGGTTGTTGGTGCTATTAGTCGTCACATTCGGTCGACTAAGCCACCAGACACAACCTCCAAAATCCTACAACAGAGCCTATATGTGTGGTGATTGTTTCAATTGGGCGCAGTCCCTAAGAGCTCTTAGACATACTACAAACATAAAAAAACAACAGATGTGGGTACTTACCCCCAAACTCCAATTATCACCGTCACCATTCCACCCTTTGTTTTTTTTTTTTACTTTTGAGCTTTATTTTACTATAATCACAAAAAAAAATTAACACAAAAAAAACACAAAAATTTAAAATATAAAAAAAAAAAACAAGAAAGAAGGCTATCATTGGCTATGCCAAAGATGTAATACTCTTCACGCTCCTCCGGGTTACATCCAAACTTCCTTTCTTAGCATCACATCAGTTTGAGTGGCACTTTTATTGTACATTTATTCTTTAAACTAGCAAACCGCCCAGCTTTGCACGGGTGCAATTTAAAAAATATCGCTTTGGTATTGATAGCATGAAATTTTATTAAGTAATTTTTTAACAAATTTTTGTTTACAATATGTCTTTGTATACAATTTTTACAGCTTTTTTCTCATTACACAATACGAACTGAAGTGACGCCTGAAAGAGCTACATATAACTATCCATGGGAAAAACACTGAATGCTCAGGTCTAATCCCACAACGTTGAATGTTTGACCTTGTGATTTGATAATTGTCATTGAAAATGACAATTTTATAGGAAATTGCAATTTTCTAAATTGGAAAGGTAGATCCGTTAGTATTAATGGAATCCGGGGTATTAAAACGACTTCTCCAGTTCCACATCCGGTCAGTATTGTACACTCTATTATGTAGTTTTTTTTAATGATTTTATCTGTAAACGTGTACCATTGCACAATTTTGGTGGATTAAGGTTCCGTAATAAAATAGGGACACCCTACTTTTAAAACTAATTTAAGAAATTCTGTTGGGAAATGAACAGCCTCTTCCAGATCAATAGCACAATACAGAGTGGTATGTTTCAGTGTGTCAGTCAATTGATCTTTGACAGAATAAAATGATTTACTTTACCTATTTGATCGTTGGTAGGTGACATTTTTTCCTTATATTGCAAGTAAACAAATGTTTTCCTTATCTTATAGTATGGCTTAAATGATAATAATAATTACTTTAATTTAATTCTAAAATCACATTTGAAGAAACTTTGCTGTGTAAAGAATAAAAAGCTGCAATATTGTAGTGGCAGTAAATGCATCTTCCATAAATTATAACACTATTACAACTACATTAATTTTATAAGCGAACAAAACGGGACTCGTCCGCAAAGCCAACCTGTGAAATAATCAAAACACAGTATTGGTAAATGGGGAAAGAACTACTTTTTGAACTGTTTTGTGAACCAAAAAGAGCTGCTTGTTGTTGTAGTGAATTACAAATACCTGTTTTGGTGAATGTCAAACATAGTGTTGCTGTCTTTGTGAATGACAAATATGGATAATTAATGATAACAATCATAATTACTTTTATTATTGAATCAATTATTTATGTACATGCAAACTTGTCTAAGGAAATTCTTTAATTAACAGTGAAAACCGTATCAAAATATGTTGCGTGGTGTAGAATTAATCAGTATTCTAACTTCTTGAAATTTCGACTTTGCTTTATACTATGTAAAGAAGTTTGCCATTTAATTTAAGTTTGTATCGGAGGTACGACTCCTGGTAACCCTAGGATCATGAAATTTATATGGTTGATGACCATAGATCAGAAACTTATAGAGTTCAAACTTCAGTTCGATACGTTAAAAAACAAAAAACTTTTTCTAACAAGAACATTAATTTGAAGGTGGGTTTGTATGGGAGATACCCCCTGGTGGTCCGATTCGGCTGATTCCGATAAATGTGCTGCGTATGGTAAAAATAAACCTATGTGCAAAATTTCAGCCCTCTAGCTCAAAAACTGAGGGACTAGTTCGCATGCATACAGACAGACAGACGGACAGACGGACATGGCTAAATCAATTCGTCTCATCGAGCTGATCACAAATATATATACTTTATGTGGTTTGCGATGTCTCCTTCTGTGTGTTACAAACTCCATGACAAACTTATAATACTATTCACTCCCGTGAAGAGTATAAAAATAAAGATATTGTAAACAAAAATTTGTTAAAAAATTAATTAATAAAATTTCATGCTATCAATACCAAAGCGATATTTTTTAAATTGCACCCGTGCAAAGCTGGGCGGTTTGCTAGTTTAAAGAATAAATGTACAATAATTTCTTATATTGTCTAATAGTGCGCAATTAGCATTTGCATTTGCTCACTCAACCAAACACACACGAAGACAAAATAATTTTTAACTCGCACACAAACAACCTCAATAATTTTAAGAACTCAGTTATCTTTTTGCAAATGTCTTCTTTTGTCGATAGAAATACAATTTTTGTTAATTATTCTATAATAAAATCATATTATATTAAATATTTTTTTTATATTCTTTTTATATATATTTATTCGAAATTTTTATTCGTTTTCTCTTTGTTTTCTCATCTGATCGAGTGGAACGATTTCCATGAACTTCCCTCCTTTAACTCCATCACAAAACTGACTCTTTCCCTTTTTTCTATTGCTCAACGGACCACTAAACGGACAACCACAAACTCTTGTCGACCCGTTTAAACGGGACCGACCCGTACAAACAGCCTCTCTCAACAGCTACTCGGACAGACGGACAGATAATTTACTGACTCACTTGCAGGATCCCTTTTCTCACCGATCAGCTGATTTAATAGGACGATCATCTGTTTTTTGTTTACAGTATGATCGTACTGTCAAATACAGTGCCGGCAGAAAAGAACCACCCAATCGGATTTCCCCTATTTAAATTTTCTCCCATGCTACAAAAACGAAGAAACCCTTTTGTATGATGAAATTTTCCCAAACCAACTATCTACAACATAAAGTTCGACATTCGATTTACTGCTACCTTAGATCCTATAAGTTTTAATGCAAGCGTTTAATAAATTGATAAGGTATATTTAAAGAAAGTACAAAATTTTAACAGAAGAGAAAACCAAGTATCGCAAATGGAACGCCCGTTATTAGGGATAACTCAAAAATTACTGGTCAGATCTTGATCAAATTTATATGGGACCAGCTTTCAAATAAATAAAGAATCATCACCTAGAAAACAGTTCTGAAGTAACATTCATACTTGTTTTGAAGTAGGATAAAAATAGCGACTCAAAAAGCTCTTAAATGGTCGATTCCATAACCTTAGATCAAGTGTTTGATTTTTTTCATCCGGCATATTGGATCCGCCATTTTGAATTTGGAGAAACTAACATCATTTTCGTAATCAGCGACCCCGAAAACCCCCGAGAGTTCAATTTTATGGCGTTATATCTCCTTTTTGGTTTTGCATGCGCCATCTTTGAGCCGCCATTTTATTGAAAATTTTTTTTTTTTTTGAGTGACATATATTGTCATTTTAGGGTAAGATTCAAGCTTTAATTTGAGCATAAGTTGAAGTCTCGAACACGTCAGGTTTCTGAGAAAAGTGGAAGTCAAAACACCCAAAAACACGCTTTTTTGGGTTTTTACCCCCACTTTTCTCAAAATCATGACGTGATGGGCACTTTTGGACCCCAGATTCGTGTTCAGCGCTCAAAAATACATCGGAAACCATTCTCATATCAAAAAAAAAAAAAAAAAAAGTGAATTTTGTAGACCTGTGTATGACCCGTTTACACCAGATTAAATTCTCTCGTCTAAGATTAGGTCATAGTAATATATCTCACCTCCACTACATAGATAAAAACCTTCTAAGCTCCTGCTCGCTTTGTGGGAACACTACCCCGACTTTAATCGAACATATCATTAAAATTTGCCAACTCTAGAACTAAATAGAAAGAGATTTTTCAGTAACTCATCCACTAATAACATATCATCCACTTTCAACTTCCTTAAAGCATCTAATATTTTCAATCTTATTTGAGTCATCAAATTAAGTACTAATTATTCTCTTACATACAACACCTTCATAAAAGTTTTTGTACCTTTTATTTACTTCATTTCATTATAAAGCATAAATTGTAATACATAGTAGTAGAGCTGAAGCTCTACGTTGCCAGTGCTCTTTAAATTTAAGCTAGCTTGTAATTTTAATTATAAGATAGGCTTTGTAAGGAACCAAAAATAAGCTTGATCGTTCAACATAATTTTGTATGGAAAATCAAGACCAATTTGTGCTTCAACACGCTGGCCGAATTGGTGGCGCATCCGATGGCCCTTTGGATTTAATTCCTGCACAAGTTGAATCTTTGCTGAGAACGGCGACGAATTGATTGATGTGGGTCTTTTTTAATACTTTGTTGTACAGCAGCTACAGTTTGTTCGGTGCGCACTGTTTGGCATCTTACGTGATGCACATTATCGTTGAGAGTAAACGATCCATAGTTATTCGAATTAGCCCCTCTGATGGACGATTATGATTAGCATAAAATGGACGAAGTGAATGATAAGTTTGACGAACAGAGCCATTATTTTGATGAAAACAATTTGCAATGGTATAAGTATACCCATAAAAAGGTAACAAACCAAACTAAGGCAATAAGGCTTCACAAAGAAGAGGCTAACAAGAAGTTGCATCCTGTTCGATTGGCAGTGAAGAACTGTGAGCTGCAGATACGAACCTACACTACGATGAAAAGCAAGTATACGAGAAGCTGACGACTTGGGATGAATGTTGTAAAATTCTGATACATCGCTGTCAGTTTTTAGAATGCCGGTCCCAAAATCTTTCCAAACACAACGTGGGTGATCAACAAAAGCCAAAATACAAATCAGCATCCAATTCATTCATTACGACCCAATCAGCTTGCGTATTTTGTGAGTCAAGACATCACTATATGTCTCAGTGTTCTTCGTTCACAAATTTGAAACTTAATCAACGAAAGGAATTTGTGAAGAAGGCAGTTCTTTGTTTTAATTGTTTGCGTAAAGATAATACATTCAAGGCAAGTCAATCAAAGTCACGATGTAAGGTTTGTCAGGCAGCTCATCATTCACTACACTAGTAATTCAACTAAATTTTTTAATGCGGGTAATAACCAACAGGGTGCTTTTGTACATACCCAAGGTCAATCAAATTTTCAATCTCATTCGAATTTCACTCAAATAGCACGCGCAGCTAACAAAGGCATATTACCTACTGCAATTGTGAAGATTTAGGACAGATGCGGAAACTATCAATTTGTTCGTGCATTGTTGGACTCTTGTTCTGAAGTAAATTTAATATCAGAAGAAACGGCGAAACGGCTGCAATTACATAAACATCTACTTTAAAATCCCGAGTTTCAGGCTTTGAGTGGTCATCACAGTTCGCAGCAATCAACACGATTTGTACAAGTCAACCATACAACAATATTAATATCTCAGAATGGATGTTACCTGACGGCATAACACTTGCCGATCCAGCATTCTACAAGTCAAACAAAATCGACATCCTTATCAGTACAGAAGGATTCTTTGATGCGATTCGAGTAGGAAAACATTGTCTTGGGCCTAATAAGCCAAGCCTTATTAATACTGCTTTTGGATGGATAATTGGTGGCAACATGTCCAGTCCACAAACTGAATTAAATTACAGATGTAATTTAATACAGGAACGACCGTCGCTAGACATTATAATTCAACGCTTTTGGGACGTTGAAGAGTACATAACGGTACCAACAAAATTCACACATGAGGAACAAATGTGTGAAGACATTCTCCTAAACAATTAGGAAATTCATATGATATCGCATATCTATATAGCTTATGTAGACTTTCTAAACGAATATCTTTCACTAGGTCACATGTCACTCATTAGTGAGATAGATAAATGTCAACCACATTATTACATACCACATCATTGCGTGGTACGACCGCAAAGTCTGACAACGAAATTGCGTGTCGTATTTGATGCATCTGCTACTACAACGTCAGGAGTTGCATCAAATGAAGTATTACTTATTGGTCCCACAATCCAACAGGAATTGGTTACCACATTTTTAACATTTCGATTACATAAATATACTCTGTCAGGAGATATTACAAAAATGTACAGGCAGGTTGTCGTAGATAAACGTTACAGACAATTCCAACTTATATTATGGAGAACAAATACTAATGATAAAATACAAACATATCAATTGAACACAGTGACTTATGGCACATCAGCTGCACCATTTCTCGCAATACGAAGTCTTTTTTACATAGCTGACACTTTTGAATCTGAATATCCGCTTGGGGCGTCTGTCTTGCGCTCAGATTTGTATGTTGATGATTTGTTAACAGGAGCAGATCAGGTGAACGAATAGCAGGAGAAAAAGGATCAACTGGTCAAGCTACTTGGAAAGGCTGGAATGACAATGACTAAATTTAACAGTAATTTATCAAGTCTTGCAGATTCACCAAAGAATGAAATTGACATGCAGCTGGATGAACCAAATGTTATAAAAACTCTTGGTTTAGCGTGGCAACCAGCTTCAGACATGTTTGTGTTTTGCTACGAGGTAGGCTCTGCTGAGAAGGAAACGAGGCGTTCAGTGCTGTCTACAGTTGCTAAAATCTTCGATTCACTTGGGTTGGTGAGCCCAATCATCGTACTCAGAAAACTTGATTGGGACAAGCGTCTTCCTTATGATATGTTACGAATGAGGGTCGAATTACAATCTGATCTACGCATGTTATCCAAGATAAAGATTACACGATTTGTATTTACATTACAAAAACATAAGAGCGAAGTTCATGCGTTCGCTGATGCATCTGAACGTGCTTACGGGAGTTGTATATACATACGCACACAACTTGATGAAGACATACATGTGAGTAGCAAAAAATTCTGTCACTTCCTAGATTGGAGTTGTGTGCTTCTGTGTTATTAAACAGAACTTTTAATAAGTAAGACAAAAGAATTCTCTAGCTAGGATTGGCATAGTGGAAGACAAGGAATGGATAGTTAACATGCTTAAAACCAGAACAGTGGAGTCAGAGTTAGGAAACTCGACTCTAACTAGATATGTTAGTAGAGGGACACCACAGGGCGGGGTAATCTCTCCACTGCTGTGGCTGTTAGTCATAGATAACATTCTTAAGGTTTTAGAGGAGACAGGGGCAAGGGTAGTCGCCTATGCGGACGACGTTGTGATCATGGTATCAGGGATGTTTCCTAGTGTGATAAGCAACATCATGCAGGGAGCTCTGGGGAGACTGTTAAAATGGGCCACAGGATGTGGTCTAAACGTTAACCCAAGCAAGACGGACCTGATGCTTTTCACAACGAAAACCAAAATACCGACTTTCCCCCTTCCTCTTCTGAATGGACAACAGCTTCATCTTTCCAGCAAGGCCAAGTGCCTAGGAGTTATGCTGGACGCAAAACTCAATTGGAAACCCAATATAGAGCTACGGGCTAGGAAAGCCTCTGTGGCCTATTACTCTTGCAGAAGATTGCTTGGTAAGAGATGGGGCTTACGCCCTAAAATAACATTATGGATGTACAGCGATTGTGCGTCCGATTCTTACATACGGGGCAATTGTTTGGTGGCCAGCTCTAGGAAAGAGCTACATAGTGCACAAACTTAGCGGGGTGCAGAGGTCGGCATGTGTAGGAATCACAGGACTCAATGTGCTACTATATCTGCTCCCAATTGACTTCCATATCAAAAACATGGTCTGCAACAGCGCGGTAAGGTTAAAAGAAACCGGCTGCTGGGCAGAACGACCATATGGACATAGCAATGTACAAGGAGTGGTTAATAATCCTATGTTCAAGAAAACAACAGACTATATAGTGGCGCACAATAGCTTTGAGACCGACTTCAAGGTAAAATTTCCTACCAGGATGGAATGGAAAAAGAACAGCTTTCAGAGTGATTTTGACATTTCAATCTTCACGGATGGGTCGAAGATGGAATGCGGTGTAAGAGCAGGGGTGCACTCACCACAAATAAGCTTGGACCACTCTTTTCGGCTACCCGACGAGGCCACAGTCTTTCAGGCGGAGGTCCTTGCCATTAGGGACCACACCAGAAGATCGTAAGATAGCTATCTTCGTTGACAGTCAGGCGGCACTCAAAGCACTGCAATCCACCACTGTGAAGTCAAAGCTCGTTAAGGAATGCAGGTTTACGATGAGCGAGCTAAGCCGTTAAGCTGATATCACTCTCTTATGGGTTCCCGGCCATAGGAACATAGAGGGGAATGAGAAGGCTGACGAATTGGCTCGTTCTGGTGCTTCTCTTGATGAATCGTTAGCGAAACAGGTCTCGATTCCCCTGGCGGTCGTCAAGAGGAGCAACTTCCTGTTTTTCCGCCAGCTCGCTAACAGACGGTGAAAAGATCTTGAATCTTTCAGCGCGGCACGTGCTACCTAGCCTTGTTACAATGAAGATAGGTCTTTTAGACTCATTAACAGAAGACGCTCGGATACCGCAAGGCTCACAGCGGTTTTTACCGGTCACTGGTGTGTAGGGATGCACGCGGAGAGACTGGGTATTTCGTTTAGAAGCCATTGTAGGAGCTGCGGAAACGAAGAGGAAGAGGAGTCACTCACCCACTTTCTGTGTCAATGCCCAGCCTTGGCAAAGACTAGAAATAAGTTTCTGGGCAAATATTTCATCGACAATCTCTCGGACTGTTCAGTCACATGTCCGGGTGATTTACTTAAATACCTAATTTCGACAGGTTGGATTTAGTAATACTGATTGCGTTCGGCGAGGAAGTGGTATCAAAACGGCACTCTAGTGCTAATTGTGGCTCGTAGTGGATTATGCGAGCCAGCCATGGAAACTAACCAACCAAGACAAAAGCTTGAACCATACGTAGACAAGGTTTATTTTGGATAGACTCAAAAATTGTATTAAGTCGGCTACATAAACATTCATCACTATTAAATTGCTTTGTTGGTAATCGAATTTCAGAACTTCAGCAACATGCACCCAATGTGGAATGGCGACACGTGCCATCATTAAAGAATGCAGCAGACATCATTTCCAGAGGATGTACAACAGAAGAATTACACACAAACATGTGGTTCAAAGGTCCTGATTTCTTAAGGCACTTATGTGACGAGTGGCCAAGAATAATTGAGAATCTGTCAGTGACGATTGAGATGCGCAAACGAGTGACAGTTCTCTGTTGCGACTCATCATCAGAATCCATTATTGAAGAAATCATTCAACAATCATCATCGTACATTAGAATTCTACGTACTATATCGTTTGTATATCGCATATTCAACGGAATAGGACAAGATCGTCAATTGACAGCGTCATTGGTTAAACACATACCAGCAAAAGAATTGCGAGAAACATTTTGGCGAATAGTCTCACACTTACAGCAAACAGTTTACAAAGAAGAGATATCATTGTTAAAAAGGCAACAAAGGTTAAAGCCGAGCATGTAAAGCATCGCACCATTTTTACACAGAATGCAAATAGACAACACAACAATTACGGTTTTAAGAGTAGGGGGACGATTAGCTAAAGCACAGTTACCATATGATGCTAAATTCCCAGCTATTCTTCCACGCAATCATAGGTTTACGCAATTATATGCAGAATTTCTGCACAAACAGAATTTACGCGCTGGAGCCAAGGTTTTAGTGTCGCTTCTGCGTGAAAGAGTCTGGGTAGTAAATGCCAGAGAATTAATGCGACGGCATGTACGCTCATGCACGCATTGTTTTCACTACAAACCATGGCTGATGCAACAGGTGATGGGGAATCTTCCATCCGATAGATTACTGGGAGAACGTCCATTTTTAGTAACAGGCGTTGATTTCTGTGGGCCGTTTATGATGACTCATAATCTTCGTGGCAGGTCGCTGTACAAAACTTACGTATCGATTTTCGTTTCTTTTGCATCTAAAGCAGTTCACATAGAATTAGTATCTTCTTTGACAACTAATGCATTTCTTTCATGTGTTCAAAGGTTTATATCAAGACGAGGACTGCCGAAGAGTTTATATTGTGACAACGCAACTAATTTTGTAGGTGCAGAGGCGAAGATGGCTGATTTCAAAACCCAGAACTTCAATTCCGATGCATTGGACATACTCAAATCCTACAGCGCTACAAGGGGTTCTGAGTTTAGCTTCATATCATTACGAGCACCACACTTTGGTAGATTATGGGAGGCAGCGGTCAAATCTGCAAAAACGTTGCTAAGAAAAAACGTTGCTGCAGCAAACTTGACATTTGAAGAACTACTTACTGTCATCGCAGAAGTTGAAGCAACACTAATTTCGAGGCCCATCGCTCCGGTCTCGGATGATTCAAATGACGGAACAGCATTGCCGTCTCACCTGGTCATTGGGTCATTATTACTATCAGCACCAGACGAGTTGATCAACGTGCCATCAGAGTATGATGGATGGTCGATATCTAGATCGTTGGCAAAGGGTCACATTTCTGAAATAACAATTCTGGAGAATGTGCTACCGAGACTACATTCACACACTACAACAGCGTACCAAGTGGACGTGTGCCCAGCCCAACATTAAGGTTGCTCAATTAGTAGTTGTACAAGAAAACAACGCTCGGCCTCAACACTGGAATCTCGCACGAGTGACAGCAGCAGTTCCAGGTCAAGACGGAAAAGTACGAGTTGTAGATCTATGAACGCAGAATGTCACCATACGGAGGGCGATTCATAAGATCGCACCTCTTCCTATCGAAGTCTAAAATTTTGAAAGTTGGTCATTTCAACGTGGGGAGGCTGTTGGAGGAGATCAATTGCATAAAAGAAGTCAGTTATCGAAAGAAACTAGTGTTCTGTACATGTGTGCATTAAGATTGTTATAGATTTAGTTGTAGCATTTTGTACATGTAGGAATTAAGTAAAAGAAATATGAAATGTATAAAATAATGAGTGCACACGAAACTTTGATTGAGTATAGACGTGCCAGCACAAAGAAACATACAAACGAAATAATAAAACAATAAAACAAACGAACAAACAAACAAACCAAACCACATTGTGTAATTAACTCAGCGGAACAGAGTGGACCAACAAGAATTGGCCCACTCCAGGTACTAGACTGCACATTATATACAACAGAAGATCAAATAGTAATTCCATGTCAAGAAATTCAAAGTGGAGTATTCATTGGAAGTACAATTTCCAACTCCAAAAATATCTTAATATTACAAATTCAAATAAAATAATTCATTTAAATAAAGTTAAATTTGAACTTCTAACTAATTATGATATTATAAATAATACAGATAAAACTAGAGATGAAGAAATATTATCAAAATTACGAAAAAATTGTCAGATTCAATATAGCGATTTACTAAATTAATTATGCACCAATTATACTGACATATTCGGTCTAGAATCCGAATCTGTAATAAAATAATTTGTATTAGCAAAAATTAAGATTAAAAATTACAGAACTCCTCATAGCCAACATGCCGAAATAAGTAGGCAAGTGGATAAATTGATTAAAGATCATATTGTAGAACCGTCTGTATCTGAATATAATATAATTCCCCCTTCCAGGAATAGATGATATTCTTGATCAACTAGGCCGAGCAAAATACTTCTCGCGTTTAGATTTAATGTCTGGATTCCACCAAGTAGAACTTGAAGAAAATTCAAGAAATTTTACTTCTTTTTCAACGAGCAATGGCTCTTATATTTTCACACGATTACCGTATGGTTTAAAAATAGCGCCAAATTACTTTCATAGAATGATGACAATTTAAATTTCTGGTCTAGAACCATCTCAAGCATTCTTATATATGGATGACCTAATATTTATCGGTTGTTCAGAAAAAGACATGATTATAAATCTTACCAATGCTTTTAATTTATGTAGGAAAAACAACCTAAAATTACACCCCGACAAGTGCTCAGTTTTCATACATGAAGTGACTTTTCTTGGTCATAAATGTACAATGACAAAGGTATTTTACCAGATGACAAGAAATATAATGTCATTGAAAAATGCCTAGTCCCAACGGACGGAGACAGTGCTAGACGTTTCGTTGCATTTTGCAATTATTATAGACGTTTCATTAAAAGTTTTTCTTACTATGCATGTCAAATTACACGATTGTGTAAAAAGAACATTCAATTTGAATGGACACCTAACTGTCAAAAAGCAATTGAGTATTTAAAGAAAGAACTAAGGAATTTTGTATAATAACGGATGCGAGCAAAGAGGCATGTGGAGCAGTTTTAACTCAAAACTACAATGGAATTCAACTTCCTATGCATCTCGTACAGTCACAAAAGGCGAAAGTAAAAAGAGTACAACTGAACAAGAATTAGCATCAATACATTGGGCATTTCCGACCATATGTATATGGTAGACACTACATTGTCAAGACAGACCACAGACCACTTACTTACTTATTTTCGATGGTAAATCCAAGTTCAAAACTGACTTGTGTGAGACTATATTTAGAGGAATATGAATTTACAGTAGAATATCTTAAGGGAAAAGACAACTATGTAGCAGATGCGTTATCTAGAATAACCATCAAAGTATTAAAAGACATTCAATCACAAATACTAAAAGTCACTACTAGAAACGAAAATAGACAGAAAAAATCCTGTGCAGGAATAGAACAAGAAAATTTGCCTAGGCAATATCTTGATAAAGCTTCTAAGCCCAACGTATATGAAGTCATTAAAAAGGATGATGTACGAAAAGTAGTGACCTTGACACCTATGAAATGATTTATTCAACATGGAAGGAAAGTTATAGTTATGGTTTTTTAGTCTGTAGGCTAATGAAACCGACATAACTGGTGGCACGGGAATGGGCGTAGCGAGGGGGCCAAAGCGGGCAGCTAACAACTTTGTATTTGAAACGCACACACAAACATTAAACTAACATTAGAATAAGGAAACAATGAATAAAATTATCATTTTTTCATACATAGCTGTTTCTTGTTTTCGAGCATTTTCCACATAACAGTTTCTTGTTATCGAACTATTTTACACAAGTCCTATTGAAGGCTATTCCAGTTTCTTGCAGTTCTCAATCAAAGTCTGCATTTAGACGCTAGGCTTTGGCCTGCGACAGAATGCACAGCTGCATAAAAAACACAAACAAAGAGGAATTAGCAAAAATATGATATTTGTGCGTCACACAAGCCAAAGTCATCAAAGAAGAATCGACAATTAAATGACGTTCGTCTAAATTCAGTCGAACTTGTCGTGATTGATCAATGATGTCAAACAAAAGAAAGAGTATAAAAGGAGATCATTGATAAGCATTAGATCACAAAGTCAAAGTGAAATAAATTAAGTAAAAAACCTTTGGAAAAGTGCCCTAAGTTGAGCAAAAATACTTTGAATAGCAAAAAATTGTGTTTGAAACTGAAACTTCCTTATTCATAATCAATCTGAATGTGTTGATAGATATTTGCGAGCTCTTGTTAATATACAAAGTAAAGTGCAAGTGTTTAGCTAAACTTTGACGATGGATATCAGAAAATTTCTCGTTGGTAAGACTAATTGTTTACATGATCAGGACAATTTTAAAAACTATTACTTGTTTGTAAGTAGGTTATCGGAAAAGAGAAAATAGTAAGTGTGAGGCGTCGCCCAATGAAGTGAACGAAGAGTTGGAACCAATGTCTTCCAAAGCAAAGTTGCAGGAAAGGAGGAAATTTCCTATGAGAATGATTTCGGGAATGGAGTTGGTCGTTCAGGTTTAATGTCGGAATCAAAAAAAAATTGCTATATTGCAAAATTGTTGGGTGCCTTCTATAACATATGACTTTGAAGCAGACACAGTGGACCAAAAAAGAAAGTTTTTGCACAGTTGGATCGAAACATACGCTCCATGGCTGACATAATAAAATAAAATTAAAAGGTGCTTTGTGTTTATACTGCATGCTTTTTCCGCCAAAAAAATAAAAAAGGTGTTCTGGGATCGTTGGTGGTAAGGCCTTTTACTCGTTATAAGCACATGCATGAAGTGTGTAAAAGTCATGCTTTGACTGAGTGGCCTAAAGAGCAGCAGGAGATGCACATAATTTTCGAAATAACATGCCAGTGAATGTGCTGTTAGTTTCAGGTCACCAAAAAGTGGTTGAAGAAAATCGAAATATTCTTTCCTCCATCATAGCTGCTGTTATATTTTGTGGAACACACGACTTACCTAATCGTGGAAAAGATAATGATTCTCCAGGTAAAGAAATATATTTTGTCTTCAATATATATGTCTACTAACAGTACAAGGTTTCTGGGTAAGGAGCCAGGGGCTTGGTGCTCAAGACCGTCCATACGTGGTGAGGAGCCACATCCTGCTAGAGGTGTCCCTGCTGTTGACGGAATATGGCGGATCTAGAGACGTAAACTCGATAAAACCCGCAATCCCGGGTGTATAACAACCGTGCCCATGGGATGAATGGAACTGCGTGAGTGTGTCTGGTAACGGTGGACTCCGGATACCTGGCGACCTCCGGTTTAAACTTTAGCCTTGCCGGGGTACAGGGGGCTATGCCCTGGTGGACCTACTCTCACCTACACTCGTGGGTCCAAAAATATGAACAAATATAATGAAATTAATAGCAACAACATAACAGAGGACGAAATGGAGCTAGGTATGAGCTCCGAGGTCGAGTTATTGTGGCGTCTACAACAGCAGCAACAACTACGTCGGTGGCTATCGGAAAGAGCGCAAAACCGACAGAATCGGTAAAAACGGCAAAAAGCGCAAGTAATAGTGCACCAAAGCCGAAGAAAGGCAAGTCGGAAGCGATGGTCAGGTAGAACCTGTACAAAAAAGCCCTTTTCATCTTAGGCAAAATGAGGAGAGTGGGACGGTACATGAGTTCGACCAAGCCGACAAGGTAAAATATTAGGCCGTGGTGGACGACTACGTGGAGTACATGACGGCTCACGTAAAACCTGTAAAAGCGACTTAACGCTCTCAGGATGAGACTATTACAAATACTCGTAAGAGTAAAGTTGCTAAAACAACCGACAAAGAAGGTCCCTCCACAAGCATCAAGAGGCTTTTCAGCGACGTTGCTCGGGATGAGCTGACGGTGGCACTTGTTGACCCACGGTGGTAAGAAGGTGTTAGAGAAATGGGGGGAGAATGAGCCCAGATTAACAGAGTTGGTGATGGAACACCTTCTCTCTGATCTATGTTCATCTCCACCAGGATTCGACTCTTCTGCGGTTCTCCGCGGCTGCAGGGTGATCAAGTGCGACGATCTTCCGTCTTTGGAGCTTCTGAGCAATTTCATTGCTAAGATAAGCAGTGCTTGGGTGGGCTTAAGGCTTCAGCTCATCCCAGCTCTGGACATCCCAAGTCGGTCGAGAGCTCGCATTTGGTTGCCTTTTATGAAGGTGGAGCACGGCAGGGTGCTACAGCTTCTGCAGCGGCAGTATCCTAAAATGCCTATAAATGACTGGATTGTCATCAATGATGAACGCCAACAAAAGAGCACTATGTCTCTGCTCCTCTCCATTAACGAAGATTCTGTTAAGGACTTGTAGAAAACGAACCACAAAATGCGGTTTGGCGTGAGGTACGGCAAGCTAAAAATTTTCCGGTCATCAGAAGAGGAATCAGATGAGTTGCAGGCTGCAGGACGAAGCAACAAGCACGCCAAAGAAACCAACTACCGATGCTGAAGGTCGTGCAGATTAACCTAAAGCATTCCAAGAATGCCTCGGATAATCTTGTCGTCCTCCTAGGCGGGGTACGTTGACATATGCATCGTCCAAGAGCCTTGGGTCAGAGGCACTGACATTCTGGGGCTCAGGAACAAAAACTACAAGATACTATACGCTAAGGAATGTGACAAGCCAAGAACATGTATTTTGGTTAAAAACAATGTAAATTCTTTCCTTTGTCCTCAATTATGCACAGGTGATTTGACAGCCATCAAAATCGAAGTGTTGGAGGAGAAAGCCATGCTTATAGCATCGGTGTACATGGCGCACAACAAGGAGGCTCCTCCGGATGAGGTTGCCCAGTTGACCTCCAGTGCGACAGCCAGCAACACTTCCCTACTTCTACAATGCGACGCTAATGCACACCATACGCTATGAGGATAACGAAAGAGGGGAGTCGCTTTTTATTGTATTAGTTAGTAGTTTGCAATAGAGGAAATACTCCAAACTTCACATTCCCTAAAACAGAAGGCTTCCCGTGGTGGGATGGGGTACTAGATATAACTCTTCTGTTCGAAAATTTAGAGGTTCAGGTTGGAACTGGAGAGTGTCCAACAAAAGATCTTTCTTAGATCACAGTAGGATACTCTACAGTTTGGATTTGAAGACAACGGATTCTGATCCATTTAGAAACGCACGCAATATAAAATGAGATGTTTTTTCAAGGGTAGCTAAATCGAAACAGAATGCCTTTACATGCTCAAAGATTGACTACATGGTCGAAATTGAAAGGAGGAAGCTTTCGGCAAAGCGTACAAGATATCCTGCCTAATAAGAAGGAGCCATAAAAGTTTCCCAAAGTGGTGGAACGAAGAACTCTCGAAACTCAGAGAGAAAACGAGAAAGCTCTTCAATCAGTGTTACATGGATAACAACTGGCAAATCTACAAAGACTGTCCCAAGACTTACAAAAAAGCCATCAGAAACGTCAAAAATAATGGTTGGAAGGAATTTTGTCAGTCGATCGAGTCTATTTCTGTCTCAGCAAGATTAGGAAAGATTCTGGCCAAGGAACGGGTAAATCCGTCTTTATAGAAAAAAGAAGATGGACGGAATCATCTGCTGAGACACTTCACCTCCTACTCAAAACACATTTCCCCGACTGCAAAGATGCGACAACTGATTCGGAAGTACCCGTACGGTTACGGCAAACTTCACGAGACGTTGATTCGATCTTCACAGAAGACAAGATCACACACTCAATCAATACGTTTTTGACATATTAATTGCCTGGCATTGACGGAATTCTTCCGATAATGCTACAGAAGCTACGGGACAAGGTAGTTCCGTGGCTAAGGTTGATTTTTAGGGCATGTATTCGTCGCCGGAAATACGCAATACTGTATCTATAATCAAGGATATTATACATTTGTTTAGAGAATCAAGCAATGCTTTGTGAAACTAGATGGTCTCATAAAACAAAAGTATTGCAATATTTAAGGAGCACATTGTTAGAATTGTCGAGGGATTGCAAAAACTAACTGTGGAAGAAAACAGCAATACCCAAAAACTGCATTTCAGCTTCATTGCGTTGCGTTGAAACCGGTATTAATTATTTGCGTAGTTGTCATTGCTGAATTTTCTGCATTGATTGAGCCGGTTGCTAATGTGCTGCTGTCAAAAAATTTGGACTTAATCCAATGTGCAAAGCACATAGAAAGCATTATTGAACTTGTATCCAACCATCGTGAAAATGCAGACATTCGGATGGATATAATTTGTTCTACAGCTAACAAGATTGCTGAAGATATTGGTACTAATATGGAACCAACCAGGCTAGTTTCTAAACAGCAGCATAGATAAAATCACCCGGCGACAACACAAGTGGAATATTGGAAACGGTCAATATTTATTCATATTAAGATTCCCTAAGCTCATCACTGAAAAATAGATTTTCTGAAGAGAACACACCCGCGGTCTCATTATTTTTGATTCATCCGGCAAATATGCTTAAATTAACTAAAGCCCATTTTCTGTTGCAAGCTGCAAGTTTCAAAGAATTTTATTCTTTGGTTGGGTTTGACCAAGAAGCAGAGCTTTGGTAAATCTTTGGATGAAAAAAAATAATAGCAATCTCTCAGAGTTACAACTTTGTGATGTGTGGGAAAATGCCGATTTGTTTTTTCCTACAATTTAAACTGCTCTGAGTATTATTTTGCCTCTACCATGTACAACTGCAACAATAGAGAGATCTTTTAGTACTTTAAAAGACTTGGCTGCGAGCAACAATGGGAGAGTTTCGACTTAATGATACGTATTTTTAATATTGTTTTATACTTTGATGTTTTTTGTATACCCTTGCAAAGGGCGAGTGAGTTCTTTGTTGTTAATTAATTATTTTAATCCCTAGGCTTATGTCTCATGAGCGTTCACAACAAAATGGTAAAGGAGAATGTGGAGAAAATAAATACCGATGTTTTAAACTGTTTTAAAAATAATAGGCGTATACTATTTTGAACATGTATTTAAAAACAAAAAAAAAAAACATAAATTTAAAAAAATATGAATTGCATTTTGTTAGGTATTTGAATTTTTCCATTGTTTATATCAGATTTTTTAAATAACATTAAACTACCACGCAAAATATATTTTTCTCCCCAAAAATGAAATCCTGGCTACCCATGGACACGGGCCATAAGTATCTTTGGAAGATTTTTACCTCCTTGTTAGCATAACAAAAAAAAAAAGACCAAACTAAACAAAAAGCAACTATCAGCTGTTAATTCGGTTGTCAAATAAAGCTGGGTTGGCAACTCAAAGTTGGAACCTCTAGAAACTCTTTATTATATCATAATATAAATAGGGAACACGTTGCCTAATGATCAAACTTGCGCCTAAACAATCTAACCGACTTTGATAAAAAATATACCATTCAATAGGTTTAAATTTGTAGCCTACACAAACACATGATCTTCATCTCTCTCTCTCTCTCTCTCTCTCTCTCTTTCACTCTCCCCCTCTCTCTGATGCAAATAAGGCAATGTTCGTAGGCAAATTTAGGCTGGACACCTTGCCTCTCTCTTACACATATTTTTGAGTTTCTGTTCTGTTAACTCGACGGCATTTCTTTCGAATATCTCAAACCAGTTCTTTATGGGGATCGATTTGCTATCGCACACACACACTACATTTTTACCACTCTTCTTATCTTCCAATTTTAATTTCAACGACAACAACTGCACCATTTGTACTATTCTTCTATCGACCTCGTATCTACTATAGTTTATTTTCCTACAATGATGCCCCTGAGTAGTCACACCATTTTTTTATATCGATAAATAGCGTGTCAAGTTAGATAGTGATATTTTGATCGTCAGCATAGGCTGTGAGTGTACAGGGCTTATTCATGGATATTGCAATTGCTAATTTGTTGAATGCAATGATGAATAGAATGACTGAGATAGTTGATCCTTGGGAAATATCATTGTGTAGTGGGAAGTGATTTGTTTACTCGGATCTGAATTTTCTGGATGTCATAAAATACAATATTTGATGTATTGTTACTTAAAATCTTCGGTCTTATTCATCAGCTTGTTAGTGTGGGTAAACCAATCTTTTCAAATTTGTACTATCTTTATGTCTATACAGTCCGGCGTTGATACATCCACTTACACAGGCTCGGCCCAGCAGTAGATACATTGGCGACGTCGTTGATCCACTCGGACGTGTTCATTCTTTTACGATTCTGGCAGTCGCGTAGCTAGATAAACAAGGGCCCCGTGGTAAAAATTAAATTGGGGCCTTATTTAAACTAAACTGTTTAGTTTACTAAAAATAGTATTTACTGGTGGTACTTCATATTAAAATATAATTATTGAGGAAGTTTGTTTGTTTATTTCGCTTTCACATAAAAACTACCGGATAGAATTCGACATGTGTAAAAGGATCCCGTGGGATCAATTTCAGCAACGAAGTTGCTGGCGAAGCTAGTAAAAAGGAACCAATGGGTATATTAGAGTAAGTATAAGTAGACAATAAAACGAAGTCGAAAATTTGTTATCATTGAAATGATTACGGGCTGCTGCTTCGAAAAATTGCGTAACAAAAAAATCTGTTACGTGAGGGCGGCGGGGAAGTCGAGGAGGGAGAATTATGAAATGCTGATTAAGCACAAATAAGTTAAGGTGTATGCATCTGTGTAGGCAAGCATCGAATGAAATGAATACAAGAGAGCAAGTGAGGAGAATGAAGTGTTAAAGAGCTGGTAAAGCAGAATTAAGTAAAGGTGTATGTGTGAGTATGTGTAAAGAAAAACATCGAAAGGAAGGAATACAAGAGAGGAGAATAAAGTAGTAAAGCAGAAATAAGTTAAGGTACATGTGTTAGCAAAGATATGTGAGCTGTGGGTTAGGGATGTCAAAAGTGCGAAAAATATATTATTTTTGCTAATATCAATATCGGTGATGATATTTTTAAGAAAAAATATCGACATATCGGTGCATATTGAATGAAAAATTGGAGCTCAAAAAAATAAATAATAATAAAATAATCTCACATTGCCAATCAACAGGCATTATTACTAATAATAATACAAATAATAATAATCTGAAATGAAGAACAACGATAAAGAAATTTTTTTATTTATCTAGATATATTTATTTCTGTAGTAACAATATGTAGTAATTAAAGTAATCTTATATATAATGTGAGAAGGAACAATGTAGTAATTAAAGTAATATATATGCTTACTAGCAGACCGCCCTGCTTTGCACGGATGCAATTTGAAAAATATCGCTTTGGTATTGATAGCATGAAATTGTATTAATATGACAATATGTCTTTGTATACAATGTTTACAGCTTTCTTGTCATTACACAATACGAACAGATTTTGTCTTGAAGTGACGTGTGAAAGAGCTACATATAACTGTCCATGGGAAAAAAAGTGAAAATGACAATTTTATAGGAAATTGCAATCTTCGAAATTAGAAAGGTAGATCCATCCGTTGGTGTTAATGGAATCCGGGGAATTAAAACGACTTCTCCAGTTCCACATCAGGTCAGTATTGTATACTCTATTATTTAGTTTTTTAATGATTTTATCTGTAAACGTGTACCATTGCACAATTTTGGTGGATTAAGGTTCCGTAATAAAATAGAGACACCCTACTTTTAAAACTAATTTGTGTGGGCGCAAACCAGAAGGCTGTAGAGAATTAAGAAATTCTGTTGGGAAATGAACAGCCTCTTCTAGATCAATAGCATTGTCTAAAAAGTAGTATGTTTGAGTCAGTCCATTGATCTTTGACAGATTTAAATGATTAACTTTACTTTGACAAAATAGCTGTCTCCTTTAACCAAGATGTTGTCTTAAAACTTATGTTATCAATTTCGGGATAAACCATTTCTACCAATTCTTGAAGATCATTTACCAAAACGCAAATGTTTTCATTCTTCCATTGAAGGTATTGGTGCAACCTTACCGACAAAATTTAAAAAACAATTTTTTGTTAAAAATTGAAAAATTTTAAAAAAATAATATATTTACATACGACCGCAGGTAAGATCTCTTCAATGAAGCGTTTATTTCATCAGCACGTGTCCTTCTTGTCACTTACTTACTTACTTAGCTGGCCATAACAACCCGATTACCGGGTTACGGCCTTAGCTTCTCGGCTGCCACTCATGGTGTGTGCGCTAAATTTTATCCATGAGTGGAGGGACCTACAGTTTATAGTCGAATCCGAACGACTTTTTTTTGTGAGAAGCTTTTTCATGGCAGTTTTTTTGTTACTCTCAGAGCTTTTGCCAGAAGACTGCTGAGAGGAGAATCGCCGTTAGAAATAATTTTTTATTTTTTTATTTCTATAAGGTGTTACCGCCGCTGGTATTCGAACCTGCGGCGGCCGCATAGTAGACCAGCACACTATCTACTAGGCTACGGCGACCTCTTGTCACAACCGGTAAAATTTGGCGAAAGTCAAATGAGAATAATATTGTGCACCCACCCATAGCTGAGTTTGTGCTTCAACTGAAAACTTGTTTGACATTGATGTTAACGTTGTATCTCGCGGATTTTTAAAAACATCGGTAATGTTGTCTTCAGTAAAACAAACTCTCTGGCCATTTTCTAAATGAAAGGCGAGATGGGTAATTGTGGGCGCTCGGTTATGTATGTCGAATGATAAAATCCTTCAGACTGCTTCCAAGCTACAGATGTAACGAACAGATTGATATTTGTCTACCTCATTTGGCGATTGTACGCTAAATGTAGCTTGATCGGTACCTTTATTAATATATTTTGTAACATATTGCATTGATTTGCACATTTCTATCTTGATATGAGGGTCGAAAATTTTTCACACAGTGCATAGTGGGCCAGGCCAGACTTCAGTCAAAAGTGGCCAAAAGTCAATTATCAAATTTGATTCAAATCATTTAATTTTCGATTTATAGATAAATAGAAGTAGTTAAAAAATAATTTTCAGAATAATTTATGAAGAAGTTTTATATTAGTGCACTTTTAAAGATGAAAGAATAGTCATAAATAAAAAATTAAATAATGACGAAAAATTTGTACTGGTTTAAATATTCAGACAACAGAGATGACTTAATTCAGTCATGTAATTTTTAGATGTATAATAGTTCTAAAAAAAGCTTGTCGATGACAGAAAAGAATACATTGCATTAGACAGAAGGACGTAAATTGCAAATTTTACTGGGTTTAGAGAATTGTTATTCTTATCGATTAACAGATAACCTAGGATAAGTTTAGGATCATAATGGGTTTTGCGTTATTTTATTTCTAATTCTACGTACTTTAGTTTAATTATGCGGCAAATATGCGGCATTTTACGTTTAATGGTTCATAATTGGTTTTAAACGCACTCATATGCACTAGATACAAAAAGATTCTGATTCCATTGCGCGACATATTCCATTGCGTTTTAGTATTGTTTTGTTTTAACAATTTGCTATATATTTCGAGTAATATAGTAAGGCTTTTAACTTGAACTCACGTGAGTTTGGTCAAGAGTAAGAATAATTTTGTTCTTTTGCTTTATGTCATACAATGACTATTGCTGTTTCTGTTAACCTTTCATATTTCAGTGGTTTGTGGGTATGTTATTACTTTCAAATTATTTTAATTAATAATACTCAGAAAGATTAATGTTACTTTTATTATTTTTGTTTTAATGTTTTTATGAAACTTGCGTGTATGATTTTAAGTTATCGTTCTAAGCGACTCACACGAGTAATACTAAAATCATATTTTATATGAATCTAATTATTGTGTAAAAATAACGCAGTTTACAAAAAGGGATATCGTTGAATTACTTTTTAACTTCAATAACGACATAGACTTAACTTTGAGATCTGTAATACAAGGCTTCTATGACGTAGAAGTAGAAGATGAAAAAGTAACTTTCTTAAAGAAAGCTATATTTGCTATAAAAACGCAATACAGAAAAAAATATGAAAATACAGGCAGAAAGAAAGAGGTTTTATAAACAGTATGCCGATTGGTCAAATCAGGAATTTAAAATTCCAGAACCATTTAAAGTAAATTCTACTTCTCAGAATACACATGCTGTTGGACGTCCACAATTAGAATTTTGAAATTTTGATGTCAGATTTGTAAACAGCGACACCAAAACCCCCAAGTGACAAGTTTCAAGCTAAACTGATCAATTTTTAAAATTTCATCCGTCATATTGGATCCGCCATTTTGAATTTTTTAATTTAAATGTCAGATTCGCAATCAGCGACCCCGAAAACCACCGAGTGAAGAGTTTTAAGCCAATTCGATAAGTTTTTGAATTTTGGCCAGTTTTGATCGCTTCTTGGTCCACAGTGCAGTGGCAGTATGCCCACTCTCTTCTGGCAGACGTCAGCGATATTTAGGATATCCGTCGTCATTGGTAGATGTTTGGCTTGTGAATGATATCGGAAATTTGTTGGTACACTTGCCTTCACACATACATAGAGAATTAGAATTGAAAGATCCGCAAGGGCCATGTATCATTTGTTTTTTACAATTACATACAGGGTTGGTTCAATTTAATTCCGCCGGAATGACGCTATCAATTTGATCCGGTCTAATTTTATTCATTTACCATACCAGCAGATGGGCATGTGGCAAACCACGTTTCTGTCATTCTATAGTGCACATGTGGCATCGAGCTGGACCAAATATGTGAGCATAGTTTATGAGAAATAGGAGTTTCTGCGCTTTTAAATGGAATACTCTGTTCACTATGTCATATCTATCTTGTGGACTTAAATTGAAGTAATTATTTTCTTTGTTTTCTGCCCAGTTCGGGTTACATGTTGCAGTTATAAACAGATCAGGTTTACCGTAATGTCGCACGTAAGTCATGGCATCCTGTGATTTTTCATGTAAATATCGAGGCCCACCAGTGAATGATGAAGGCAGTATCACTAATTGTCCAATTTCGTTGCTGTGCTCATTCGACTGTAAAGCATCCTGAAGATAAACGTAGTTCTCTGCTCTCAATTTAGTTTGATTGTTTTGGATGTAATCTAATCGCTTCAATTCAATTTTCGCATACTGATCGACTAACTATTGGCTCGTTAACATTCCATACCTCAGTAAGAGGTTAAAATTTGCATGCCTTCTCATTATTCGATAACAATAATAGTTCATGCATGAAACTGTTTTATGTAGAGGTGTTCCACTAACTGGATCAACTTGAGTAATATATATAGTATATCCGTCTAGCATCAAAAGATACTGTAAGCTGTTATAAGATCGTTGCAACTCGGATATTATGTGCGTGTTGTCGTCACGATTGTGCAATACAATATCTCGTTTATCAAATTGTTGTCCATCTATCATAACTGCAACCTGCAACTTCACTCGTAGATGGGGCATTATAACGACCGATGTGTTTTCCAGCAGGCACTTCATTTAGAGGGATTACGATATTAAAGTCGCGTGTTCCTGGCGGTACGCTCTTAATAGCAGTTTTGAAAGACTGTGTGTAACTGTAATGGGAATGTAACAAATCTTGTAAAAGTCTTACCAAACTTTGATCCATTGGTTGTGCGATACTGTTAAACCTCGCTGATGCTTGTGTTTAGGGATATGATATAAAATAGATCTGTAGAAATACTTGGCCCTGTATTTTAAATGTAGGCATAAAATCTCGCTCAACAACCTGCGTACTCTTAAAAGATATCATTTGAAATGCATTGTTGTATCGGCGTAAGTTGCGCATGAATGTTTTTAATTAAGGATGATCACCCGTAAGAAGAGAGTACAGTACTAGGTGGAGGAAGAATTTCATGTAATTTTATTTTTCCTTACAAGGAACAAATACCTTTGGATCATCCTTGTGTTTTACATTTTTTCCTTATATTGCAAGTAAACAAATGTTTTCTTTGCCTTATAGTATGGCTTAAATGATAATAATGATTAGGCTTAAATGATAATTAATTTAATTTAATTCTAAAATCACATTTAAAGAAACTTTGCTGTGTAAATAATGAAAAGCTGCAATATTGTAGTGGCAGTAAATGCTTTTCCATAAATTATAACACTATTACAACTACATTAATTTTATAAGCAAACAAAACGGGACTCGTCCGCCAAGCCATCCTGTGAAATATCAAAATACAGTATTGGTAAATGGGGAAAGAACTACTTTTTGAACTGTTTTGTGAACCAAAAAGAGCTGTTTGATGTTGTAGTGAATGACAAATACCTGTGAATGTCAAACAAAGTTGTGAATGACAAATATGGATAATTAATGATAATAATCATCATAATTTTTATTATTGAATCAATTATTTATGTACATGCAAACCTTTCTAAGGAAATTCTTTAAATAACAGTGAAAACCGCATCAAAATACATTCCGTGGTTTAGAAGTAATCAGTATTCTAACTTCTTGAAATTTCGACTTTGCTTTATACTATGTAAAGATTACAACTACATTAATTTTATAAGCAAACAAAACGGGACTCGTCCGTAAAGCCAACCTGTTGCCAGACAATTAATTGCCACAGTGGCAACGCGAAGCTTTTATGCAATTTGCTCAACTGAATCGTCGCACAAGTTTACGCAAATGTTCAAATATTTTGAAGAGAAAACTTCTTTAGGCGCGTTGAGCGATATTTATATATATATACATTCCTTGACACTATATTACAATTAAATTTATAATATAGTGCCGCACTTTAGTTAGTGCATAGGGCGGAAACTAGACTCCTCCAGCGACTTCTGTCTTGTGCATAGTTTTTGATCTGATTCCAGGAACCGAATTTTTCGCTCTCACTGCGCACCGTTCTGATCCATGTCATCCTCGGGCGACCACGACTCCTTTTCCCTTGCGGGTTCCATTCAAACGCCGTTTTCGCCAAGTCATTTTCCTTCCGCAGTGTGTGACCGATCCAGCCCCATTTTCTTTTTCTAATTTCCAAGTTTATGGGAGCGCTGCGGGTAAGGGTGAGTAGGTCTTCATTTGATATTGTATTTGGCCAGAAAAAGCGACAGATAATGCGTAGGCATTTGTTTATAAAAGTCTGCAATTTATTACAGATCACCTCAGTCACCTTCCAGGTTTCCGAGCCAAACAGGAGGACTGGCTTAATACTTGTATTGAAAATTTTCAGTTTGGTATTGCGAGATAAAACATTTGAGTCCCATATCTTTTTGAGCTTGAAAAATGCTGCACGAGCCTTGCAAATGCGCGCATCGACATCAACGTCTGCTCCTCCGTCCTTTGTGATCACGCCACCCAGGTAGGTGAACTGGTCAACGTCGTCAATTGAGCCGGTTACCCCATCCATATGAAAAGTCAAGGGTTCTGTTACCGGGGTCTCCATCCGCATCAGTTTTGTCTTGGCCATGTTCACCTTCAGGCCTACTAGCCGCGCGTTTTCAACAAGTCTCTCAAGTTTTTTCTTTATGCCATTTAGTGAGTGGGAGAGAAAACAAATGTCGTCCGCGTAGTCGAGGTCGCATAATTTTTGAAAGGGATTCCATTGGATGCCGTCAGGAACTTCTTGATTTGTTTTCGATATTTGGTTGAGGGTAAAACTATGAATTCGCGTTATTCCGTTTTGTGCTCAATCGCTTGCCTTCTTCTTGTTTTGTATTTGCTTGCTTTTGCAAACACAGCCAGCCGCGCACATTAACGTCGTCGGAAAGCAAAAGGTCGCACAGCAGCGGGACAAAGAAATTTCTGTTTCTTCTGTTGTTACTTTCGGCTTGGTCGCATGTGGCCCGCGAACCGCGATTTGGACACCCCCGGTTTATGTATAGGCGAAATTGTTTTTGTGAAAGGAATTTGTCTGCAATTGTTTTTGTGCAATATAGTCGGGGAATCAAATTTCTATTTTAACGTACAAATGAATACAAAATAACATTTGAATCAGAGATGTACATGAGCACGAAAAAATTATGTTGCTGTTTTTGCGTTTTAACTTCGATCGACAATTTTTTTTATATAAAGTACATAGTAATATTTTTATTGTTTTTAATCATAAAAAGTACTTATAATTTTTCGTTTGTTGGTAAAAAAAATATCATATTTTATACCTTTTCGATAGTTGGAATTTAATATTTAACATATTTAATATCGCTCATAAATATCGGTATGTTGAAATTAAAATATCGATATATCGATATTTTTTCTGCACCCTTACTGTGGGTCAATGAAATAAATATAATTAGTAAAGGTGCATATATGAGTGTGCAGATCTTATTAATTGAAATGTGATGACGCACAAGTCGAGGAAGAGAGAAGAATGATATAGTTAATAGAAACTATTAAACTGAACTTAACTTAACATAGAAATAAGTTAAGGCGTATGTGTGAGTGTGTGTAAGTGCATTTTCAATGATGGCCTCGTTTAAGAATTTCGTAAAGACAGTTAATTTTTTACAATTTATTTTTCTGGCTTTAGTTTTTGCAAAATCATCTATAACTACAGTTTAATCTAAATTTGATGCCGCCTTATTTTCAATATGAGTGCCAAATGTTTGAGTCTATCTTGGGCCATACTTTTTTTAAATAATTTTTAATTATTTTTAATTTGCTATATGATCTTTCTGCTGTTGCAGAACTTAATGGTATTGTATAGAACAATAAAGTTACACTTCCGTAATGTTGCATTCTTGCATTGCATATTTAGTTACAATTTCCTTACATAATTGTTCAACAGTCCATGTTGGGTTCAATATAGGTAGAACAAGGTGATAAATATTAATAAATTGAACTGAGAAATTTACTTTGGAATGTATCTTATTTTTGTAAAAAAATCGGATACATGTCACAATCTTTCAGAAATTTAACGAAATTTGTCGCGTTTGTTTTTAATGTATCTCGTGACTCAAAAGTCGTAGCGCCAAGTATTTATATATTCTGAAAATATCGGAAGTGTCAGAGGAATTTTGTTATAGTGCGCTTATGTCAACAAAGAGGCGTTCAAAAAAGTGACGAAAATTAAAATTATCATTTCTTTTGTAAGCGTATTACTTGAGAACGGCTTGCCATATTTGGCTAATTTTTCTTTTGTTGTGTTAAAAGAATGATATAAATTTTTGATAATCCACTCGAAAAGTTGGAAATTTGAACTTTTTATATTATCTGACCGGGACCTGCCTAGATCTAGCCTACGCGACATGCTAACTCTACATATTATTATTACTCCCCTCATTACCCTGTGTTAAAAGTAATAACAAAAAATAACAAATAAAGCAAAGTTAATATTCATTAACAATACATAACTGTAATAGAATATCATATTAAGGTTCACAGGACGACGATCGTTGCGTGGTTTAGAAGTTCTCCGTATCCAAACAATTTTGAATTTCGACTTTGCTTTATACTATGTAATAATATAGGTTCATGAAATATGTTTTCACGCAAAAATAATTACGGTAGTGTAGCGATAATACCTACCTAGACTTTTTGTTTGTAAACAAAGAAATAAAAAGGCAATGTCAAGAAAATTTGTGTGTTGTTATTTTTATTGTAAGTTACTAAAATAAATAAAATAAAATTAATTAATCAACAATCGTTGTTGAGTATTCAAACATTGGAGACGTGTTTACCGCTCAAATTTATGTACATTTAAATTTTTAAGTTTTCTAAACGTTTTTACATTCATATACAATAATACTAGTGGAAAAGTGAAAAAAAATAGTGCTAATATGAGCTCTGCTTATCAAAATAGCCAAAAGCCACCGTAAAATACAACGAGAAACGCTTATATCTCGTACGTCTCAACTGAACACATAAAAAAAGTAAAACTCCCCTTCTAAGCACAAACTCGCCTGAGCTTTGAGCTAGATCTTGCTCTCCCACTCTGTGCTTAAGTAACAGAAACTCACTACCATGGAGTGCGCAGTGCCCTTCCCCGCAAACTCTATTTGATATAACCCCAGAAACAACTGTAACAAACACTACACAAAGCCCATCTTATACAACAACTGCAAACGACACAGACTACAGTACAAAAACACTGGTCAAGCAAAAATGATGCGATTAAACAAAAATAACTGCTGATAATTGCTACACCAATTATTATCGCCCACTAACAACTATCATGGACAGTGAAACTATTGTAGAAGAACACATAATACATAGATCGAGAAGATGATGACTCGGTTCCTCTAGTCATAACTAAAGTGAAAATTCCACCTATTACTGTGCTTAAGAGAAGCTCTAGATATATTCATGATATGCTTAATAAAATCAAAATCGACGCATATTACATTAAAACCATATCAATTGACATAAAAATATTTGTCATTAACTTTGACTGCCACAATACAATATTTGCGATCAACTCAAAAACGATAATTGTGAGTTTTTTTTTTATTTAACCCATAATTAATACAAATTCATACATAAATTACACAGGCCTGCGAGATTTTGTTACAAGAACCTGTGGTACTAATTCTCGTAGGTTTTTGCGCGCTGAACACGAATCTGATGTCCAAAATGGTCCATCACGTCAGGATTTTGAGTAATTCAAGGTCAAATGTCCCAAAAATGGCTATTTTGGCCACTTTTGGGAATTTTTTCTGGGAGATCAAAATTTTTTCTTTAATTTTCCAAAGCTCTATCATATAGTGCGTATTCTCAGCTTCAAAACCCATTTTTGAAAATTAATTTACGATTATTTTTAAAGAAGTTATGAACATTTGAATTGATGACATTGAGCCATTTCTTAAGACCATTAACTCTTAAACGTAATAGGCTACCCCAAAAACCCCCAAGTGGTCATTTTTATAGCTTTACCTTAGTTTTTTGTAATTGTGGTCCGCCATATTGGATCCGCCATTTTTAATTTTGAAAAATCGTCTTCGGATTCGTAATTAGCGACCCCAAAAACCCCCGAGCTACGAATTTCAGGCCTATCCGATTAATTTATAATATTGCCATCCGCCATATTGGATCCGCCATTTTGAATTTTGATAAACCGACTTCGGATTCGTAATCAGAGACCCCAGAAACCCTTAAATGGAGAGCATGACGAAAATCGCATTTCTACAAAAAAAGTCAGGCGTTTAAGAGTTAATGGTCTTAAGAAATGGCTCAATGTCATCAATTCAAATGTTCATAACTTCTTTAAAAATAATCGTAAATTAATTTTCAAAAATGGGTTTTGAAGCTGAGAATACGCACTATATGATAGAGCTTTGGAAAATTAAAGAAAAAATTTTGATCTCCCAGAAAAAATTCCCAAAAGTGGCCAAAATAGCCATTTTTGGGACATTTGACCTTGAATTACTCAAAATCCTGACGTGATGGACTATTTTGGACATCAGATTCGTGTTCAGCGCGCAAAACATACGAGAATTAGTACTACAGGTTCTTGTAACTGAAAAAAGTTCAAATTTCGCAGGCCTGTGTTATTATCTTTCCTATTTTACAGAGTTTAGTTTTTTTCTTATGAGAACAAAGAAACTATGCCATTTAAAGCCGTCCTCTCTGGTCTAGGTAAGTTACCTAATGATGAGGTTAAAACTATATTAATTTCTCATGGTTTACAATGCCATAATGTTAAAACAATTGAAAGTACAACAAAAGCTGGTTTATATGTTAATAAATCTACAACTCTTCAAAACATGAGGAAAGACCATATGTACATCAACCACACTAAGGTTCGCTGGGATTATAAAACAAAGTCACCTAGCAAACTAACACAATGTTACACTGTCAACTTTTTGGACACGGGTCAAACAGTTGTAATGTAGCCACATCGTATGCTTTCTGCGCCGGCCGCCGTAAGATGTCATTGTGCCCAGACACAGTCATACTTCGTTGTTCAAACTGCAGAGGTGCTCACCCCTCTACCGACCGTAATTGATTCAATAAATCGCCAAACCCCAAACAATACATTAACCACAACAACCCACCTCAACGCAACGGTAGCTACCAGCACAATAATTACATCACTAGTACTGCTCCTAATACTACAACACATACTCAAGTTATGTCGAGTTTAACTAACGACAATAAAAGCAAACCGGGACACAAGCCCCGGGCGGCGTTTTCAGGGGACGCCAAAATCATAATATAATATTTGGAATAATATTCTTCGATAAATAGAGTAAACGTTGAAATACAAAAATACAAGATACAAGGTCTTGATCTAGCAAGAAATGAGAGAAAATCCAATAGAGTATTGGATGAAACGAGCTGCACCTGTATCAGAAAAGTTAGATATCGAGCCAGTTCTTAAAAAGAAAGGAATACCTAAAAAGAAAAAGCAACACGGCGAAATTTGCGAGGACGAATCAAGAACGCCAGATTCGACTTGTTTATTTTCCAAAGATATAAAAGTAGTGATTGACAAAATTTTAACAGAAATTGAATCAAGGGTAGAAAGCAAGTCTACATGAAAATTTAGCTTTCCTTAGTGACCACTCGTATTTAAATGTTTCGACTGAGGATTTGCAAAAAAAAGGAGCTAATCTAGCACACAACACATGATTTTTGCCAGGAACTTGCCGTCTTCAAAGTGCTAGTAATCGAAATTAATGGAAAATTAAGTGCATTCGATCTGAAGCGTTTCCTAATATTAGTATAGCTTTAAGAACATTACCTACGACATCTACAAGTTGTGAGCGAATCTTTAGCAAACTGAAAATAATTAAAACCTATCTGCGTTCAACAATGAGTCAGGAACGTCTATCTGGCTTCACGATCCTAGCCATTGAAAATAAAACTGTCTTTGAGACGGACTTTCATAAGCTTATAGATTCTTTCGGCGAAAAGAAAGCACGACATGTAAAGATGTAACAAACTTAAAATATTAAAAAATGCTGAGACCTAAAGAATGTAAATGTCTGTTATATATTTGTGAGTTTTTTTTATTTTATCTTAAACGCTGGAGACAGGGGCGCCACTATCAAGTTTCTGCCCCGGTTCAAAAAAAAATCGTAGATCTGGGGCTGGTCAGAGCTTCTGGACAAACTTCACAGATGTTCAAATAAGAGTGAGCAATTTAATGTTATTACACAATTAGTACTTAAATATTTCTAAAGTAATAAATAATGTTGATTATCTCAATATTATGGCATGGAATGTTCGTGCCGTCATTGCAAAGCAACTTGAACTAGTTGACTTCCTCAGCAAAAATCAAATTCACATTTGTCTTGTTAGCGAAACATGGCTAACGCAAAATAACAAATTGTCCATTCCAACTACCTTGTCTACAGAAATGATTGTGCAACTAATAGAGGCGGATGAGTTGCTATTATTGTCCACAAATCTATAAAGCATGAACAAATCAAAAGCTTAAACACACATTTTATTAAAAACATTGCCATAAAAATATATACAGACTCCAATAAATCACTCAAAATTTATTTGGCATGCTTTCCTGGTCCTACAGCCAAATGTTTAAACAATCATTGAATTACTTCATTGACAACCCAGCACATTAAAATTATGTTTAAGTCTGACTTGCATAAAACAACTCGATTAGATGGTGACTACATAGTGGGTGGGGACTTAAACTGCGGAAATCGATTCTGGAACTACTTTAGGGAAACTCTTTTGGTAATACACTTCATGAGCTCTTGTTCTTAGGGAAATTTTTCATTCTATTCCCGACAAAAACCACCTTTATACCGGCAAGTTATAAAGGTAAACCGCCCACTCTTGATATCATTCTTACAAATTCGCCGACAAACTTTTCTGAGCCTGTTGTTCATACAGAGCTTTCATCTGACCATCTCCCCGTTTTATTCAAATTCAGTATAAGATTTAAAATTACTAAACCTGAAACATATTTGCTTTACTCAAGAGCTGACTGGAGGAAGTTTAAGCGTCTCCTTAGCTTCATCTCATGAAAATCTCGACTTCTTTCAGAACTCAGAACCTGATTGTGAAACTATTGAGTCGATTGCCGACAAACTTCAAATAGATAAAATTGTTAAATGCAATTAAACAGTCAGTACCTGCAAAATTAGTTATGCCAGTAGTCCGTAAACTTCCACCATCCATTAAAAACACCATTACTCCAAGAAACATAACCCTAAGGAAATGGATTGTAACCAGGCAACCTATCTTTAATGCCAGGTTAAATTTATTAAATTATGAAATTCGAAAGAAGCTATTTGAACTAAATAATGTCTCTTGGAATCATAAATTGTCTAAATTACTGTTACTGTTTGCACCGAACTGTTAAAAGAATAGAGCTTTAAAGTTACATATTTACCAATCTTTGAAGTCTCTTAATTTTTCCTTATCTTCATATCTTATTCGGGTTAATTGTTCTCTTTAATTCTCTCAAGTTATCTTTAGTCATTGGAAATTATCTTACATTAGTGAAGTAAGAATGAAAGAAATAAAAAACAGAAGCAATTAAGAACATCAAAAAGGTAAACGTGTTTTTGTGTTTCTCCTCCACCTGAAGTATCAATTCAATAAGACGATTTCACTGAGGGCCGACTGACGGAACCACCCCAGGAAGGACTCAACATTTGGCGCCCGAGCAGAGACCTGGATTAAGGATTCGTCACATTTCTCCTCATTTGGTTTTCTCCTCAACGGAGGCTTGGCTGCTGGACTGAGCTATTTTAGCTATTCCATATGTTTGGCTACTTCAGGTGAGTGTTAAGTTCAGTGCATGTAAATACTTAAGTGCGTGGGCTAATAATATAAAAGAATATACATATTTACTTATATTAATTGAGTCCGAGTGCAGTTATTTATAAGCATAAAATAAAAAGAAAAATTTTAAATTAAAACAAAGTATAAATAAAATTAAAACAAAGTATAATTTTGAAGGTCATAAGACAAATGCATAGGCTGAAATAAGTACATACACATGTACATGTATTAGTTAGTTTTCAGACTATATGTGCATAGCAGACTTCGTTTATGTTCTATTCCGCTTAGTGCTTTGTTTGTGGTGAGTTTTGCTTGATCATTAATATACTAAATAGTGAACGTACATATATTCCTAACTGTTTTAATACATAAGCACAAAAGAAACGAAAAGGATTGCACTTTATCAAACTGATTGTGTACAAACTTCGATCGAAATTTCCGTTCAACAATAACAATGCATGTTCACTATATCATTTATGTATTTTAATGATCAAAGGTAATTAACTTTTTTCTGCAATCAGTGCATACAGTGACAGCATAGATTGGATAAAAATTGAAAAAACTATTACGAGTTGTTGCTTTACATTGTGTGCGAATTGAATTGAAATTAAAAGAAGTGATCTGGTTTATTTTTGCTTGTGTTTAATTTGAAATTGAAACTGAAAGAAGTGATCTGGGCTATTTATGATTGTGTTTCAATTAAAATTTAACTGAATTGGGTTTAGATTCAACCAAACAGTTGTTATAGCTTGTATTAGATTTGCAGTTGAGTTCTGTGTTTTCGTTTGTTTTTTCTTCGCATTAATTCGTAGGAAATCAATTCAACTAGTTTGGATTAGGTTGTGCCTATTGAAAGTGAATTTAAAGAAGTGATTTCACCTGTTTATGCGTACGATTATAATCGTAGAAAGGCGATTCTGTTCTGAATTAAGCAAGTGATTTCCAAGTTAATATAAGTCTATTTCCAATATGGCACCGAAGCGTTCAACCAATGAAAATGATTTGCACCTTGTGAGGGAAGACCTTTTGAATTCTTTAAAGAGAAGTAGGAATTATGTATTAAAGAATTCTGAAGTGATGACATTGGTCGAACTAGAGTCAAGGTTAAGCCTAGTGAAGACGACTTTTTCACAATTAAACAGCGTTAAATCTGAAGTAAGGAGACAGGGATCAAGTGAATTATACGATAGGTTCAGACAGACGTTCGAAGAAATGTTTTGTGCGGTAAAAGCAAGTCTGTTAGGGGGCATCGCGAAACAAAAACAACAATCAGAATTAGCACGCCCATCACTTCATAGTACGGCGATTAACCAGGCCTCATTGAGTGGATCTAATGTTTCGAGGAATGTAAGATTCCCCACTATTTCTATTCCTACCTTTTCAGGGAAATTTACCGAATGGTACAGTTGGTATAATATATTAGTTATGCTTATTGATTCTAGTTGCGAACTTGATACTTCATAGAAGTTTTTACACTTGCGATCGTCTTAGGACCCATACCATTGAATGCAATGAATCTTTCGAGCTTACATCTTCAAATTACGATAAGGCGTTGCAGATCTTAAAGATTCGTTTTGAGAATAAAGCGATTATTATTCAAGCTCATGTCAGGGAGCTATTTTACTTAAATAAAGTCGCTAAGGCGGATGCAGATTCCCTTAGGCGCATTGTAGACACAGTAACGTCTCAGTTAGCTGCATTGCATACATTGGGTTCGACTGAAGATATTTTAAGTGCATCTAGTTAGCAGTAAGCTAGATGAAGAAACATTATAACGTTGGGAACTTGATTATAGCCGTGAGGAGTTGTCTAGTTGGGAACTAATCTCAAAATTTATAATTTGTCGGTACACTAATATGATAGGTTGGGAACTGAATCAGGAACGATCATCGAATCAATCGAAGTTTAGTGGAAAGGTTTCACAAAACCGACCACGTTGAACTCAGTAATTAAAGAATGAAAAGGAGTCTGCTTGAAATGTACTGACATAGGTTGTCGGATTGCCCCCAATTCCTAAGACTGGATGTGATGCAAAGGTATCAGGAAGCGAAGAATTAATTGTTTTAGCAAACGCCATAGCACGAATGCTTGCCCCAATACACGTTTCAAAATATGTAATGGTCTTCATCATGCATTTTTACATAGAGTATCTTGTTCCAATAATACTTGTAATGAAGTTCAGTCAGCAGTGCAATCGGAAACGAGTTCACTGAATAGTTCGTTCTTATCAAATAGTCGTGCTTGTTATTTGGCAACAGCATTGATTCTAGTGAAGGGTAAGCGAAATGAGATTCTGAAATGTAGGTGTATGCTTGATGCTGGCAGACAGGTTAATTTCGTAGGATTAATAGTTCATCGCATAGGCGATATCACAGAAGGTGTCCAAGGCTGCGTGGAAATTCTTATGAAATCCCGACTTTCATCATTCTCTACCACATTTCAATTTTTAGTGCTTAATCACATTACGAGATATGCGCTTAATACATTCAAACTAGAAGGTCAATGGAACTTACCCAAGGGGGTGAATCTAGCAGATCTTAAATTTAATTCAAGCGAAAACATATTCTTCTAATTGAATCAGCACACGCCTGAAGAGAAATTTTGCAAAGATTACTTTTTGGCAAATGTGAAGCAAACTTTGTCAGGGCGGTTCATAGTTCGCTTGCCATTTAGGGCAAACAAGTCCAGTTTAGGGGACTCTTATGATATTGCATTGAATCGATTTTTGAAGTTATAAAATAGATTGAATAGAGATGGGCTTCTCAAGGAAGCATATACGAAGTTCATTGATGAATATAAGGAATTGGATCATTTAAATATTGTTAATTCCAAGGATGTTTCTCGGATTCGTTTCTTCATACCACATCATCCAGTTTTACGTCCTGACGCCGTCACCACCGAGTTTCGTGTGGTATCTGATGCGTCCTGTAAGTCTGACGATCATTAAATGATTTGCTAGCGGTAGGTCCTAAGCTTCAGGTAATTTGTTTGAGATCTTATTACGTTTCCGCTGCAATCGATATGCTCTTACGGGTGATTTTTCTAAGATGTATTGGCAGGTGTTGGTGCACGATCAGGATTGAAACTACCAAGGAATCAATCGCGTTATGCAACTCAAGCAATGCAGACGTGTTTAGTGCATAGAACATTATTTAATACAAAAAAAAAAAAAAATATTTTAAGTAAGTGAAATACAGAAGTGATAGATGAGCTCTGCTCGTCAAAACAGTCAAAAGCCACCAATAAATACACAGAGAAACGCTTATATATCGATTGTCTCTATGGACTGCAGCAACAAAAATAAAGATTCCTTGCCTAGCACAAAGTTGCCTGAGAATAGAGCAAGATCTAGCTCTCCTGCTCTAAGCTCTAATAGCGCAAGCACCAGACACTCGCTACCGTGGAGCGCCCAGTGCCCATCCCCGCAAACTCCCTTATGCACAATCGCAGCAACTACTGCTTCTGTAGCAACAACAAACACAACACAAATTACAACCTTTACAAGTACAGCTAACACTGCATCATCATCTACAGTAATATACTCAGCAACTGCATCGATCGCGTCATCGCATGCAGTTACTACAACAACTACAAATACCCAAACATTTAACCGCAACAATAGCAATGCGTCCAATCAGGCATCAAACGCGTCATCGGCTAGTTCTACAGCTAAACCAACAACAAAAGCACCCACGCAACTAGAAAGTGCCAATTACAAGAGAAACCGTACAACGCAATCACCTGACAGTCTGACCGAACAATATCAGAACAACGACAAAAAGCAGCGTAGCAAAGTACAAAAAACGGTACAGACTAAAGTACAAGAAAACTGTTCAAGCACAAATAAGAGGCAGTGATTGAATAAACATACAACTGTTTCTAATGCTGACAGTTGCTATACTAATTATTATCGTCCGCTTACAACTATCATGGACAGTGAAACCACCGTAGACGATCCATTAACAGATCAAGCAGTTGATGACTCGGTACCTTCAGCCACACGAAATATAAAAATTCCTCCTATTACAGTGCTAAAGAAAAGCGCTAAATACATACATGATATGTTTAAGGAATTAAATATAAATACATACTACGTTAAAACTATATCTATTGGCATCAAAGTAATTGTCAAGAGCAGTGATTGTTTCAATACTGTTTATGACCGTCTTAAAATCGACAATTGTGAGTTCTTCTCTTATGAGAACAGAGAAACAAAGCCTTATAAAGCCGTCCTCTCTGGTCTCGACAAATTAACCAATGAAGAGGTTAAATCAATATTAATATCTCATGGTCTAAAATGCACTGATGTTAAAACAATTGAAAAGAGCACTAGCTTAGGTCTAAAAATATTGTTATATGTGGTGTACTTCGAAAATAGAACAATTACCTTAAAGCAACTGAAACAAAATTATTCGTATATATATCACACAAAAGTGAGATGGGAATATAAAACTAAATCCTTGAATAAGGCAACCTAATGCTACAATTGCCAACTTTTCGGCCACTGTAATGTGAAAACCTCTTGCGCTAATTGTGCAGGTCAACATCATACAACTGCCTGTACGTCACCAACCATGGCTCGTTGTGCTAATTGCAATGGTGAACATAGATCTACTGATCCTAACTGTCCATGCCGTTCTTCGTATCTATCTCTTCTTCGAAGTCGTATGACCAACAACACTCACGTCAACAGACCACAGAGGAATAATCATAACGACACCAAGAGTAGCAGAAACGGAATGCACAATAATGGTAACTATGGATTAGACTATCCGACCTTAACGAGCAATACAGGAAGACATAGCTTGCACACGCCACGCATTATATCTTCTGCTATTGAATTGAAAGACAACATCCTATCCAGCAGCAACAATGCTCCACAAATGCTTGACTACAGGAATGTCCTACTGAATTCGTCAACGCAATCAACGAATGATCTCTTTACCATCGATGAAATCAATTCACTCATCACTGAACTGCTTCAAAAAATGAGGAACTGTACCAGTAAGAGTGAACAATTTAATATCATTCCTCAGATAGCTTGTAAATACTTTTATGCAGCTAAGTAATAACCATCTTAATATCATGGCATGGAATTCACGTGCCGTCCGTTCCAAAAAAGCAGAACTAGCAAATTTCTTGACCCACAACAATATCCATGTGTGTTTACTGAGTGAAACTTGGTTAACAAATAAGGATCGGTTCATACTTCCAAATTATACAGTTTATAGGAAGGACCGCACTGCAATTAGGGGAGGCGGCGTAGCTTTGGCAATAACTAATAACTTAAAGCATAGAGAGGTCCCTATTGTTAATACACATTTAATTGAAAACGTTGGTGTAGAAGTTATTATTGACTCGCAAAGCACTATCAAAATATTTTCAATATACTTTCCAGGAGCATCGGCGAAATGTCTAGACAGTTCTTGCATTCTGGTAAACGACAAGTCACACCATAGAAGCTTATTCAAGGCAGATTTGCTAAAGTTCTCACGAGTAAACGGTCAGTATTTATTAGGTGGTGATTTCAATTGTAGAAATAGGCTATGGAACGGCAGTAGAACAAACTGTTGGGGGAATATACTTTATGAAATGTCCTATATTGACAAATTTTCAATTCTGTACCCCAAAGACCCTACATATATTCCATTTAGCTACAAGGCAAAACCCTCAACACTAGACCTCTTCATTTCAAACTCTCCAAACTTGATGACTGAACCATTAGCCATTAATGATCTCACATCAGACCACCTTTCTGTTATCATCAAAGTTAATGCTAAACCATGTGTAACAGAAAATACTTTCCCAGTTTATTCTAGAGCTAACTGGAAAATTTTCAAGGAAACCCTGAACCTTAACTTTATGCATATGCAGCATGATTTCATTGCTCCTCCTACTATAGAGCTGATAGATAAAATGGTAGACTTAATTAAAACGGATGTAACTGCTGCACTTGAAATTGCAGTTCCAAGAAAAACATCTAAGCAACTCTGCAAAAAGTTACCTTACCATATCTCTGAGCTCATTAAAATAAGAAATATAGTGAATAGACGTTGGATAAGAACAAGGCAACCTATATATAAAGTTCAGTTAAGTCACCTGAAACATCAAATAAGATGTCAAATCCATGCTCATAACAACAGTACTTGGAACAATAAGCTTGCGAACCTAGATACAAATTCCAAAAGTCTCTGGAAAATAACTAAATTAACTAAAAACAAAAATGTCTTTATTCCAAGCTTTCAATACAATGACAAAACGTATTCTACTCGACAAGAAAAAGCCAATATACTTGGAGAAATATTTCAAGAAAAACATAATATTACGGACTCTCTTTCTGATAGTGAAACCATTAGAACGATCAAGAGTTCCACCAGTGATCTTGATAACCATCGATCATTTGATGTGCCTTCTGTATATATAGTAATGATATTAAGAATATTATCTTTTTGCTTGAGACGAAGAAATCTCCAGGTCCGGACAATCTTTCAAATATATGTGTAAAAAACCTCCCACTAAATGTAATCCGGTTTCTCTCGTTTATCTTTAATTATTCACTTCAAATTGGTTATTTTCCCCATGGCATGATGGTTTAATACATAAACTAATGGTTACGAATACACCTATCTACTTAACAAAAATTGTTCAAAGCTTCGTCACAAACAGACACTTTTTTTATTGAATTAAATGGCATTCAATCGGATACTAAAACCATTAGTGCGGGGGTACCGCAAGGATCGGTCTTAGGACCGATATTATATAACTTATATATCCATGATGTACCTGTATTTAACAACTGCACTGTTTCTATCTTTGCAGACGATACTGCGCTTTATTGTGCAGGTACAAATTACATAGGCATACACAACACCCTCCAAAGCTCGTTGACTTAACTAAATTTATACTATAAAAAATGGAAAATCATGCTAAATGTCAATAAGACTAATGCTATTTTCTTCACAAGAAAAAGGAAAAGTGAATATTTGCCAAATGGTAATCTAAACTGCAACAATACTGACATCCCTTGGTTAAATAGCATACGATATACATTTACACTTACGCTTACATTTAGATAGGAAACTTACTTTTAATGTTCATATCGGGAAAACTCTGGATAAGATTAATAAAACGATATGCACACTCTATCCGATCATAAATCGCAAATCAATAAACTCATTATCTTTAAATCAATATTTAATCCCATTTTGATGTAGGTTCACAGGTCTGGGGTGATTGAGCTATAACACATATAAAAAAACTTCAAATCGCACAGAATAAACTACTCAAATTGTTACTGAATTTACCATACTACTATTCGACTAGTCAATTACATGTAGAATCAAATATTCAAAAAATTGAAGAAAAAATCTCTATTTATAACTCAATCTTTAATAATCGCAATTCACTTATATAGGGTCTACATTATGTATATAAGTTTGCGCATAACTGGTACTTGTATCTCTAGTCTATGATTAGAGCTTACAAGGTTTTTATGCAAGGTTTTTTCCCATTTTTCCATAGCATAAAATGTGTACAAATATATATAACTTATTTAATAATTGAAACAATTTTTCAGTAGCTAAGTAGATTAAAAACTTGAAAACTAAACTCTGTAAAATAGGAAATATAATTTATTATGTATGAATTTGTGTTAATTACGGGTTAAATAAATTAAATGAAAAAAGACTACCAAAGAATACTATGGCGAAATAATCCTACTGAGTCCATACAACAGAAGCTTTATACGGATGACATGCTGGTCGGGGCTAACACAATTGAAGCGATTGATGAGCTCATCTCTCGTGCTACAAATAAATTTAGGCAAAAAACAACTAATATTGTACAGCTACGTGCTGACATGTACTTCCCCTCCTAGTTTTCGACTAGATTTCATGAAATATCAGCATTCCTTTAGATTTAAGTAGTTTAAGTTTTATTTTTAGTTTTTAGTTTTCTTTTTGTGGTCCATGGTTTTTAATATCATCTACCCTTGGGTAATTTTAATGTAATAACAATAATGTAAATAATTAATTAAGCCAAAATTATAATATCTTAGTTGTACAGTAAGTCTAAACTCTGATAAATATAAGTTGCTAGCTTTAAGCAATATTGTAAATATAAATGGCGATTTAAGCAAAAATTAATAAAAGGTACGGCATTGGCAGTGTCAGTTCGCGAAGTTCGATGTTTGTTGGTCAGGGGCCAAAAAGTTAAAAGCCACTTTTATTCAACCACATATGTAACTATGATGTAGTACTACTAGCGGATGATGTGAATGTACTCCAATCAATGATATATAAGTTAGAGGATTATTGTTTAAAATGAAGTATGGAAGTAAACCTAACGAGTGAAGATAGCGTCAGAGTACTGTTACCTTGGTGTAATTCTCTCACCAAAGATGTCTTTCACCAAACATATCACCAACCAAATTGAGCAAGCAAAAAACAGCATTAACTCGACAGTGCGTAATTTCCTAGGCAAAAGCGAAAACACATTGGCATCAAAATGAAAGCTATTTTTTTTGCAGTTTGCAGGTCAATCCAAGCGTATGCGGCGCTGGAATTATTTAAGGAATTATGTATTAGAGAATTCTGAAGTGATGACATTGGTAGAACTAGAGTTGAGGTTAAGCCTAGTGAAGTCGACTTTTTCACAATTAAACAGCGTTAAATCAGAAGTAAGGAGACAGGGATCAAGTGAATTAAACGATAGTTTCAGACAGACGTTCGAAGAAATGTTTTGTGAGGTAAAAGCAAGTCTGTTAGGGGGCATCGCGAAACAAAAACAACAATCAGAATTAGCACGCCCATCACTTCATAGTACGGCGATTAACCAGGCCTCATTGAGTGGATCTAATGTTTCGAGGAATGTAAGATTCCCCACTATTTCTATTCCTACCTTTTCAGGGAAATTTACCGAATGGTACAGTTGGTATAATATATTAGTTATGCTTATTGATTCTAGTTGCGAACTTGATACTTCATAGAAGTTTTTACACTTGCGATCTTTAGGACCCATACCATTGAATGCAATGAATCTTTCGAGCTTACGTCTTCACACTATGATAAGGCGTTGCAGATCTTAAAGATTCGTTTTGAGAATAAAGCGATTATTATTTAAGCACATGTCAGGGAGCTATTTTACTTAAATAAAGTCGCTAAGGCGGATGCAGATTCCCTTAGGCGCATTGTAGACACAGTAACGTCTCAGTTAGCTGCATTGCATACATTGGGTTCGACTGAAGATATTTTAAGTGCATCTAGTTAGCAGTAAGCTAGATGAAGAAACATTATAACGTTGGGAACTTGATTATAGCCGTGAGGAGTTGTCTAGTTGGGAACTAATCTCAAAATTTATAATTTGTCGGTACACTAATATGATAGGTTGGGAACTGAATCAGGAACGATCATCGAATCAATCGAAGTTTAGTGGAAAGGTTTCACAAAACCGACCACGTTGAACTCAGTCATTAAAGAATGAAAAGGAGTCTGCTTGAAATGTACTGACATAGGTTGTCGGATTGCCCCCAATTCCTAAGACTGGATGTGATGCAAAGGTATCAGGAAGCGAAGAATTAATTGTTTTAGCAAACGCCATAACACGAATGCTTGCCCCAATACACGTTGCAAAATACATAATGGTCTTCATCATGCATTTTTACATAGAGTATCTTGTTCCCATAGTATTTGTAATGAGGTTCAGTCAGCAGTGCAACTGGAAACGAGTTCACTGAATAGTTCGTTCTTATCAAATAGTCGTGCTTGTTATTTGGCAACAGCATTGATTCTAGTGAAGGGTAAGCAAAATGAGATTCTGAAATGTAGGTGTATGCTTGATGCTGGCAGTCAGGTTAATTTGAAGAAGAAATTTTGCAAAGATCACTTTTTGGCAAATGTGAAGCAAATTTTGTCAGGGCGGTTCATAGTTCGATTGCCATTTAGGGCAAACAAGTCCAGTTTAGGGGACTCGTATGATATTGCATTGAATCGATTTTTGAAGTTATAAAATTGATTGAATAGAGATGGGCTTCTCAAGGAAGCATATACGAAGTTCATTGATGAATATAAGGAATTGGATCATTTAAATATTGTTAATTCCAAGGATGTTTCTCGGATTCGTTTCTTCATACCACATCATCCAGTTTTACGTCCTGACGCCGTCACCACCGAGTTTCGTGTGGTATCTGATGCGTCCTGTAAGTCTGACGATCATTAAATGATTTGCTAGCGGTAGGTCCTAAGCTTCAGGATGATTTGTTTGAGATCTTATTACGTTTCCGCTGCAATCGATATACTCTTACGGGTGATTTTTCTAAGATGTATTGGCAGGTGTTGGTGCACGATCAGGATTGAAACTACCAAGGAATACTATGGCGAAATAATCCTACTGAGGCTATGCCAGTATTACGCATTAAAACGGTAACATATGGTACCAGTGCCGCGCCATTCCTAGCGGTTCGAAGTATGCGTTACTTGGTAGAGTTGCTTAGTATGAAGTATCCAGCAAGGTGTAAGGCCATACAACAAAACTTTTATATGGATGACATGCTGGTCGGGGCTAACACAATCGAGGAGTTTTGCTCATTGAAAAGTGAAATTTTAGCTGTTTTGAATCTTGGCAAATTCGAACTTCACAAGTGGCGAGTGTTTTGAACTGGCTTGCTTCCATGCTAGTAGATGGAGTACCTTTGTTGCAAATAGATTTTCTAAAATACAGGAGGTATCTACTATTCATCAATAGTTGCAAATTGATACAAACTTGAACCTTGGGATGTCCGCGCGATACATATCCTGGGGAACTGGGTACAAATAAGTTATGACTAGAAGGCCCCGAATTTTTGAAAGGGCCATGGAATAATTGGAAAATTGGGGATTGGAACAGGTCAAGTGTACCTGAAGAACGGAAATATATGTTTAGGTTAGGGACAGAACTCTCTATGGGAGATGAGGATGTTGTTGGAACTTGTAAATTCGTAAATGACTTTGCTAAGTTGCAGCGAGTCTTTGGTTATGTATATAGATGGTTACGAATCTGTAGAAAAATTGACGTTAGGAATCTAAGTACACTGAATGTAATAGAAAGAAGAAAGGGGCTTGCTATGTTACTGCACAATGTACAAAATGTGTGTTTGTCTGAAGAGTTCACGTGCCTAAGGGCAAAGAAAATAGTAAATTCAGCAAATGTTCAGAAGCTTACTGAAGCTGATAAGGATATGTGGACGTTTGGCTAGAGCAAATATTGCATTCGGAATCAATCATTCTATATTATTATTTACCATTTAGTGGTAAAGTAATGCACAAGCTTTATGTGCATTTGTACGTCAACGATATTGGATTATCAATTGTAGATCTCTAGCTCGGCAGATAGTTCAAGGTTGTATTGCTTGTTGACTTTGTTTGCCCAATGCAGATTCATTTTAATGGGTGTGAATGGCGACCAATCAAGGTGTATATGTGCCTGTTTATTTGTGTAGTCACTAAAGCTGTTCATCTGGAGTTAGTCATGAACTTAAGAACAGAGCCTTTCCTGGCTGTTCTCAAACGTAATTTCGCGCGAAGAGGAATGTGTAGTGAAATCTTCTGCGACAACGCCACAAATTTTGTAGGATCATGCCGCGAACGTTGAGAGATGGCAATGAAGTTACATAAGGATCCAGCTAGAAAAAGGCTTTTCGACGAATGTGGATCCTTGGTGTAGAGTTCAAATTAATAGTGGATTAAGAAAGCAAAGAGGCTATTGGCAAACCAGGTTAACGGGATGGCGTTTAACTTTCAAGAAATGTCGACAGTGGTGGCGCAAGTAGAGGCATTAATGAACTCTCGTCCACTCTGCCCTCTCACCGATGATGCAAATTATTTGGATGCATTAAGTCCAGGTCATTTTCTCGTGGGTAGACCTCTTAACTCTCGACCAGTTACGACATCTTAAGGCTGTCCATGGTGAATCGATTTAATCGAGTCATTGCCGTGCAGCAAGAAGTATGGCGGCGGTGGTCAAAAGAAAACTAGACCCTACTTCAACAGCGCCAAAAATGGACTAAGGTGTACAACAACATTGCAGTAGGTACACTGGTCCTTCTTGCGGATGAGAACAACCCGCCAAATAAATGGTGCTTAGGATGTGTAATTGAAGTAATCCCTGGACAGGACGAACTCTTTACAGTAGTCACAGTGAAGACAAGGTCTGGTGTATTGAAGCGCAGCATACGGAAGATATGCCCGCTATCTCTGGAGTCGAATGGGACTTAAGTTGGTTGGAAGGAGCTACCAAGGCGGGGAGTATGTTGGCGCCGAACTGTTAAAAGAATAGAGCTTTAGTTTTACTTATTTACTAATCTTTGAAGTCTCTTAATTTTTCCTTATCTTCATCTCTTATTCGGGTTAATTTTTCTATTTAATTCTCTTAAGTTATCTTTAGTCATTTGAAATTATCTTATGTTAGGTTAAGTTTTGTTTGAAATGCATTATAAATTAGTAAGTGAAGTAAGAATGAAAGAAATAAAAAACAAAAGCAATTGAGAACATCAAGAATGTAGACGTGTTTTTGTGTTTCTCCTCCACCTGAAGTACCAATTCAACAAGACGACTTCACCGAGGGCCGACTGCCGGAACCACCCCAGGAAGAACTCAACACTAACCATCTACAAATCGATAATTTGTTGTGCAAAGACTCATATAAGAAAATTGCAGACTACCCAAAACAAAATTTTTAAAATGATATTGGACCTATCATACTTTTATGCAACAAATATTTGCATATAAAAGCAAATATTGAAGCGATTGATGAGCTCATCTCTCGTGCTACATGTAAATTTAGGCAAAAAACAACTAATATTGTACAGCTACGTGCTGACATGTACTTCCCCTCCTAGTTTTCGACTAGATTTCATGAAGTATCAGCATTCCCTTAGATTTAAGTAGTTTAAGTTTTATTTTTAGTTTTCTTTTTGTGGTCCAAGGTTTGTTATGTCATCTACCCTTGGGTAATTTTAATGTAATAACAATAATGTAAATAATTAATTAAGCCAAAATTATAATATCTTAGTTGTACAGTAAGTCTAAACTCTGATTAATATAAGTTGCTAGCTTTAAGCAATAAATGGCGATTTAAGCAAAAATTAATTAAAGGTACGGCATTGGCAGTGTCAGTTCGCGAAGTTCGATGTTTGTTGGTCAGGCGCCAAAAAGTTAAAAGCCACTTTTATTCAACCACATATTTAACTATTCTTTTTTGCGTTCATGGCAGCTGAGGGCCCCTTGAGCTTAGGGGCCCCAAGGCACTGCCCTGCCTAGCCCGTACGCCAATCCCAAACTATGAATTGTCATTGGAAACTGGTACTGAACACAGTCAATTCTATACATGTAAGAAGTGATGGAGTTCTGGCGATCATCGAGCGGTATCGGTTCGCCTACGATATCGATCATCGGTGATATCGATCAATAACAGAAGGCTGGCAAGGCGGCCAACAAGAGAACGAGAGATGAGGACGCCATGTTAGAAGGCAATCAGAAGAAGCGAGTAAAGAAAGACACAGTGTTTAGTTTGGTCAACTATATTGTTTGCATTGTTTTACATTATTTTACTTATTGAATAAACATTCTTACATTTGGGGGCTCAACCGTCCAAAAACTATGTTGAGGTCAGCAAAAAAACGCGGAGAACGTGAAACAAAATTCAGCAGAAGAAAAAAACACATCAAGTTGTACAGTGAAAATTGATAACATGTCAGAGCAAATAGAAAATAATTTAAGCGAAATAATAAAGTTGTTTTCGCTAAAGTTGGACAAAGACAATGAGAATAAAAATAAGGTCAGTTGAATGCTTTTTGATGGAAATTCTATTCCAGTTAGAAAGTGGATTGACAATTTCGAAGAAAACGCTGAGGCATACGGATTAAACGCGAAGCAAAAATGCACGGAATAAAATGGCTGCAACGGCAAAACTATTTTTGGAGATGGTGACTGTTACTAGCTATGAGTCATTAAGTGAAGCCCTAATCGCGGAATTTGATCGAAAGCTAAACAGTGCCGAGTTGCATCAACAAATGATGGCAAGAAAGATTCAGAATGTTTTCATGAGTACCTGCTACAAATGAGAAAAGTAGCTGCTCTGGGTGATGTCGAGGACGCCGCGGTCATTCGCTATATTGTAGATGGATTAAAGATGCGTAATGAATTAAAATACCCTCTCCTGAGAGCAACAACACTCAATGAATTGAGAGAGCGCTACGAAGTAATTGAGAGCATGAACAACAAAAGAACAAATGATGTTGGCGCCATGAAGTCGGACGACGGTGATAAAGCAAAGACGACAACAAGTAAGCATTTTTAGAAAGGTATGCAAAAGGAAGGAAAGAGAGAGGGCGAACGTAGGCGACTGCATTGTTTTAATTGCGGTTCAACTGAACACATGTGATCAGAGTGTAAAGAAGAAACGAAATGCTTTAAATGTAATGGTAGTGGGCACATAGCAAAGCAATGTTCAAATCAGAATGTAAGCGTCATTGATGTCAACAACAAAAGAACAAAGCAAATGAAAATCAACGACAGAATTGTTGACTGTTTGGTTGATGCAGGAGCGGACGTTTCGCTAATAAAAGAGACTTTGTACAAGCAAATATTTAGGCAGCATATACTGAAGAAAACTTTTGTGAAGTTGTATGGGTTAGGTAATACTGTTACACCAGTAAAGGGCACATTTAATGTAACTATTAAAGTTGACAATTTAAATAAAGATCACACAATGTTAGTCATTGCCGATGATAAGTTGAAGTTCGACGCAGTAAAGGAATATGATTTTATAAAAAAATTTACTTTAACACTCAACGCGAAAGGCTATTTATTTCTGGAATCTGATGTTATTTCTACTCAATCTGAAGAAACAAATTTTAAGAACGTTTATAACGTTGTTACTACTGATGTTGAAGTAGACGTCTTGCCACATTATAAAGCAACAGTAGAACAAATGATTCAAGAATACAATCCAGCAAATGTGCCGGTCGAATATCCTATTCAACTACAAATTTTACCAAGCGTTGATAACATACCTTTTCCTGAAGGTCCAAGTCGACTATCATTGATGGAACGTACAGTAATTAAAAACCAAGTAGACGAATGGTTACAGGAAGGCATCATTCGGGAGTCAAACGCAGATGTTGCAAGCAAAGTTGTACTCGCAAAGAAAAAAGACAGCACATATAGAGTATGTGTTGACTACCGTAAGTTGAATTCGATGGTGCTCAAAGATCGTTTTCCGGTACCCATAATAGAAGATGTCTTACTTAAAATGCAGAACTCAAAATTCTTTACAGTCATGGATCTTAAGAATGGTTTTTTCCATGTAGCGATCGAAGAAGAAAGTAAGAAATTTACAGATTTTGTTACAAATGAGGGATTTTTCGAGTTCCTTTCGGCTTTTGTAATTCCCCTAATGTGTCTGTACGCTATCTCTATTACATTTTTCAAAAGCTGATAAACGAAGGTGCAATGGAGCTATACGTTGACGATATAGTTGTCTTTGGGAAAACTGCTGAAGTTTGTCTATCAAACGTGCGAACAATTTTACAACAAGCTCAGTGCTTTGGCTTGGAAATAAAGTGGACAAAATGCCAATTTCTTAAAAAGAAATAAAATCTGGGGTATACGATTCAAGACGGACAAGTTTGGCCAGGACATGAAATGGTGATTCAGAATTATCCGACGCCAAAAAATATAAGAGGCATACAAGCGTTTCTTGGATTAACGGGCTACTTCCGCAAATTTGTTAAAGATTATGCTCTAATAGCAAGACCGTTGACACAACTGTTGAAAAAAGACGAGAAATTTTTGTTTGGGGAAGAACAGCAGCACGCAGTAAATGAATTAAAAGCAGCGCTGATTAACGAACCAGTATTAAAAATCTTTAATCCCAATGCTAAAACGCAATTGCACGTAGACGCATCAAAGTTTGGTTTCGGAGCTACATTATTACAGCTCTATGAGGGAAAGTGGCATCCTGTTTACTTCTGGAGTAAGAAGACGTCAGTTCAAGAGGAAAAACTACATAGCTATACACTTGAAGTAAAAGCAGCGTACCTAGCTACAAAGAAGTTGCGGCATTTCTTGTTGGGTATAACGTTTGACATAATCACCGACTGCGCAGCATTTAAACAAACATCTACGAAGAAAGACGTACCACGTGAAATCGTGCAGTGGCTTATGTACTTACAAGATTTCAATTTTAACATAGAGCATCGCGCAGGTAACAGAATGAAGAACGTTATGACCGTAACAATAGAGGTGCAGGCAAGATTATTGAAAGCGCAGCAAAACGACGAATACCTAAAAGCATAAATTGTTGGTAATACCCAAGAGCATGGAAAAGGAGATAATAACCAGTGCACACAGATTTGGTCACACGGGTACACAAAAAACCATGCATAACATTCAACAAGATTATTTTATTCTCCATTTGGAAAAAATTGCGTAGAGTGTATAATACACAATCGAAAGTTGGGGAAGAAAGAAGACTATCTACATTGCATTGACAAAGGAGACATACAGCTGAGCATCGACCATTTGGGGCCGTTAGACGCAACATCAAAGAGCTATAAGTACGTGTTTGCAGTTGTAGACGGTTTTTCTAAGTATATGTGGCTTTATACTACGAAGTCAGTAGACGCGCAAGAAGCAGTGAAACACATGACCGACTGGGTAAACATCTTTGGGTGTCCACAACGAATAATAAGTGAAGAGGTGCAGCGTTCACGTCGAATCTGTTCAAGGCATTCTGTATAGAAAACTGCATCGATCATATACAGACAACAACAGAGGTGCCAAGAAGGGGTGATGAACAATCAGCAGAAGCGAGTAAAGAAAGACACAGCGTTTAATTTGGTCAACTATATTGTTTGCATTGTTTTACATTATATTACATTATTTTACTTATTGAATAAACATTCTTACATACATAAGATCTGCATATGCAATATATTACAAAGACTTTACTGTCATATAACGCAGATAGATTGCCTCATAAGATGTTAAAAGCTAATCTAAGAAGAAACGTTGTGTTGGCAAATAAACTTAATCAGCTGGGAGCAGAACACAATATAAGTAGAAGAAGTAATCGTTGCAATCAGCTCTTTGAGGCATTAAAAGCGGTTTCGTGGATTACAATGCTGGAAGAAGTAGCAGGTAGCACAAACAGCTTTTATAAATATGCACCTGCAACGAGCACCGAGAAAAATATTTTAAAGCGAATCTAACTCAACGTGAAATAACGATGATAATGAAAGCACGTTGCGACATTTTACCACTGAATGCAAATCGTTTCTCGCCAGATATGTCAACTATTTGTATGCTATGCAACAGGAATGAGAAGGAAACACTGACGCACTTCATATCAAGATGCCCTGTTTTAAGTGAATTTAGGTTGTTACATTTTAAGAAAAATTCAATTGAGCAAAATGAGCTGACAATAATATTAAACGTTGACCATGAAATCAGTTGGAAGACTCTAGCAAGCTATGTATGTATCTTCAATATTAAAATATAGAAACTTTTTAATATCAGAATTCAGCTAACGGCTAACAGCCATGCTGTAAAATCACACCACGTTCTTTTTTCTTTTTTCCAAAAATTTATGCATTAAGGTAATTTTATCTGTACCTATGTACATATATACGAAAAAATTAATAAAAAGAATCTGTTCTTTTATCTATTTTAACTGACATCTACGCCAATTCGCTGCAGTGATGAAAAACACCAGCATCCTGCTGGCTATTATTGACCGATGACTAAATAAGAATTAAAAATTTCGTTATTTGACTTTGAAATTTCAAAATATTTGTTAGGCGTCTATTGCTCAATGATAAGATAAACAAAAAGACTAAAGAAGAATCAACGATAATTGAACAGACGAACAGAAAAAAGCACTGAATGGAATACTTCTAGTATGATTTGGGCACTGTTAAGCACTTGTCAAACACAAATTCATGAATTTTGGATGAAGGCATTTGGAACTTGTATTTATGTGCGAGGTTGGCATGCTTGGTCGTGAAAACAATCTAAATGGGGTACAGATTAATCTGGCATAGCTTTAGGAGACATGACCTACCAGCCCATCTTCAATTATAATATAATTTTTCACATACATTCCCTCCAACTGGTATAGTAAAATTAAAAAAAAAAGAGAAGAGCGTTATGAAAATTATGCAGCTTAACCTGAACCACTGCGCGGCCGCACCGGATCTACTGCAAAAAACCATGTAGGAGCACTGCGTTGAAGTGGTGCTGCTTTCCGAGTAATATAAAAATATCGATGACTACTCCTGGTCATCTGATGGCTCAAATAAGTCGGCCATATGGACTATGAGGAATGCAATGCCGCAGAATAAAATGAGATGCGTAGAAAATGGTTTCACCTGGACAAAGCCGAAAGGCATCTACCTTTTTAGTTGCTACGCTTCACCGAGCATGAATGCGGACGAATTCGAGCGAATGCTGGCAGCCCTAGTAGAGGAAGCTTGTGGCAAACACCTACTCCTTATTGCTGGTGATTTCAAAGCGTGGTCTACTACTTGGGGAAGTGCGCGAACGAATCAATGAGGCGCAGCCCTGCTGTAAAGCATGGCGTTGCTGGACCTTGAATTGCTCAACGTGCCCGGCCAATGTACCTTTTAATCGGAAAGAGGTGGTTCCATTGTAGACATGACTTTTGCACTAGATGCAGTAGCACGCAACGCCAACTGGATTGTTAGCTCTACATACACCCACAGCGATCATAATGCTACCATAATGGATATACCGACATGGAACGAAAGTTGCGTCGTGTATGTATAGCACGGCAAAAGGGCTGGAAGAGACAAGTTTTCGACGCCGAAGTCTTTAACATTATCTGGCAAAATGGTCCGGGTCAAGAAGCCGCGTCGGTGTTGAACGCAGAAGAATTGTCAGAGAGCATCACGCGACGCCTCAGCAAAGCATGTGATACAACTATGCCGAGATGTTCGGGAAGACCTGTCAAATTTCCAGTCTACTGGTGGAATGAGGAAGTAATGACCGCTCGAGGAAACTGTCACCGAGGCACACCAGCGTCTGAAGTGTTGTTGGCGGAGTACAGAGCCTGTAAAACCGTCTTCAAAAAAGCTATACAGGACAGTAAAAATCGCTGTTTCAAGGAGCTTCGAGGTGGCGTTGACGATGATACCTGGTGTTGGGGATACAAAACTGTCATGCAGAAATTGAAAGGTCCAAGAGCACCTCAGCCCACGCACCACACTAATGCAAGACGTAGTCTCAACGCTATTCCCTCGTCAAGAAGAAACAACACTCTATCAAGGCCAGCAAGTGCGCGCGAATGACATCCCCGAAGTCACCACGCAAGAAGTGCTGCACATAGTGAGACGCATTCCGGATAATAAAGCTCCGGGCCCAGATGGTTTCCCAAACATTGCGTTGAAAGCAGCAATTAAGACAGCACTGGAACTGTTCGCCAAACTCTAAGATTCTTCTCTCTAGGATGGCGTGTTTCCTAAACCCTGGAAACAACAGAAAATGGTGCTGCTACTGAAACCAGGGAGGCAGCCAGAACAACCATCGTCGTACCGACCTTTGTGTATGCTAGACACTCTGCACAAAATACTGGAGCGCATCGTCTGTGATAGATTGCAGGAACACCTGGAGAAACCTGAAGAGCTCTTTCCAAATCAATATGGCTTTAGGAAAGCAAGATCAACGTTTGACGCCATTCAATTCGTCATGAATATTGCCTATGAAGCCACGAGCGGCAAGCAGTTGAGGTTCGGCTCAAAGAAGTACTGCGCAGTGGTAACGCTGGATATAAAAAACACGTTCATCTACGCAAGTTGGTCGCAGATCATGAGTGCGCTGAACACATTTGCGGTGCCGGTGTATCTGCAGCGTATAATAGCGAGCTACTTCAAAAACAGGGTTCCGTTTGACGACACTAGCGATGGAGTAAAAACGTACACAGTACCTGGCGGCGTCCCCCAGTGCTGGGCCCTACGCTATGGAACGCAATGTACGACGGCATCCTCAAACTCGACCTCCCGGAAGACACAACCCTCGTTGGATATGAAGATGATATCGCGATGGTTGCAGTGGCAAAGCACCTTGACACTTTGCAGGCGCTATGTAATGAAGCTATTTCGAGAGTGAGACAATGGCTCAAAAACACAAAGCTCTAGCTGGCTGCACAAAAAATGACGGTTGTTCTCTTGAGCACTCAACATTTCCTCCCAGCCGTACTTAAAGTACCTGGGTGTACTTATTGACTCGCGGATGACCTTTAAAGAACACCTAAAGACAGTCACGTATTGTCCAATATGCCCAGAAGAGCCAGAAAGCGCCTGTCACGTGCTGTTTCATTGCCCACGGTTCATCTGTGAGCGAACCTTGAAACAGCATTCGGCGAAGAAGTGACGGATTCAAATCTGGTCAAACCTATGTACGAGGATAGTAGAAAGTGGAATGCGGCAAGTGCAGCAGCTGTGAACATATTGGATACACTGCGGTACACGGAGAAAGCAGGCAGATCCGCTGAACGAGGTGAAGGACTTTCGCGACAAGCAATGGATATCATTGCTCCCGGACTCGGACAGAATGACTAAAACTAACGATTGAGTAGTAATATACTCTCAACGGCCTCCCGACGCACTACCTAAACGGTGAAGTTCTGGGAGGACTAACCGTCGGACATGAGGCAGGGTTTAGTGGGTTAAAGTCCCACACTACGGCTACGGCCACAGGCTTTTGATGCTTCCCTTCCTCAACAAGAAAAAAAAAAGTGACGTTAAAAATATAGAATGTGTATTGCACATGGAAGGGAGTATACATAGAACAGTAAAACATTAGACGTTAAAACCCTAAGCATTAAAACATTTAGTATTGGAACAAATAACACAACTACACTAATTGGCTAAAATACAAAATAATATTACACAAATAATATAATCACATAAATAAACACATTTGTATTCCCTAAACAACTACAAATATTGGGAGCTCAACCGGGATATGAATGCCTTTTATGTACAATATTTTTGAAGTGAAACTTCTTTAGTGGCGTTGCACAGTGCGGCCGATTCCGAAAAGCTGGCCAAAACTCAAAAAATCAAGTAATTGATTCAAAATTTCTTACTCGGGAGTTTTCGGGGTCGCTGACTACGAATTTAATCTTAAAATTTTGAAAATCCACCCCTTTCCACCAGAATTACGAAATTCAAAATGAAGGATCCAATAAAAGGCAATACAAACAGTTTTCAAGATTCTTCGTGTACCTTTTTTTGTTACTATTCAATAATTACAGTCAGACTAAATAAATATAAAGACATGTATGTATTCTTTTCTTTAGTAATAACAGAAATCTGATAAAATGAAAAGTTTGACATAATTCGTGTACACTCTTCGTATTTATTTCTTGTGCACAAAAAATAGCATAAAAGCCAAGTGATAGCAGCTGAATCTTGTTTTATTCAGTAACTATTACTTTTTTGAGTAACCTCTAATAGGTTTCAAAGCAGCATATGACGGTGTTGTATTACTATACAGTTTGAAAACTCAAATTTTATAAAAAAAATTGCAAAAAATGTATCTACGTATTGCTGCAGCTAAAAATTTTGTGTCGAGGTATTGATATGCACTAAAGATTTCTCGTATTTTACTAACCTTCCGAAGATGATTCCATTTGGTTTTGTTCAATTTACTTCATTATAAAATCTTCCACATGTGTACTAGGACGTTGCTATGAACGGTTTTCACTACTCAAGGCATTACTGTAGCCAACCCAAAGACAAAAAAACTCTATTTAGAAACTTTTTTTTTCGACTTTTGGCCAGATTTTTGGGAATCGGCCGCACTGTGCGTTGGGCAAAAATGACAGAATGTGTATTTCTATTCCCATATTCCCAACAAATAATAAAATTCACCAGAAAAGTCTTAATAAAGAGTTTACATTTCCACAACAACAACATGCAGTCGTGTTTATGTTTATAACAACAACATGCAAACACCAGCATGTGTGTTGTACAAAAACAAGCGAATATACGAAGAAAAGAGAACAAGAAACACACAGAAGCTTGCAGTTTATCTAATTTTTGTTCAAGAGGGAACAACAGAGTTTTTGATTTTCCATGCACGTTCGAGAGTACGAGAGCTTGACAATTTTTCTATATGACCATCAGAGAGCAAATATAAATTCTTCATCAAATGATTCTCTGCCATTAACTAACTTTCTGCACGAAAAATTTGGTCTTTACATAAATAATAATCCCAACAAATCAACAACAAAATCTGGAACTACAATAGATGCAATTTTTTCACGTTATATCGAAAATATCGAATCACGGCCATATATCACATATTGTAGATATCACAAATCATTTATAGCAGTAATATCAATTGAACCACCAACCAACGAACCAGTAAATATTGAATAAAATAATTCAAAACTGAATATTTTTGGTCTTATTTATTATTAACTGAGTACTCACAAAGAATATTAAATATAAGGTTGTAATTCTTTTGAGATGATCACTCTGTCTGTTTTTAAGAAGTTTCACTTCTATACGTGTACGATGGCACACACGCATTTTTTTATTAAGTGCGTGTTATGTTTAAGCTGTACCAAGCGACAGAAACAGTTTTTTTTCTCGCCTAGCTGACGCCATCAAGCTAAGCAGCGGTCAGGAATAAATGTGCGGTTGCGTCGGTACATGCTAGAATAAGAGCAAAAAGAACTAAGAGACAATAAAAAGAAGAAACAGAAGCGATGCAGTGGTCGATGCACATGTGTTGGTTCTATAAAAAGTAGTTGGTTTTTTAAAGAAGTGTGTGTCGAGTTGAGCTGTACCAAAAGACAAAACATTTTTTTTTCTCGCCTAGTTGACGACATCAAGCTAAGGAGCGCTCGGGAAATAAATGAGTGAAACAGCATAAAAAAAAAAAAAAAAAAAAAAATAGTCGCGTAATAATCGATGTGCGTAGGTGGTAGCGTCACTACTTGAACGTTCAATAATTGAAATTGTTAATTCTCTGCTGTCTCATGTCGCCACGCGGAGCGGCAGGCATACACAAGGGATAAGTGAAACACAACAAAGAGTAATATGTTTTGTGCGTTTGCTGTTTTCTTGATCATATTCTCGAGATCACCAAAACCTCATACACACAAACGAGAAGCAGACAGACGGAAAAGTTTCCAACTAAGCGGGGCAATACCAAATGAGGTATTGCAAGAAACATAATTGAAAGCGGTGAGGGAGTTGTAGCTGAAGAGCGCAAAAAAACCATAACAAGTGGGCGTGGCATTCTGCAGGCTACAACATCAAAAACAACAACATAGTATACGTTAATTAATAATTATAACGGGCCCGAAAGCAAAGCGACCAATAAGATCTATGGCCCTATTTAATAGAAACCCTATATGTTTAGACTTTTGATGAATCTTAACATTACTTGGGGTTTGTTGTTCTACAATTTGTGTGGATTAACAACAGTGTCAACGAGGTGGTGAAGTCTTTGTCTACCGAGTGCAGGACATTTGCAGAGTATATGCTCTGAACTTTACCCATTTCACAAAATCGGCATACGTCAGTGTCGGAAAGACCTAACTTATTTTGATGATACCTTAGGTTGCAGTGACCCGTGAACTATCCAGTCAAAATGCGTAAGTCTACTCTACTGAGTGAGAGAAGCTTATTCGAGATACTCTTTGAAAGAGTGAGGAATTGTTTTGCCTGGCGTTGTCCGGTGGAGTTCATCCAGTGTTTTAGAAATTTCTTTTCCTCACAGAAATGCTCAGGACCGTAAAAAGGCATGATCGCCCCTTGTTTAGCCAAGTAGTCGGCCTTTTCATTGCCTTCATGACCTTCATGTCCTGGTACCCACCTTAATACAACAGTATTAAAGTTACCCAGTTCATTTAACAAGTTAAGGCAGTCATATGCCATCTTTGAGGTGAAAGTGACCGACTGTAGGGTTTTTAAGGCTGCTTGACTATCCGAGAGTATGTAAATATGTACTCCTTTCATTTTCCTGCGAAGACATTCCCTCGCACAGATTTCAATGGCATACATTTCCGCTTGAAATATTGTTGGTAGGAAATTTATAAGGTTGTTATTCCTTATATACTGATCCAAAATTGTTTCCATTGATTTTAGGAAAAATGAGCTGAGACTTGTAGGTCTATAAGATTTAGGTAGCTGTTCTGGCTTTTGCCCTACCTTTGCAATGAACACTACTTTGACTTCAGCCCATTTCGTAGGAATATGCCCTAGCAAGAGACTTGCTTTGAATATACTGGCCAATTTTGGGACAATGTACTTGGCTCCATGTTGGAGCAGACAAGGGTATATCCCATCAGGCCATGGAGATTTGTATGGGCTAAATGATGATAAAGCCCATTGCACTCGTTTTTCATGGAACAGTTTACTAGCCAGCTTAACATCTACAGTATTGATGGATACCGTGGATTCCACCAGTACTGGGTGTTCTTTAGAAGCTGAGTGACCCGGAAAGTGAGTGTCCAGCAGCAGTTTGCTGGTTTCTCCCGGGTTTTGTGTAAAACTGCCATCAGGTTTTTTCAGGGTACAAATACCGTTTGAGTGATCTTTAACTAAGGCTTTTTGAAGGCGAATCGCATCTGGAAGATTTGAGATCTTCTCACAATGATTCCTCCAAGTAGCTCTTTTAGATCTTCTCAATTCTATATTATAGGCAGTTAGAGCCTCTTTATACGAAACCCAGCCCCCCGTTCGTTTAGCTCTATTGAATAATCTTCTAATAAGCGGTGAGGGAGTTGTAGCTGAAGAGCGCAGATTTCAATGGCATACATTTCCGCTTGAAATATTGTTGGTAGGAAATTTATAAGGTTGTTATTCCTTATATACTGATCCAAAATTGTTTCCATTGATTTTAGGAAAAATGAGCTGAGACTTGTAGGTCTATAAGATTTAGGTAGCTGTTCTGGCTTTTGCCCTACCTTTGCAATGAACACTACTTTGACTTCAGCCCATTTCGTAGGAATATGCCCTAGCAAGAGACTTGCTTTGAATATACTGGCCAATTTTGGGACAATGTACTTGGCTCCATGTTGGAGCAGACAAGGGTATATCCCATCAGGCCATGGAGATTTGTATGGGCTAAATGATGATAAAGCCCATTGCACTCGTTTTTCATGGAACAGTTTACTAGCCAGCTTAACATCTACAGTATTGATGGATACCGTGGATTCCACCAGTACTGGGTGTTCTTTAGAAGCTGAGTGACCCGGAAAGTGAGTGTCCAGCAGCAGTTTGCTGGTTTCTCCCGGGTTTTGTGTAAAACTGCCATCAGGTTTTTTCAGGGTACAAATACCGTTTGAGTGATCTTTAACTAAGGCTTTTTGAAGGCGAATCGCATCTGGAAGATTTGAGATCTTCTCACAATGATTCCTCCAAGTAGGTCTTTTAGATCTTCTCAATTCTATATTATAGGCAGTTAGAGCCTCTTTATACGAAACCCAGCCCCCGTTCGTTTAGCTCTATTGAATAATCTTCTTGCCTTGCTTCGAAGTTCAGTAAGCGTCTTATTCCACCAAGGAATATCCCTTCGTGGTTTATGCACTTTTTCTGGACAACTTTTATAAAAGGCATTGATTATATTAGAATCAAGCTCTTCAGCTTCAGATTCAAGCTCTGATTTTAAATAGATATGCTTATTTGAGCAGTTAATACCATGCTGTAGATAAAGGTAAAAGATATCCCAGTTGGTTTTCTTGGGATTTCTGTACACTTTGGCTTGTGTTACAGTTGCACCAACATCAAACCGTATGTGCATGATCCGACATGGATGTTTCCTAAGACACGTGCCAATTTGAGACTTCCGACGAGACATTGTGACTAGCAAGAGCGAGATCAAGAACTTCCCCTCTTATTGCATTCACAAACGTCGGTTCGTTGCCTCGGTTTAATATAGTAATATTATGACTTAGTATAAATTCAAGAAGGTACTCACCACTTGTGTTTATGTCGCAGGAGAGAATCCATCGGATATGACGCTGCTGACAATACTCCGCTAGGGCCAAAACTTCCTCTGTTGGGGCAGTAGCCGCGTCTCCCGGTAGATAAGCAGAGGCAAGGATGACTTCATACTCCCCTTTGCTGGTAGGCACTTTTGCGCAAATCGCCACTAGGTCTTCAGAAATAAACCTTGAGAAAGGAAGAAAGGTTAGTTGGTTACTAATCAGAATCGCCGCTCTAGGGCGATTCTTATTGGTGGCATAGATCAACCTACCATTTGAGTTTTGGAGCCCTTTGATGACTCCGTTATATGCCCATGGTTCTTGGATGAAAGCTACATCCAAGAGCTCAGCGTGAAACCTCCTTGCCAGTATATCTGAGGCAGCTTTGGCACGATGGAGGTTTATCTGAAGGCATCCGAGTTGCCTTGTATTGCTGCCTGGTTTGCATTGGGGAAGAGCCATTAATTGGCTTTTTTACGGGCACTTGCCGCCCTCTTCTTCCCTCTGTTGCTAGCCAGCAAGATTGCTTCTTCTGCGCATCTATAGCCTCCCTTTTTAGCACGCTGGTGATCGTGGCATGGGTTTTTGGTGGCAGCATGAAGCGATGGTCGCATTCTTATGCCCTCCTTAACCTGCTCACGTCTTGCTGTTGGACCAGATGCTGAAGTAGTTACTGCAGCTACATTAGAGCACTGAGGTTGCTCTGGTATTGTCTCTGTAATAATCGTGGATGGACACTTTGAGCTTTTGGAGCTTGCTCGTGCCTCAGACACTTTATCATGTGTCCCATCATTTGCCTCATTTTTATTTTTGGGGCGCATTTGTACTCTACCGAAGCCATAGTTCAACCAGAGTTGATTTTTCCTTATGACTTCGGCTGAGATAGGGTCTATGGCGAAAGTAACCTCCGAGACCGTACCTTTGCGCACTCTATTGAGTGCTCCCCAGTCGTTCACCCTTAGGCCAGTATTCTGCCCGTTCAGAAGACCTAGTATATCTTCTGTGGTAGTACTGTCCAGTTCAGGGAAGTAGCCAATGTAGATCTGAGGACGTGGTATTTCATCCTCTTCAACGATCTTCAACTCGGCATCCTTCCACGGCTTTAGTTTAGGCACTACTGCCTTTAACCAAATGACTGTGTCATTATTACCACAGGAGATAACTAGCCATCACGAGCGGAAAGTGCAGCTATTAAAAACTGGTTTTTCCGCACGCGATTGATTTTTCCTAATCGCTTCTAGGATGGTGTGCTTTATGGCCTTGAGTTGTTCCGTAGACCATATGGTATTTGGATAATTAGGTGGTATGATACCCCGTTTTGTGTTGCACGTAACATCTTTATAGGACATTTGTGCTGTGCTCACCTCCCCTGCAAGTGTAGGCCTTGTTGGCTCAGGCCTTGTAGGTTCAGTGGACACAGCTGTCCTGTTTTCCGTTACTGCCACCGTTCCTACGCTAGTTCTTTTATGTGCGCTTTGTTTAGGTGAGGTACTGCTAGGGCGTTGACGCTTCAGAGCAGTTGGCTTTTGAGCAAGTGCTCTACCCTCTTCAATGCTATGCCCTCGGCTTAGATGGAGTTTAAGGCGTCTACGGGCAGCACCACATAGCCGCACCTTTTTGACGCCATCTACCGTCTTTTCAGGGATAGAGGTGAGTGAGTCGAGAAGATTATCCTCTTCCTCTTTTGTAAGGTTGTCATCGGGACCTATATCCACACTGTCGACATCCATTACAATGTTTCCGCTGCTTTTGGGTAGGCTATGTAAAGCCTTATCCGTTTGCGATAAAGAAAGCACTTCCGCAATTTCCGCATAAAGGTCAGTATTGACCTGGTTTGTATTAGGCACTACTGCCTCTTGTTTAAATGTTTTAATGTTTTTCTCAGACATTTGGTCCCACGAGTAAAGGGGAATAAAAGTCCACCGCAACAGTGCCCCGGTGTTACGGTAAGGCTTAATTACAACCAGAGGGTGCCCGGTATCTGGAGGCCACCGTTTAGAGACACTCTTACGTAGTGCCATTCATCCCATAGGCACGGTACGAATAACACCTGGGATTACGGGTTTTATCGAGTTTGCCTCTCTAGATCCGCCATTTTCAGTTGAAAGCAGTGGCACCTCGTGCAAGTGTGGCTTTTTACCACAATGGTTGGTCTTTAGGCTTTCAGCAATATAGCCTTTCGCCTCTGTTTGCACTGCCCCGTGTTACAAACTTAGCCCCCTAAAGTATACATCAGCGGCGAGGGAATTGTAGTTGAATTGAACACAGCAAGTGGGCGTGACAATCTGCAGGCTACAACATCTACAACATCAATAGCAAGAAGTGTCTTCAAAAAACATCATTTAAGTTAGATTTTAAGTAAGATTAGCACATTAACTTAATTGTATGTTTGTCAACTGAATTGTGTCGAGTACTGCGTTGATGTGATTTTGGTTTATATAGAAGCAATCCTAATAACAAATTTTGTATCTTGTATATAAGTATAACGAAAGAGTTGACCATGGATGCAAGACAGATTTTAAGTTTGCAAGTTATCGAATTGTGGGATAAACTTAAAGAGTTAGAGTTGAGTACAATAGGTAGGAAAAGTGCGCTACAAGACAGACAGTTAGAGCGTCTTAATTTATAGGAAGATCTCTATTTACGTTGCGCGACGTGAGAGATAGCGCATTAACATTCTCTCGTTTAGGTCAATTTGACATCAATCAATGCTTACAGAGTTTGAGAATGGCGCCACCACAGTACATTGACATGACCTTCAAAAATATGTTTACGCTAAACAATTGTTAGAAGGTGCAGTTAAACTATTTGTTAGGGGATTGAAGGGAGTCTGTACCTGGGACAACCTTAAGAGGAACTTGCTAGAAGAGTTTGGGAGTAAACTGTGTGTAGCCGATGTTCACACCCTTTTGAGGCAACGGAAAAAGTCGTCGAAAGAAAGTCTGGTATAGTACTTGAATGCGTTGATCGAAATTGGAAAATAAATAGACTTAGATGAAGAGAGCATACTGACATATTTCGTAGAGGGCATATCAGATATTAGAACAAACAAAGCAAATCTTTACAGATGTATGCTTTTGAGTGTTCTAAAGGAGGAAATCAAAATCTACCACAAAAAAAAAAGCAAAAGAAAACCCAGATAAAAAAGAAAAAAGACAGGCAGGTCTAGGCAAAAAGAAGTGGGACACAATAAAGACGGACACGTAGCAAAGCAATGCAGTGCTGAATACACTTGTTATAATTGAAATAAGCCAGGACATTTTTCAAAGAATTGTGACCAAAAGAAGGTGACCACAAAGGAAAAGGTGTCAATTTTGAAAATCGCATACGAAACGAAGAGTTTAATCCACAAGCTGTTGTTGATAAATAAGGTACAAGTTTTAGACGTGGGATGCGACGTGTGCCTCATTCGCGAAGACTTTATTAAATAATTAAAATGTGTACATTTGATCAAAAGTTCGAAAAGGATGATGGGTATAGGCACAGGGGAATTAACCACCATTGGACATTTTGAGGAAGACGTAACAGTAGACAACGTAAATTGTGAAGTTATTTTTAACGTAGTCAAGAGTGAAGGCCTAGAATGCAAGGCGATCGTAGGCAACGACGAGTTGGGTGTAGTAGAGATTACTTTGAGTTCACGTAGCATCGTTTTCAAGACTAGAGGAAAAGAATTTGCAGAATTTTTAGACTACATGCGAGAAGAAGAGTTGATAGTCAAGCAGGCCCCATTGGGCAAGGTTTATTTAAAACATCTGATTGAAGTGCAGAGAACAACAGTGGAGAACTTGATAAATGCTTACGTTCCGTAAACAAGGATTGACTCTCCTGTCAAAATGAAAATAATTTTGGAAGATGACTACCCGGTTTACCAACACCCGCGGAAAACCTCTTATGCAAATAAGTTGATTATCGAGAAGACGAAAATATTATAGTCCCAAGTTCATCAGAATATGACTCTCCAGTGGTATTGGTGGCGAAAACAGATGGTTCTAAAAGGCTGTGTTGTGATTACAGAGAAATCAACCTTAAAATAAAGCAGGACAATTTCCCCATAGCGAAACCACTTACAGACTTGTTGCAAAAAGAAAACAAAGCATTAGAGAACAAGAGTATTGAGTTAAGCAAACAGTCTCTGATAGCTTTTGAATTTTTACAACAATTGATAGTAAAGGCACCGGCGAAAATCCTACAGCTATACCCTCCCCGCGGGTGCCAACTGGGCAATGGCAAAAGTACAAAGGTCATTGCTCAGAGGTTCCTGGCAGTAGGAATAAAATGCTAGGGTAGGGACCTCCGATTAAAAAAAATCATATGGAGGGAAACAAATGATGATACACGAACTGGGATACCAGTTGAAACGTCGATGGGAGAATTGGCTGCTACCACCCGCGGGCACAAAAACCTGATACACCAATTGACCAGCCAACCACTTCCAAGAAGGCGATGAAAGTCAATGAAGTAGCTAAACGGCACTTGATCGTAGCGCTTATTGACCGGAATTTTCCATATGGACAGATGACGGCGGATCAATGGAGACAGGTGGATGCAAAAATTCTCAATGCCATCGTTAACAGGCTGACGGATGAACCAGACAAACCCTCGCCCTCGTTTGAAGGAGCAGGGTGGTACATGGGAGTAAAGAACCTGAAAATCAACGATGAGCTAACGCTGAAATGGATAACGGAGGTAGCTCCCAAGATAGAAGGACTTTGGGAAGGCGTAAAGCTAGAGATAGTAGACAGGAATGATATTCCGTGTGTACCGCGTGCCAAGGTACGAGTACCTAACACGTTAAAACCAGAAGTCACTCTACTGCTATTCCGGCGGCAGAATCCTGATGTTCCAAATATCGATTGGAAGCTGCTTCACGCCAGTAAACCAGACAAGAAAGGCAATCAGGATCTGATCCTCCAAATAAACAAAGAGGCAGAGGACATATTATACCAGCGTCACGGGAAGATGTCCTGGGGAACGGGTAGTGTATACCTGCGCCTCAATAAACGTCACCCGAAGGATGGTAACGACAACACGCTGGAAGCGGGAGAGGTAGGGAGGGATCTCGGACTCGAATCGGTGACGAACTCTACTGAAACCCTTCAGCTGCACGGGGACGGGAAGATGGAGGTGACACACGGAGTGTCGGCGACTACATATACACCCGTACAACGCATTGCTCATAACATCTAAAATCCTTCAAGCATACCATAAATCCTGCCTGCCTACGAGACTTGGACGCAAATCTAAGCCCCCATGGTGAAATAAGGACGTTGGTAAGCAAAGAAAGGAACTTAGAGAGTTCTTTAAGCTAGCTAAACTTGCTGATTGTGAAGAGTGCTGGAGAGAATATATGACACTTTTATCGCTATACAAAAAAGAGATAAGGAGAGCCAAAAGGAGATCCTGGCAGATCTTCTGTGGTAATTTGGACAAGACTTCTGAGGCGTCGAGACTTCGGAAAATACTTGCTAAGTCTCCTATAATTCCTTCACTAATCCGCAAAGACACAGGCGAATGGACCAAAGACAGAAAGGAAACGCTGGAGACACTTATAGAAGCCCACTTTCCTGGCTGTACTGAGGTTTCAGACGTAACTGTAACGGCACGGGGTATAATAAATGAGGTATGTGAAGGCTTAATTACATCGGTTGGACTGGAATGAACCCTTTAAATCCCCGGCACCAGACGGCATCTTTTCTGCGCTCTTGCAAAAGGGTTGTGCTGTACTGACACCATGGCTTAAAGGAATCTTCAGGAATTGCCTGAGGTTTAATTATGTTCCGAAGAACTGGAGACTCTCAAGGGTTGTACTCATACCAAAGCCAGGTAAGAGCAGCCACTTGTATCCAAAGGACTTTCAGCTAATAAGCCTCACTTCATTCATACTAAAGACGTTTGAAAGACTACTGGACTCGTATATTAAAAAAAAGGTTTCACCGAATCTAATATCGTGGGACCAATACGCCTATACGAAGGGCAAGTCCACGGAGACAGCTCATCATAGGGTCGTGATGCAGACAGAAAGGTCCATACAGTACGGGGAGTATGCCATAGGTGTGTTCCACGACATATCAGGAGCCTTTAACAACGTTTCGACAGAAGCATCCATCCATACGGCACTGGATCGGCAGTCTACTGAACTGCCGGACAGTGGTGGCTGAATGGGGTGCGACGAGTCTGGCAAGGAAGGCAAACAGAGGTATGCCTTGGACACTTGTAATGAATAAAATTCTTCATAAAATGCGAGATGGAGGTGTAAGGTTAACTGCCTATGCAGATGCCCTGGCCGTAATCATCTCAGGCAGGTGCCTTAGCTCAATGAGTCAAAGACTCGGGAGGGCACTTAAAGAAATCAACGACTGGGCAAGCAATGTGGGACTGGATGTGAATGCAGACTTAAAACTTTTTACAACAAAATAGAAGATTCCGCACTGACTCCCTCCTAAATAAGGTAACATTGTACTGGCACTAAAGATGTCTACAAGATATCTTGGAGTCATATTGGATAACAAACTGACGTGGAAGTTGAATGTGGAAGAAAGGGTGAAGAAAGCTCTCAATGCCTTTTCTGCTTGCATAGTTTGGTTGTCATTCCTACAACCTGTTTACAGACGGATCTAAAATGGCAGAGGGACTGGGAGCTGCAGTATTCTGTTCAGAGCTTGACCTTAAACGGTCTTATAAGCTTCCAAACTACTGTAGCGTGTTTCAGGCCGAGATTTATGCGGCTACAAAAGCAGCAAAATTAGCAGCCGAGATTTATGCGGCTACAAAAGCAGCAAAATTAGCAGCCGAGCTAACTCCTCTCAACTCCCAAATAAACATATTCATCGACAGCCAAGCAGCCATAAAGGCAATAACGGCGATGATGACAAAATCTAACTGTGTTCAACAATGTAGAACAAAATTGACGAACTCTGTATTGATAGACGCGTCACCATCTTTTGGGTACCGGGACATAAAAGAATTGAAGGGAACGAGGAAGCAGGCGCAATCGCTAAAGCTGACACTAGCCACGCTGAGGTAAGTGCGTCAAACTTACGTCCCTCTCTGTCCACGTTAAAAACAGAAATAGACGCAGCAACGATTCAGGAGGCGAAGAGAATGTGGGATGGAACACTCTCTTGCAGAACCGCAAAAAATCATGCTTCGCTCTGTTAATAATAAGACTACCAACTACATCTTAGCTCTCCCAAGAGAGATTGCAAGTTATTAGTCGGAATACTCACGGGACACTGTTTAACACCTTCCCACGCAACCAAATTGGGCTTGGTACAGAGTGATGCATGTACAACAATCAACGAGGTAAATGTTAGGGGAACTCTAGAACACTTACTTTGCCAATGTCCAGCTCTCTACAGATCACACTTTAGCTATCTCGGATCTGTATCTTTCCTCTCCTTGGAAAGTATCGCGGATCAGAATAGTAGCAATTTATTAAAGCTCGCAAAAAAGTGCATAAAAAACAGTATTTAAAGGGTCTCCATACTTCTTCTTGGCAACACAAAGGACCATTATTGGTCTATGTGAGATCTCTTGATCAGCCAAGCAAACTAACCTAACCTAAAGGAACCGGTTCTAAAACTGTATAATCCAAATGCGACAATAGAAACATCGAGAAGATCAATATTTTCACCCAGTTGAGTTTTTGAGCAGTAAGACCAAACCTTGTGAAGAAAAGTATAGTTCATACGGGTTAGAAGTACTGGCGGTAGTAAAAGCAATTAAGAAGTGGCGAGTATATCTGTTGAGCGTAAAATTCAAAATAATAACTGATTGTAACGCATTTGCATTGACAATTAAAATAGACGATGTGCCACCGAGAGTGGCAAGGTGGGCGATGTTTCTACAAGAATTTGACTACGTAATAGAACATAGATCGGGATCCCAAATGCAACATGTGGATGCATTAATTCGTTTATCTTGTTTCCTTATCGAAAACAGCAAAGTATCGTTTGAGAGAAGAACAAGACAATGACAAATGGACAAAAACCATTAAAGAAGTGTTAACAAGAACAGATGTATGTATACGAAGACTATTTTACGAAAAATTAAATTCTGTACAAAGATGCAAACAGGGAGCTGCTAGTAATTTCGGAGACAATGGAGGAATACATTATAACCAGGACCCATCGCGAAGGACATTTTGGGGTGAAAAAGACCAAAGAATTGCTGGAAAAACACTATTTCATGCATGACGTACAAAAGAAAGTAGAAAAGATGGTTCAAAGATGCGTGGAATGTTTGATTACAGAGGCTAAGAGAGAGGTATACTGACGCCAATCGACAAAGCACAGTAGCCACTTGGGACATATCATTTAGACCATGTGGAACCACTAAAGAAGACTCGGAAGAAATATATTCACATTTCAGTAGTGGTCGATGGATTCTAAAAGTTCTTATGGTTGTATCCAACGAAATCCACTGGAACGGAAGAAGTCAATGTGAGAATCAAAAGGCAAGCAGTAGTATTCAGAAATCCCAAGCGAATAGTCACAGAGGTACAGCGTTCACGTCGAATAAATTCAAAGATTATTGTGAAGACGAAGCCATACAACTACTGCACTAACGACAGAAATGCCCCAGGAAACGGCCAGGTAAAACGCATCCACAGAATAGACATACCGGTGCTCAGTAAGCTATGCCAAAGTAAACCAGATAATTGGTATCAATATATCGAACACGTGCAACAGATAATAAGCAACGCGGCATCTCGAAATACTAAATATACCCCATTCAAGATAATTACTGGACTGAACATGAATATAAAAGACGATGACATAAGAAAGTTGTTAGAAGATGTAAAACTAGAGACTGTGAATGACGATAGAGAAAAAGATTAAGTTTGCACAGGAGAATATTGAAAAGATACAGCAGAAAAAAGAAAGAGTTTTAACAGGAATAGAGAGATGGAAACAAAGTATAAAGTAGGGGAGTTAGTAGTTATTAGAAGAACACAATACAAAGCAGGTTTGAAGTTACGACCAAAATTGTTTGAACCATATATAGTAGCAAAGGTGATGAAGCACGGTCGATACGAGATACAGAAAAGAGGGTGTCATGACTACAACTGCGGCAGATATTATGAAAAAGTGGGATTCGTTCGGGACGAACGAAGTGTCAGGAGGGCCGATTGCAGGATTGTGAGGGTGTTGAGACAGGCAACCCCTTGAAGGAATGTTAGGGGGCAGCATGACTCGAGGATCGTGGAGGGTCAACGAGTTATAGCAACAGTGAGAGTAGTTTAGTGTGTGAGGAATAGAATAAAACACAACAACATAGAAGAGTGTGATTCAACATAGAAGGTGTATTGCACATGGAACGTTGTATTATACGTAGAACAGTAAAACACTAGACGTTAAAAACATAAAAGGTGTATTGCACATAGAACAGTAAAACCCTAAGCATTAAAACATTAAGTATTGGAACACAGCTACACTAATTGGCTAAAATATAAATAAATATTACACAAATAACATAACTAAATAAGGACATTTGTATTCCCTAAAAAACAACATTTATTTTCTTTTTTCACTTAATAGCCATTTCACACTACTTTCAATGCTACATTTCACGATTGAATGCTACTTTTGTCAACACGAACAGGAAAAATGAAGTAATTGTGTAGTTCGCGAAGAATGTTACGAAAATGCTGTTTTTGAGATGGGTAACTTTAGCCTTTTTTTAGGTCATTTTCGACTTTCTTTCTCTTTTTTTGTACCGCGCCTACACAAAACAGCTGTTGATGGCTCGTAACAGTTTTAAGTAAACCATAAATTGTTAATTTAATTTAAGATTTTAAAAAATAAGTATCAGGAATGAAAAAGGGAGCTGCAAGAACTATTTGCATACATTACAAAATGTTCTAAATAATGTAATTATACCAAAATTTTTAGTTTTAATTTAGCCAACATGCTCGCAAAGTTCCATGTGTGTTACTAAGACAGAAAACAGCTGTTCCGAAGACATAAAATGAAATCTGAACACTTTGTGGTGAATGCAGCATTGAATGCTAAGTGTGAAATGACTATAAATCAAATGACAATTTTGTCTTTCACAGGTGCAAACCTACCTTAACACGTTTCATATAGCAACGAATTAATTTTTCAAGGTGGTTGGCACCGATAAACGAGAGAATTCACATTTCGAAACCTAGCGCCAAAAAGCAAATTTGTCAGGAGAGCGTTTTTTCTGCCACTATTTACAATGGACTTACGTTGTCGATAAACAATAAAATAAAATTTGTAATATCTCCGTAGAGTCTCTTTTAGACAATCAGTTCAGTCTCAGTCCATTATCGACTCGAAATCCGCACCGATAACCGAAATAATGACAAAAAAAAGGACTGATGGCCCATTTCGATGACATATCGATAAATGAAAACAAGTAAACAAATGCAAGTGGCTGCTATGTAACCAAGGGCGTATTTTTATCCAAATGTACACTCAGTTTGTGAAAAACGCTGGTCAGAAAAGTATCAAAGTATAATCGAATGAAAAAAAAAGCTATTGTGAAATAGTTGTGGGCTTAGAAAAGCTGAGTGCAGAAGGTAATGCTGCCACAAGGAACGTTATTTTCCTGTTGCATAGCGCTGCTGGGTGAAGTGTTTTTATAATTTTAATTTGCATAATTACAAAATATATAAATATTTTTTTTTTTTGACTACTATACTATCCCATGCCACTTTCCCCCCAAAATCCGGGCAAGCTGTAGTCCATTAAAAACCGAACAAGACTGGGTATCGAACACAAGTCACTTTGATACTGAACTACTGGGGCTAGTTAACATGCAATACAAGCTAAGTAAACTACTTTGCGGCTACAGACCTAACGTCATCAGCCATATACAAAAGCATGCACTATAAAGATAAATATAAGACTTAAACCATAGAGTTGTACCTACAATAAAGATACTTTAGCTTCAACTATTTACTAGTAACATAAATTAAAATTACCAAAAATGAGAACAAATGAAATTAAGTTAGTCGGTTAATAGAAAGCTAAGAGTTAAGATGAGTTAAAAGATTAAATTTTAGCTGATCGGAAGAAATAGAGTTATATTGCAAACTCGCACGAGAACTCGAGTTCAAATTACAACAACCACAGGGAAAATGAACGAAATTTGTAGTTGTTGTTGTAGCTCAGAACTCGAGTTCTCATGCAAGCTCTGCCAGAACTCGCTGGTCTGGCATGGTCAGTCTAAAAAGTCTTGTTAAAATTTGGACCATTTTAGGAGATGCCGATATATGGCGCCGATTGTTTATTGGCAGATAATATATTTAAGGAAAATATTAATTGTAATTTTTTTTGTAATCTATTAACAAAATATGTAGCAGGAATGAAAAAGGGAAATGCCAGAACAATGTGCATACACTGCAAAATGTTCTAAGGCATGTATTTTTCACAAAATTTCAATTGATATTTCTCACAATTGCCACAACGTTCCATTTGTGCATTTGTGTCTGTAATGAAAACAAAAACAAAACAAAAAACAGCTGCTTAGAACTAGCAATAAGGAACTCGGTGACAAAAAACGTTTAACCAGAACAGTCTGAACCCACTATTAGATACCAAGTCAAAATATTGGTTATACGATTGTAAGCGACTAAACAACACCGTCCACGACACCCCTGACGAGCTAATTAAATCGTCTGCTTCACCGGCAATTATTTTGACAACGGTTGTCAGCCCGTACAAGATTAAAAGTAGAAACTTGATTAACGCTAACAAATAAACTAAAGGACGCCGCGCAATCAATTTTCGGATTCGTTTCTATTTTCGTTTTAGTTAATTAATAATAATAATAAAAAAGTTTTTTCTTACAATTTTCAGAAGTGGCCCATATTATTTAGTACGAATTAAAAAAAAAAGCAACAGACGAACATAATTCAGTAATTATACACGTTTGCTCGCACGCTCACATACATATACTCACACAATACTTTTACCGTGTGTATAAGTAGACAACGAAACACATTTTTATTACGCAGCAGCAAAGTCTTTTTAACGCGAAATATCGCTTACGGATACACCCACAATACGTTTACCGTGTGTGTATAATTGGATAACGAAATCTGTTTGATTTAACGAAGCCAAGAAAAGCGCACCGTATCATGCCGTTAATACAGAACCTGAAGGTGGATGAGCTGAAGTTTCCGCTACGTCTACGTGAGCTGCAAACGACAGGCACACGCAATGAACTGATACAACGAGTGGTGAGTCATGAAGGATCCGATGAAATTGAGTTGCCGACGACAACGGAACAACCCACTAACGATAGTGCTGCCATCGCGCAGTTGCCAAGTGATGTACTGAAATTGAATGAGTTGCTCGTAAAGTTGTTAGGGAGGGAATCGTAAGAGAGCACCGTGCCAGAGCAAGCTGAAAATCATTCACTGTGTAATAACGAACAAGTCGTGCTTGATGTCGAGCGAACAGATCCTGTGAATGATTCTGCGGTATACTTTACAACGACACGTCATGTTTCCATAAAATAAATTGCAGACCGGAATACGACCCCACGAGCGAAGGCTCGATCACGATCGAACAGTTTGTTGATCGCGTTAATAAAGTCTGTGAAGTGTACAAATGGGATGAAAAACCGGCATTACTTGCAGTTTATATGCGGTTGAAGAGTACCGCAAGAATGTGGCTTGATGCGTCACCAATGTTGCATACGAATTGGAATGAGTTTGCAACGGCTATATGCAAAGTATTTGAAACAAAACTCGATGAAGCCGAAATTTATTTTAAAATGGCGAATTCAACAAGACAACCGTAAGAAACAATTAAGGAGTACTGCTTCCGAATGTCAGCCGTGGGGAACCGTTACGGCCTCAGTGAAGCCTGTTATACGTTACGCTCGATTCGGTCTTCAGCACAACGAACTACAGCAGATGCTTGCAGCAACGAGGTTTTCGTGCATGAAGCAGATGCGTGATGCCGTGGAAGATTATGAAGAATCGTAGTAGATCTTACGTAGTGAAAGCCGACCCGACATCAAGGAAGGACAATCAAAACAAGAAGGTTCAGTAAAAACAACGCTCCTATGTTACAACTATGGTGAAGCAGGGCATTTCTCGTGTCCACTGCCTCAGAAACGACATCGGTATACGAAATGTACTCACCATAATGGAGACTGTGCGCAGCCAGAAATCCGTCAACTGAGTTTCTTCAACAAAGAATGCTTCATCAAAACAATTATCATCCACATGCGACCGTACACCGCTTTCAGCGACACTGGTAGCCAGGGCAAAGAAGTATCGCAAATCAAATCGAAGCGCCACGATTCAGTTTGAGATGTTTGCGGGGTACCCGTATACTTAATGAGGGTATGACCGTAGAAATGACCATCGACAAAACTGTTCTCACTACAGACGTTTACATAGCAGATGACGTTATTGTACGACACGACTTTTTGTTGGGTCAAGATGTTATCACCAACGCTGATATGACTCTGACGATTAAAGATGGATGTACTATTTTTCAAATGAAACGAGGCGAGTATAATCCAATGACAGACGACAAAGTGTCACATTTGTTGACAAATATTCAGAGAGATGAGGATAAAGTGAAAGTAAACGATTTGCTTTTAGAGCATGATGACGTATTTGTATCCGGCCTCGAAGGTATGGGAAAAACGGATATTATTGAAGCTAAAATCGAATTTGTTTGAGAGGATGTTGTCGCACAACCACCGTATCGAATTCCGGAACAAAGCGTGACATTATAAATTGCATGATAGCCGATCTATTACAGCGTGACATAATATCCGAACCTACGTCCGAATGACCGTTTATGTGTTCACTATCGTCACCTTAATAAACTGATGAAGAAGGAAAACTTTCCCGTCCCCAACATTGAGGAGCGACTCCATGAAGTGAAATGGTTCCAGTACTTTTCATCATTAGGTCCCAACAGCGAGTACTATCAAATTGTTGCATCGCTTGAGAGCCGCAAATATACTTCGTTTTTTACACCAGATGGGTTATACGAATTCAAGCCCGCTGCGTTTAACCGCCTTATGGCAAAGATACAAAAGCGAGTACAATAAGGCGACATGTTGCATTATATGGACGACATTCAAATTGGTAGAAACAGTTTTGATGAAATGTTAGATAAACTCAGACGCATGTGGTTTAACCCTAAATGTCGAGAAATACAAGCTGTATAAGCAAACGATCACTTTTATAGGACATTAACTCCACGTCGGAGGCATCAGTCCTGGAGAAGTAAAAGCAAACGCCATTGCAAAGTTCACAAAGCAGCAAAACGCCACCGATATCCGAATATTCTTGGGTCTTAGTAGCAATTTTCGAAAATTCGTTGCATATTGACGTACTTCACCAACCTGGATCTCGAATGGAGCATGTCGATGCATTGAGTCGAGCGCCGTACTAAAATGCCTGTGAGACGCAAGTTGCCGGCATGGATATCTTCAAATCGATAATCGACGAAGCTGTTTACAGCTACAAAACAAAAATGTAGAGGTCATAATAGAAGAAATGCAAAACGACGTGAACCCAGAAAAAGCTGAATATGTTATCGAATTAGGTCGACTTTATCGGAAATGTGATAACTAATTTGCTTTGGGTATTTCCCAAACAACTTCGTTTTTACATTCATTATGAATATCGCAAGGCAGGACACATGGGTGTCGAGAAAACGTCGCTCGCATACGGGCAAATTTCTGGTTAACTCGCATGCGAAACGCATACGTTAAAAGCTACATAAAATCTTGCGTTGGAAACGATGCGCGTTGTATAAATAACCTGGTGGCCGTCGAGAAGGACAATACCACTACTATGATTTCGCCAATTCCATTCGCAACGGTACACATCGACTACTTGGGACCATTCCCATGTAGTTCCAAACGCAACGAATATATCCTGGTCATTGTCGACGCTTTCACCAAGTTCACGCCAAATACGTCATGGACATTTTCATAGAGGTAAAGAGCTATGTTGGCTTGCCAGAGCGTGTTATCTCCGCATTTACGTCCAAAGAATACGACAGAATTTGCACCGAAAATAGGATTAAAGGGGTTCTTAATGCAGTGCGCACACCACGATTAAATGGGCACGTTGAGCGTACAAATCGGATAATCTTAGCAATGCTATTGCCCTTCACTGCTAACGAAAAACGATGGGACACTCAACTACGAACAATACAGTGGAGCATTAATACGATGATAAATAAAACCATTGGTTGTACACCCTTCTAACTTCTATTCGGCTATGAACCACGAGATATACTCCAGAACACGACAGCTCAAGCAGTACAGGGCAGCCAAAATGAGTTGCTAACTGACAAAGAACTATAACAACTTCGTAAGGACACCGCCAAACGCATTGACGAACATCAAGCAGAGGCTAAGAAACGGTATGACATTAAACATGCAAGTCCAAAGAACTACAGTGCAGGTGACATAATATTAACAACAAACGAACCGACCAGTACCGGCACGTCACGCAATTTAGCACCACGCTACAAAGGTCCTTTTATCATTTCGAAGGTCCTACCAAACGACCGATATATCGTCGAGGACTTACCACATTCACACCGAACTCAGAACCACTACAAATCGGTTTACACATCGGACAAGTTGAAACCTTGGTGTCGACTACCTCCCGATTACGTAGAAGATTGCGTTGAAAGTTACGAGGATGGTTCGGGCTAGGACGCCTCAAACAGTCAGGAAAGCCGACTGTAAGCGACTAAAGAACACCGTCCACGATATCCTTAACGAGCTAGGAAAATCGTCTGCACCAACCCCAATTATTTTGACAACGGTTCCAAGCCCCGACAAAAAGAAAAGTAGAACCTCGATCAACGCTAACAAAAAAACCAAAGAACGCCGTGCAATCATTTTTCGGATTCGATTCTATTTTCGTTATAGTTAATTAGGTTTGCTTGGCTGATCAAGAGATCTCACTTAGACCAATAATGGTCCTTAAGAATTAATTAATAGTAATAATAAAAACGTATTTTCTTACACGATTGACACAAAACGCGAAATGGGTCGCGCTGTAAACAAGTGGTCTTACAGGTCCCAATCAGGGTTCCCAACCTAAAGTAAGGCAACTTTCGTACCTACTGCGTAAAATTATCGTAAATGGACCAAAATTATCGTACTTATCAAAATAATGCATATATAGTGAAAAATAAGACATATTTAATGTAACATTGATATTTTTTCAAATGATTTATGACTTAACACTTGTAAACTACCTTTTTGATATTAAAAGAACTTTTTTTGAAGAGTATAACTTCACGCAGTTGATTTAGCAAAGTCCGCCTTATTTTTAAATTCTTTCGAAAAAACTACACCATTCCCAAAATCAATCATGCTATTATTTCGGATTTACGATAAAACCAGAAAGAAGCCTATCATTGGCTAGGCCAAAGATGTAATACTCTTTACGCTCCTCCGGGTTGCATCACATCAGTTTGAGTGGCAATTTTATTGTAAATTTATTCTTTAGAAGTTTGCCATTTAATTTGGGTTTGTAAGGGAGGTACCCCTCCTGGTAACCCTAGAATCATGAAATTTATATGGTTGATGAATATAGATCAGAAACTTATAGTGTCCAAATTTCAGTTCAATACGTCAAAAAACAAAAAACTTTTTTTTAGTAAGAACTTTTATTTAAAGGTGGGTTTGTATGGGAGGTACCCCCTAGTGGTCCGATTCGGCTGATTTCGACAAATGAACTGCGTATGGTAAAAGGAAACCTATGAGCTCTCTAGCTCAAAAACTGAGTTACGGACGGCTAAATCAACTCGTCTCATCGAGCTGAACACAAATATATATACTTTATGTGGTCTGCGATGTCTCCTTCTGTGTGTAAACATATTATTGGTATTTATTGGACATGTCCCTATTCTCGCTTAAAAATCATTTGTCATTAGAATACTACCTAATTCATCCACATCCGTATCAACATTTTTTAAAAGTGTTGTCAGGTGAGTCAAAGTGTTGAACGATATATTATGTTCAGACACAAAAATGCACAATTTTATTTCGAGAGCTTGAGCTGCTTTGGTTTTAGTGCTGATTTCGTCTTTTTTTTAAATTGGAGATGCTTGGCTAAGATGTTTGAGACAATTTGTGTGAGCATTCAAGGCCAAGCGTTCAATTACACTTTACAGAGCCATTGATTAAAGTTTTCACTTTCAAGCCAGGCGTCACTGAATTTTTTTTGGCGATATTTATTGCAGATTTTTGCAATTTTCTTTGGAGGTGTGGTGTGCGAATCCGTATCAATTGCTTCAATATCACTCATTTTCTGCTATTTTATTCAATTTTAATGAATGAATAGTTTCAATAAGATTTTAAATATGCTTTTTGTGCTTTATGCTTCCAAGCAAAGATGGGGAAAACATACTACCAACAATTAGATTTTGCAAGAAAGTGACACCAAGAGTCGTCCTACGACAAGATAGTTTTGGGAGTTGGATTAACTTAAGACGGCTTTGGTAGGATGGAATGTTGATGTTAGAACCCCAGTGTAAACTACGCAGTGCAAAAAGCAAGAATTGTTTTTGAACAGATTCAATGTTATCACTATACTTTTTAAATTGTGGGTCCCATACACCAGATCCGTATTCAAGAATTGGTCTAACCAAAGAGGTGAATAATAATTTAGTAGTGTAAGGATCATTAAACTCTTTAGACCAACGTTTAATAAATCCTAGAACGTTTCTAGCTTTATTAATAATAGAAAAGATATGCATGCCGAAATGCAGCGGTAAAAGGACATAGTCTTACATTTGTCACATTTTTTGGATGGGAGATACAATATTTAAGCATAACTTTACATCATCAGCATACATCAAGACGCTAGAATGTTTTATGGCAGATGGCAAATCATTTATAAAAATATTGAATAATAACGTATCAAGGTGGCTACCCCGTGGGACACCAGAATTTTTGCGAGTAGTCTTAGATAAAGCTGCTTTCAAGATAACTCTTTGGGTTCTGGAATTTAGAGAGGAAGTAACTTCTTCAACCAGCTGTGAATGTTATGCAGTCCAAAAGCAATGACATTATAAAATGCAGAGGTCACATACTAAAAATTTTGAATGTAATTAAAACGCACAGATCAGCACCTGAAACTACTTTCAATGAAATTTGTAAAGAGTGTTTGGAATTAGCCATGAAGCTTCCTTCAATGTTTGTGTGCTCAGAAATGCAGAAAGGCAACAAAATAGGACGAACCCTCCTCTTACAACGGCAAAGGAATACTTCCGGGGAGCAATTTTTCTGCCTTATCTTGACTCGCTGATATATGCATTCAAGCAAAGATTTTTACAGGAAAATAATGGAGCATTTAATTTAACTGCTTTACATCCAGCACATGTCCAAAGTCCTGACTTGAAAGATTTCAAGTCTCAAATTTGTAATGCAATTCCTTTTTATGAACTTGGAGGTATCGAAAATGAGCTAGATATTTGGTATAAGGAGTGGAGTAACAAAGAGCCAGCAGATTTAATTTCTGCTCACGAAAACGAATTTTATCCAAAAATTCAAAAAGCAATTGGCACTTATCTTGCGCTACCATGCATTACGGCATGCCTACATTGGCAGCTGTATACGCCCTTGTATGTAATTTGAATGTATGATCATGATTTTATTTAGAGTTGTCTTTAAAAGTTATACTTGCTAAAAAAACGCAGTTTAGTAACAGAAATAGTATTGTAATTGAAAAATACCGGCAGTATGAATTTAGGGTGTCACATTTTTAGAAAAATTCAATTGAGCAAAGTGAGCTGACAAAAGTATGAAACGGTGACCAGTAGGAAAACTCTAGCAAGCTATGTATGTATCTTCAATATTAAAATATAGAAACTTTTTAATATCAGAATTCAGCTAACGGCTAACAGCCATGCTGTAAAATCACCCCACGTTCTTTTTTCTTTTTTCCAAAAATGTATGCATGAAGGTAATTTTATCTGTACCTATGTACATATATACGAAAAAATGAATAAAAAGAAGTACTACTACTACTACTACATGCGACAAAAAATACTTTTAAAATGCCAAGCTAGCAAATTAATTTCCCCCACCGGGTCAGAGACGGATATACCTATTTAATTTTGTTATAAGCTTTATCTTTATATATGTGGCAACGAACAGATGGGGACAGGAAAGCGAGCTTGCCAACACTAACTCGAGGTTCTTTCCTTTTCCTGTTGAGTCGGCATCGCAGACGCACGCGCCATAATTATAATCTAGCTAAATCTTAAGCATCACATAAAAATATTAACTTTTAAACTAAATAAAGTTCTGTAAATAATCTCATTAAAGTAATCGCAAAATATTTGCTTATTAGAATTGTATGTGATAAGATTGCTAAATATATAAAATTCGAGTGTACAAAATTTTGTGACTATTTTTCCCCTAAATGGCTAGAAAAATTTCGATACAATATTTTTTGTTTACTTATGAAGTCACCAAGATGGTCTATGCTTCAGTCGGACCCGGTAGGTTGTTTTTTTTTTAACACTATACTAAGCCGATTTTAATAATTATATTTTTTAAATGACAAATGAATGCTAATGAAAAGAGTTGCATACTTATTTTTTTCAGTTTTTAACTTTTAACATTATTTGTCACTTGAACAGTGTAGATGTGTTTTGCGCTCAATAAATTGTGTCCGCATAATAACACTGTGTCACAGCGAAAAAAAACTTCTTATCAGACCTAGTGGAGGTTATGGGTCATAAAAAACTAAAAAGAATGGTATATATTAAATCTCTGATACACCCTCAAAATCTTGTTTTAGAGCCCAAAAACCATTTTTAAGAGGTTCCTGTACATATTACCTTATAACTTGGCCATTTTTTATTCGGATTTTTTTTTGTATTTAGAAGCTGAAATGTAGCCCTTTACAACCATGTATCATGTATTTTGTTATCATTCAAATTCATGAAGATACAGATCAAAAACTTTCCAAAATTTTGATTTTTCCTTCGATTTTGCAACTTTAAGTCTAATTTGTGCCCCTTATCTTATCTAAATTATATTTCTCAACGTACATCGAAAGTTTAGTGATTTTAGCTTTAAATGAACCCTGTTTGAATAGAATCGGTTAAAAATTACTTGATTTATTGTACTTTTTATAATTGCATATGACAGTTTTCTTTCCTTTTTTATTCTTAATTGTCTTGCTATCTCCCTCTAGCTATCTCCCTCTATCTGCAACAAATAATACATGATACATGGTTGTAAAGGGCTACATTTCAGCTTCTAAAAAATTTGAAATCCGATAAAAAATGGCCAAGTTATAAGGTAATATGAACAGGAACCTCTTAAAAACGGTTTTTGGGCTCTAAAACAAGATTTTGAGGGTGTATCAGAGATTTAATATATATCATTCTTTTTAGTTTTTTATGACCTCCACTAGGTCTGATAAGAAGTTTTTTCATTTTTTTTTTTGTAACACAGTGTAATTAAACACATTCACGTAATGCAAATAAAATAATAATATATAAAAAAAATCAAAACTAAGATGAGCTTCACTCATCAAAAAACGTTAAAAAGGCAACCAGGAATTCGTCCTTTTCGATCGTATCTCCTGGCCCTAACAAAAAAAAATGATGCGTCATTTTTAACCATCAAATCGCCAGAGCGAAGAGCTAGTTCTTGTTCTCCCGCTCTGTGCATTGATACCATAGGCACCAATAATCCACTACCATGGAGCAGCCAATGTCCATCCCCACAAACTCCACTGTACACAACACCAGCAACTATTGTATCAACAAATGCAACTGTAACAACACAAAGCACTCCAGCTATATCAACCGCTACATCAGCATCAAACACAACAACAGTTTACTCAACAACTGCTTCGATTATGTCATCGCAAGCAATTTTCACATCAACAACAACATCAACAGCAATGCATCCAACGATCGAACGACCAATCAGCAACAGTTATGCCTACATCAAACACACATACGCAAGTACAAAACACAAATAACACCAATAACAATAGTCCCAGTTCTGAAGAGTTAAAACCTTGTAAAAGAAACCGTAAAACGCAATCTCCAGGCAATCAATAGAAGAAAACAATAACAAAAAGAACAAAAGCAATTTTCAAAAAATACACAAACAAAACTAAATGATTACTGGTTGAGCAAACCTAATACTAGTAATATGTTCGCACTGCTAGCAGAAAAAGACGATAACAACGGCAAAGATCCTAAGTCCACAAATCGTAATGCACAAAACGAAACCAAACAGCCTCCTAAAGTTAACAAGGTGGGCAGGGGGTAGAAGACATTAATACTCTCATTAATGCTATTAATGAAGTTATAGAGAAAAACTATATTCTTAAATCCCTGCACAATAATGAAGTTCGTATCCAAGTGACAGAACCCCAACAATATAGTACAATAATGAAAATGTTAAAAGCTAGAAATACCAAGTACTACACATTTAAGACTAAAGACGAACGCGGTTTTAAAGTTATGCTGAGACACCTTCACCAATTATCTGACACCGAAGAAATTAAGCGAGAACTGAAAGAATTAGGCCATGATGTCACGAATGTATTTAATATTCGACAAAAAACCACAAATAAGTCACTTACCTTGTTCTCAGTCAAACTTAAAGCCAGCACTAACAACAAAAACATTTATAACATAACTACATTACTTCACACCAAAATACAATTTGAGGCGCCCCATAGTAAGAGAACGATAGTGCAATGTTCTAACTGCCAAAAATACGGACACACACGAAACTACTGCACCAAAGATCCTGTTTGTGTTAGATGTGCGGGAAAACATAGCACGATTGACTGTCAAATGGATTCATCAAAGAAAATAAAATGTGCTCTTTGTGGTGGAGCTCATACAGCCAATTATAAAGGTTGTGAAATCTACAAAACATTAAAAATTCAAAGGTTTCCTGCTCTTCGACCGAAAACATTGACCGATGAAACAAAAAACGAGCACAAGTCCGTAACCTCTCGCAAAGTGGACAAAGGAATAAGATATTCGCAGGTTGCTGTTTCTTCCTCACAGATTAAGTCAACCAATCGACCAGCTGAAAATGAAAAAGAAAAAAAAGATTTAAGTGTTAATCTAACTACTGGCGAAATTTCTTCCCAGCAAAATATCAATCATACCATCCCATCTGACGATATCTCCGAACTTAAAAACATGAAAGAATTAATTCAACAAATGGGTAACATGATGAACATTATAACAATTTTAGTACAAAGCTTGACAAACAAAATGGACAATAAGTTAAGAATAATTGCTTGGAATGCGAACGGGTTACACAAACATATTTTAGAACTCCAACTTTTCTTAAATGAGAATTCAATTGACATTGCACTAATTTCGGAAACTCACTTTACAAATAACCACCTAAGCATTCTCGGCTATAAAATATATGGATCAAATCATCCGGATGGTTCAAGTCATGGTGGCTCTGCTATTATTATCAAAAATAATATACGACACGTTAAACTGGAAAATTATCAACAAGCACACATACAGTCGACCAAATTGATGCTGCAAGATATATATGGATCTTTTACAGTAGCAGCTATATATTGTCTACCTATCACAACAGCTCAATTTAAGGATTATTTTATTGAGCTTGGCCAAACGTTCATCGCTGCAGGAGACTATAATGCCAAACATGTAAACTGGGGATCAAGGTTGACAAATACTAAAGGAAAAAATTTACAATGTGTAATTCAAATTCAAATGATTGGAGGAACGCATTTGAGTACTGGAGAGTCCACATATTGGTCAACTGATCGAACAAAGATACCTGACCTAATTGACTTTTGTGTAATAAAAAATATGAATATGGCACATTTTGAAATTGGCTCTCGATTAGAACTTTCTTCTGACCATTCTCCTATCCAAATTAATTATAATTGCTCAATAAAAAATGTTTTGCCTCCATGCAAGATGTATATAAACGAACTGACTTGCACTCTTATAAAAAATCATTGATATCAACCTAGCAATAAATGTACCTCTTAAGAAATTAGACGATTTTGAAAAAACAATCATACACTTAAGGGAACCATATAGGTTCGCAAAAATTTTTTTTTCGATTTTTTTTTTTTTGCTTAATTTGTGTGATTCTCGTTTTTTATCGGACGGGTTGACAGCTCTCTGTGAAAAATTAATTTTATAAATCAAAAATTTATTTAATTTTTAAAAGAATTTAAATTTGGTTTTCACTTTATTTTGAGTAATACACATTGGGACTTCAACATATAGCAGATCAGCAACTTCTGGTTGCTCTTTGTGGGTGATCGGGCTGTTACTGCCCCTGACATCATGCCAGCGGTATCCAATGCTGCTGTGCTTCAATTGAGCGACTGGTTCAGCCCAGAAACCGCTCTGCCAATACTACAAGGTAAGCGAAAGCTGCGCTCTCCTAAGCCTCTATACAGTAGAAAAATATCAAAAAAATCTCCACCTAATTCAAATGATACCACAAATTTGCGGCCGATTTCGCCATTACTCAACAACCGTTTCTCGCCATTGAGTGATGAATCGGGTGATGAGAGTGAAGATCTAATGGAGACTGATATTGCCTCTGAAACACACACTCATAACTTAAAATCAAACACAAATTCAGAGCTACAACAAAATAACAACGTTGATAAAAATGATACGAATGATCCAACAAAACCAAAGCCACCGCCAATATTTGTGACTGGTGTCAAGAAAATAGATGGACTTCTGGCTACTATAGACTCGGTCACAAAGTCTGACAGCTACGTAATAAAAGCCATGAAGAATAATGAAATCAAAATACTCCCGGCTACTAGCGACGCCTTCCGCAACATTATCAGACTTTTTGATGAGTTAAATGTAACATACCATTCTTATCAGCTGAAGGAAAATAGAGCATATAAAATTGTTATACGTGGTCTTCACAGCACGACATCCGTTGAAGCCATGAAAAATGAACTTTCGGCTATGGGTCATACTGTTCGCAACTGGTATAACCCCTTGAGTCGATTCAACGATCAACGTCTCAATCTTTTCTTCGTGGATCTGGAGCCTAATTCAATCAATAAAGAGGTATATACTATCACCAGACTCTGTCGTCAAATGGTGAAAATAGAACCACCACATCAGCACAATGACGTTCCACAATGCCATAGATGTCAGGAATACTCGCACACCAAACGCTATTGTCGTAAAAAATTTAAGTGTGTCAAATGTGGTCAAGACCATCCGTCAACCTCTTGTTTAAAACCACGTGAAGAGCCACCAAAATGCGCCCTCTGCGGTGCCAATTACAAAGGCTGCAGTGCTTACAAAAATGCGATTGCTGTAAAAACGCCAACTTCACGTCCGAAACATACAAATGGGCGCCCTCAAGGTGCTGAAAATACATCTCACAGGTTACCCGGACTAACATTCGTAGAGGTGTCCAAGAACCCGCAGTTAGCGCATGAGAGTCAATGTGATCAACCACAAGGTAGTAAAAGGTTACCTCAACAACAAGTTGTGCAGCAGATCTCTGGTCTATATCAGCAGAAAGGCACTCAAGGCAACCGGAAACAAGTTCAGCAACAACTTCATCAAATTATACAAGGAAAACAAAATCCTCATCCTTCGTTACAGAGCAATAATCAACAAAGTTCGTCGCCCACTCAATCTGAAAGGATTGCCATGTTGGAATCGAGACTGGATGATTTGAATAACCGTTTTGACAATTTCATGGAGACGCAATCCAAAATACTTGCATTGCTCACCACCATGGTAGAAAAAAATGTTTAATTTAAACATCAACATAGCCATTTGGAATGCAGATGGAGTCCTACAACGCAAGAATGAGCTAGAATTGTTCTTGACATCCAAAGCAATTGACATCATGCTCATTGCAGAAACCCACTTCTGCTGCCGCACTTATCTAAAACTACAAGGTTACGAAATATACGCTGCCAACCACCCAGACGATAACCGCATGAGGGGAGGAGCTGCAGTTATTATACGCACTGGCATCAAGCATCATCCCATTGATCCGATTCGGACTGAATCGTTGCAAAGTGCTGGGGTGAAAATCCTCACCAAATCTGGTGAAATAATCATTGCAGCAATCTATTGTCCACCTGGTCTTCAATTAGGCGAGCGGGACTTTAATGACTACTTTGAAGTGCTTGGCCCGAGATTCCTGGTTGGTGGCGACTGGAATGCCAAACACCGTCTATGGGGATCCAGGCTCGCCACACAAAGAGGTAGACAACTTTTCGAGTCTATCGTTAAAAGCAACAAAGAAGTGTTGGCTACTGGATCACCTACTCTATACCCATATGACAATCTTCGATGTCCGGATGCAGTTGATTTCGCTATATTCAATGGTATTCATCCAAGTTTGCTGTCAATCAAGGAATCCGCAGACCTCAGTTCCGACCATATACCGCTACTCGTCAATTTATATACCTCTCCAGAGTTCTACAATGTAAAAAAGCGTTTGCTGCCGAAGCACGCCAATACAGCCAAATTCAAAACTTGGCTTGAAGCCCGGCTTAACTTAAACGTCGAACTAAGAGCAAGTATTGATATTGACGATGCAGTGGAGTTATTTTCACGCAACATTCAAGAAGCCGCAGATTTTGCCACCACAAATCAAACATTCACCCCTTACAACTCACCTCAGGCCCTTTTAAAACCTGAGGTCCTAGAATTGGTGAGGTTCAAACGTAGATTGCGTCGTCGATATATGCGTAGCCGCAATGAAAGAGACAAGATAGTCTGGAGAAAAGCTGCTCGAGAACTCAAACAGATACTAGCAGACATCAAAACTGAATTCTTCAACAATCTACTGAGTAATGCGGACCCAAACAAAAAGACTGTTTTCAATTTATGGAGAGCAACTAAATGCGTAAAACAACAACCACATAGACAAGCCCCGGTGAGAGATTCATCCAACAACTGGTGTCGTACTGAGAAAGAAAAAGCAGAGGCATTTGCGGATGAGCTTGAGAAGCGCTTCACTCCACTGCTCCTTGCTGATAACACAGATAAAAATGAAACAGCATTAGCCTTATCTGCAATTGACTCTGACTTGGACCTCACAAAACATATCACTCCTAGTGAGGTAAAAACACTTGTCAAAAAAATGAAAACCAAGAAGTGTCCTGGACATGATGAGATAGATGCTAGAGTGGTCAAAGCCCTCCCCCACAAGGGTTTGTTGCTTTTGGTTATGATATTTAATGCCATGCTGCGTTTCTGTCACTTCCCATCCAAATGGAAGTGTGCAGCAATCGTGATGATTCCCAAACCTGGAAAGCCCGAGAATCTTATCGGATCGTACAGACCGATAAGTCTGCTTCCGACCTTCTCGAAAATATTCGAAAGATTATTTTTGAGAAGAATGCTGGAGGTACGGGGCGTTCAGAGTGTCATACCAAATCATCAATTTGGCTTCAGGCCTCAGCATGGTACGCCGGAGCAATTGCATCGAGTGGTGCAACATATCCTCACTGCATTCGAAAAGAAAAAATATTGCTCGGCTGTATTCCTGGACGTCAAACAAGCCTTCGATAGGGTATGGATCGATGGCTTGCTTCACAAACTAAAAGATCTACTCCCAAGCAAGCAATTTCTTCTTCTACGGAGCTACTTGACAGATAGAACGTTTTTCGTCAAAGTGCGAGATGATAAATCGTCTATTAGAGGTATTAAGGCTGGCGTGCCTCAGGGCAGTGTCTTGGCACCAGTTCTATATACGTTGTACACATCGGATATGCCGGTACCAGATGACGAAAACATATTGCTGGCAACATATGCAGATGACACGGCCATCCTAGCAAATGACGACTCCTCCAAAGTGTCAGCTGATATGACTCAATCATACCTGAGACGTTTCCACACTTGGGCCAAACGTTGGAACATCGGGATAAACGCAGAAAAATCCGTGAACTGCACTTTCACTTTAAGGCGAGATAGCTGTCCAGATATTAAATATGGCTCAACTATCATCCCACAGGTGAATCAAATTCGATACCTCGGATTGATCCTGGATAAGCGTCTCACTTGGCGTGCCCATGTCAAAAGTTCCGCTGCTTGTTGCTACCAGAAGTTGCGCAGACTTGATTGGCTACTGCGAGAAAACAGCAGGCTATCGTTAAGTAGCAAAATGCTGATTTATAAGCAAGTGGTGGCCCCAGTCTGGCGTTATGGCATACAGATATGGGGAACCACTGCTGCTTATAACATTCGTAGGATCCAAGCTTGTCAAAACAAAGCCCTTCGCCGCATTACTGGAGCTCCGTGGTACGTGAGAAACACGACTCTTCACCGAGATCAGAACACGTCAACAGTTCTAGAAGAAATTAACTTCCACAGCAGCAGATACAACATAAAACTCATTCATCATCCAAACCCACTGGTAGCCTCACTAAGGTTAAATGCACCACTCAGGCGTCTTAAAAGATTACACCCTAATGATCTCCTCACAAGGAGAGTATGAAAATAAAATACTCATGATAATATTATAGCATTACCATAAGCGTCTGTGACGGACTCATCACTGTTCACTAAATCAAACCAATATTTTAAGGCGGATTCTGCTGTTAATGTTTTCCTATATATGTACATAAGTAATAAAAAAAAAAAAAAAAAAATTGTGTGTTATGGTGTTAAAAACATCCCCTGAAAATTTCAAGTCAAAAGAACATATGGTTTTTTTTTAGAATTTTTTTTGTTCAGGTAGGTCGGGCATAAAATCACATCATTTTTATTTTCGAAAAAAAACTTCTAATTTTTTTCTAAATTAACTGTTGTTTCTGAATAAAAAAACATTAAAAACCTCGAAAAAAGTTATTAAATATTAGTTTTTCTCTAAAAATATAAAAATGTTGCGAAATTAAATTTTTCGGTTTTCATACGTTTTTTGTTTTTACCCCGTTTTCACGGACTTTGACCTAAATTTCTCGAGAACTACTAAGCCGATTTTGATAATTCTTTTTTTCGGTGAAAGCTAACATCCCAATGCAACGAATGAATGAACCACTTTTTTCAAACTGGTTGGGAGGATAACTTCAGTAAATGAAGACCGATTTTCAATCTTTTTTTTTTAAATTACTCCTAATACCAACCATTCTGGCGTATAGTAGGACCAAAAAAAAGGGGTCAAAAAAGGAAGATTTTAGAAATTTTGACTTTGACACCCCCTTACTCCCCTATATAGTGACCTATCCCAAATATCCTAGTATACGCGATAACCACATAAATTCTTAACATAACTCCATTTCTACTTTTTCTTTCAGATAATCCGTTCTCAAAAAATCGTCCCAACCATGGGCCTATGTTTTAAATTTTTCGTCAACTTTAGAACAAATTACAACAACAACCGATACAACAACAACAACGAAAAATATTTTTTAATTTGATTTCATTAATTATCTTTCAAATAAAAAAACTGCATATTGATACCTCTCATACTTTTTGTGTAATTGAATTTTTTGTAAACCTTTGCAAAACGACACCTGAGACTATATGGTCCCCTTAAATGAAATTATAAACGAAGCAGCTGATAGAGCAACACCCGAACTAAAACCAACAGAGGACAACTATAACATCCCACACTCAATTAAAAGACTTATTGTGAACAAGAACAAACTGCGTAAGACTTGGCAAAGGACGAGCAAAAGAAAAATTAAGAAAAATTTCAGCTAACGAAATAAGACACTGCATTGAAAAGCGTACTAGTCACAAAAAATCTCTAGGATATAACCAAATAACTGGAAAATTACCAAAAGAGCTTCCACCAAATGCAATTATACACATAAGAAACTTATTTAACGCAGTACTAAGACTACTACCCCACATTATGGAAAATAGCTGAAATAATACCAATACCGAAATCTGGCAAAGATCCAACTTTGGCGTCATCTTATAGGCCAATAAGCCTTCTGCCTTCATTATCAAAAGTATTTGAACGACTTTTGCTTGACAGAATTCAACCAATACTGGATGTGAACAAAATTATACCTGATCACCAATTCGGATTTAGACAACGTCTCTCCACAATACAGCAAGTCCACAGAGTGACACACAAGATACTATCAGATGTAGACGACAAAAAATACTGTATAGGTTTTTTTTGGACATAAAAGCTTTTGACAAAGTCTGGCACGCCGGACTTCTTAAAAAAATGAAGACTATCCTACCAAATGATCTTTGTGATATTAACAGGAGCTAACTTCAATGTAAGGTATAAAGACGAAACCTCTACATTAAGGCAGATAAAAGCAGGAGTCCCACAGGGAAGCGTACTTGGGCCCTTACTTTATACTTTATATACATATGACATTCCAATCCCAGAAGAAAATTCGGCAATGGTGTCCACCTTTGCTGACGACACTATTCTTATGTACTCAAACAAAAAGCTTGATGTGGCAATAGATAAGCTGCAAGCAATATTGGACGAAACATGCACTTGGTTCGATTTATGGAAAATTAAGATATACGATAAACTTTACGGACAGCTTATCAGCCAAGACAAGTAAAAATAAGAGGTACTGACATTCCATTAAGCAACTTGGCCCAGCAAACTGACTTGGAAATATCACATCCAGAAAAAGAAAGACTAACTTGTTCTAAAATTCAAGCAATTATATCCGTTTTTCAACAAACAATCAAAACTAATGGGAAATTACTACTTTATACATCTGTAATTAAGCCCATATGGACGTATGGCATACAATTATGGGGTACAACCAAGAAAACGAACGTAAATGTTATACAAACACAACAATCTAAAATTCTTAGAGCAATAGTTAATGCTGACTGATACATAACAAATTATGACATACATAAAGACCTCGATGTAAAAATGGTGCACGACGAAATCAACAATGCAAGTAGAAGATACCATAACACCTTAGAACAACATTCCAACGTAGAAATGATTGACACTGACATTGACGAATTAACAAGACGAAGACGACTAAAAAGGAGCAGACCAGTGGACTTAACCTAGCTGCTCTACTTCATAAATTTTTTCTTTATAATACATTATGTCTTTATATATTAAATATTATACCTACACTAATATGTACATGTGTTGGTCTTGGGTTATTGAGAGGAAGGTTGCGGTATCTTGCGAGAGTGGGGCAGACGCAAGTAGTACTCAAAAATAAATCAAACCTTCCATAGCATTTTTAACTGACAATTCGAAAATGTTCGTATTTGTCAAATATAAACCCCCTTTTCAATGTTAAAAAAAGTAATAGTTTTTTTTTTTTAATTTATTGTTATATAATAAGAAACAAATGTACTTCATCTATTGAGAAATAAAAAAAAAAAACAATAAACGAGAACAATACTTTAATACATTTAATGGCGGACACTTATGTTTAAAATTTTTACTTAACATGCAACCTTCAACAAAACAAAATTAAAACGGTATTATAAATGAAATAATTAAGAAATAAAGATTTAAAATATAATAAAAAAGCAGAATTTTGATTATTATTTTTTAATACAGGTTTTTCCTTTATTCTTCAATAGATACATATTTTTCTCATTTGCTTTTATCAAAAAATTTTATTTTTTTTAATTACAAAGTTGCATTATTATTGCTGTTGTCACTTTTTTGAAAGTAACCCCATGCATAAGTATTAAGTTTTTTGAAAAACACTGCAAGACCAAGCATAAAAAGTTTTGCAGGTTTTTTCGTTTTTAATGCTTTGGTAGTTGTTATTGTTGTATGTTTCCTTTCATTTATTGAGTACGCACAATAGTATTGCGCTCTTTGTTTTTCGTTTCTGTATTTGATGTTCATTGAGAGCGGAGCAAGCGAGGTGTGTATCATGTTTCGTTGGCTTTAGCTAGATAACGACATCAAAATTCTATCTCTCTTTGTTCATTGTATGAAAAAAGGTAATTAATATAACGTCGAAGGCGTGGCAACGCGCGCAGAGCAATGCTAGTTTTATATATTTTTTCTTCTCTTATGCTATTTTCCTACTTTAAGTTTAGTATTATTACTTTAGTTTCTAGTTATTTGTCATAAATAAATAAATTTACTCCTTTGGCTCTATTCTTCCCCTCATTCTTCAGCGACAACCTAAGCCAATAAGTCAATAAGATGGTCTTCACCATTGAGTCACTATATTACCACATATGTTTACTTTTAAAATAAATACGAACAATATGTAAACAAATAGTCTTCAGTGTTGTACAAATAACTGAAACGATTGACAACACTAAAGATTTGGACTGGTCGTGTAAAAACAAGTATTTGGCCAGTCCATTTCGATTTCTGAAGCGATAACATGGACTGAAACTTAACTGACCGTCTATAATACTATAATACTTATTGCATTGGCATTATAATTTCTTTTCGAAAAAAATGGTCTTTTTGGTCATTCGATGAAAAGTTTTTTATTTTTTAATTCAGCAAAGTAGCCTTTACATTGGGCAAAAATTAAACCGATAACAATTTTAAACGTCAGATTAAATTTTAAATAAGATAAAAAATGCAACGAAAAACAGCGCGTAAAATTCAGTTTACAACCGATGAGCAGATTCGCGACGCCTTGTTCGAGTTTTTTATTTTTATATGTTTTCTCATATTGACGACAATTGGTAAGACATTTAATGTGAAAACTTTCAAATGAGATATAAACCCTTTGAATTCCAGTCGTGCTTTCTGTTCGCGATCCTTACATGTTCTACATGAATAAAGTCGTTGACAAACTTTTTGTTAACCGCGATATCACCGTTGGACCAGGCATCACTATTAATTATTTACAGTTAATTACTGTAAATGACTTGTGGGATTATATGAACTTTGGTTTTCTTAGTGTTTTTCATGGAGGCACATTGCCAGAAACTAATAAAACTAATACTACTAGTGAAAATAGAAATGCAGAAAAAATGCGAAACATTATTAAGCCTATGGATGATGAAATGAGTAACACAACTGAAATAAAACCTGAAGATATTACAGAAGAACAGGAAAACGAGAAAGAAAGAAGAAATATTAACGGTTTCGTCAGTGATGACATAGACACGGAATACGAACGCCTTACAAGAGTTGAGACCCGAAAAGGTTCTAGTTCCCACTTACATGCATCAACAGGAGGGTTCGATTGGAACGCAACAGCGGCCCTTAATCTTGTTGGTCGTATATTTATTATGGACAATGTTTTACTAGGACCGCCCATATTGAGACAGATACGCGTAAAAAAAGATAGCTGCTATGTTAATGATGCCTTTATTCGATACTTTAATACATGTTACGCTGAGTATTCTACAAGCCAAGAAGATACATCAGCAGAGTATAAAGGGTAAGCAATCAGAGTTGCTCAACTAGATACAAGAATTTGAAAATGATTTATTTTCGACATCCATCAGCACTGAATTTCAAACCTTATCGGAATTGCAAGCCACATCAATTTGGGCAAAGATTGGTACTTATAAAGGTGCAGGCTTTATTCAGAAACTGACCTACAATCGAGGGGAAAACGTAGCAATAGTTCACAACTTGCAAAATCAACACTGGATCGATCGTGGCTCTCGTCTCTTCATTATTGAATGGACCATGTATAATGAAAACCTTGACATTTTTCAAAGCAACAAGTTAGTATTGTCGGTAATCACATATCTAAAACATTTATTCTTTATTCCTATACTATAAAGACTTATTGCCGAACTTCCACCTACCGGAGGTGTATTGCCATCAGCTCAGATATATTCGGTAAGGGAATATTCCTTTTTTACAGAGCCAAGCCTCTTTTTAACACTAATCGTGGTTGCCTTTTACATAATGGTTGTGTACTATACAATCAAGGAAATTATCGAAATCCGCAAAATTGGTTTTCGACGTTATATTAAATCTATTTTGAACATGATTGACGTACTTATTTTATTCGTAAGCTAGTATTAAATACATTGACAAATGAACTTAAAACAATTAACGTTAATATTCTTTTCAGTTCTCTTATATTGCGCTAGTATATAATGCATGGCATGCGGTTCATATTAATAGTATAACGAGTCATATAGAAGAAGAAGATGAATTTCATAGCCTAGATAATCTTGTTTATTATAATAGAATTTATATAGACATAATGGGCTTGCTTTGTTTTTTGGTGTGGATTAAAGTTTTCAAATTTATCAGTTTTAACAAAACATTGGTACAATTTACAACAACTTTAAGGCGTGTAAGTAATTTAAAAAAAAAAAAATACACTTCGTATCTTCTAAAATTTTCTATTATTTATAGTGTTCAAAAGATTTAGCAGGTTTTAGCCTCATGTTTCTTATAGTTTTTTTGGCATATGCCCAACTGGGTCTTTTACTTTTCGGGACTAAGCACCCCGATTTCAGGAACTTTCTCACATCTGTTTTAACTATGATACGTATGATTTTGGGTGATTTCCAATATGATCTCATTGAAGAAGCCAACCGCATTTTGGGACCTTTTTATTTTTTAACATACATACTTCTGGTATTCTTTATCCTTTTGGTTAGTTTCTAATGTTACTATTTGTGTATATTATTAAACAAAGTATATGAAAATTGAATGTTTTTAGAATATGTTCCTTGCAATAATAATGGAAACTTATAGCTCCGTTAAGGCGGAAATAACAGAAGGTCGTAGTCAGCTGGGTTCTTATCTTATTAAAAAAATAAAGCACGCTTATTACTATATACGCTACTGTGGAAGAGTTCCACCAGCGATCCTGAGTCGTATTGAAGCACCCGTTGTAACATCTTCTCTTACTGTTCAAGTTAACAAATCGCAATCAATTGTCGAAGAAACCAGCTTACCGTAAGTTGCTATTCTGTAACTTATTGGATTTTTGTTTTATGTTTCCTTTTTTATTCACAAAAGGAAGAAGTATTTTGATGACTCGACCCCAGTAACGCATACCAAAGAACTAAATCGGTTAGTGGACCCTCGATTTCTAAGGATATCGGATCGTACAGCTATATATAGATCATTTTGTATATTTTTTTTTCAGACTTGCAAATCGGGTTGCTTTGCTTGAGGATATGCTGGAACAGCTTGTTACGAATATGGACAAGATACTAAAGAAAGTAGAACAAAAGAAAAATCGCGATTAACAAATTTTCAGTACATAGTCTTAAACTGAAAACACGTTTATGTCTCTATTTGCAAAACAAATTCAACTTTGGTTATCTGTCTCCTTAAATAATTTAACAATATTATGTATTAATTTCATTAATAAATTTTATTTAGTCATAACTCTATTAAAAATAGATTTTAGATATTGTATTTCAGTAATTACATTTTATTATGTCGGCATACTTGACTTACTATTGTTTTTTATTATAATACAGGAAAAAATTTATTTCAAATATAAGTTAACGAACAATTCAAATTACGACTATATATTTTCTTTTATTTAATTTGATTATTCATACAGTTAATAAAACTACAGTAAAGATAGTCAAATTGATAATTTTAATTCATATAATTTACTCTTATATCAAGTTTAATTGTACATGCATACAATATTATTTTGTAATAAACTAAACAACTAAGAAGTGTTTTAAAAATACATAGAACTTTCTCGTGCTTAGATCTGAATTACCTCAAAACTTTAACTTTGTATACAACAATTGTTCTATTCTATGATATTATTATGACATGATTAATGTTAGTGTAAAAATAGAGATCAGTTTCAGGAAATCTAATTTCCGCCATTATTCGCCCGAAAACTTCGCCCCCTCCAAAACTCAGTTTTCGTAAATTACATTTATCTCATATCAAGTGAGTTCGTTAAACATACACAATAGTTTGCTGTATCATGTGGAAATTGGTCTAATAGGAAATTATCACAGTGAAATATAACGGTAAACGATATGTATTTAAACAAAACATCAATACAGTTATATTTATACTCTTCACGGGAGTGAATAGTATTATAAGTTTGTCATGAAGTTTGTAACACACAAATGGAGACATCGCAGAGACATCGCAGGCTTCACCACATACTGTGTTTACAGAAGCAGAGGCGTTACCATTATCACGGCCTAAGCATAAATGAATTGCACGAGAAACAGCAAATGCGAAGAGCTTCAAAGCTTCCGATAGATAGCTCAAAGAAAACTAAAAATCTATAAAATAATTGAGAAATTCATTAAATTTGGCTTTTTATTTCATTAAATATTGTTTTGCAAGCCATTTTCTGAGCGAAGTTACGTTTTGTGCCAGATATAAACTTTTATAAATCGGCAGATCTCGTGTTATTATTGAACGCTTGTTTTGCAATCACCAAAATTAAGCAATGTGTGGCGCTGTAACTATTCGGATGAGGGACCGGTTGGGACACCTTTTTTTTTTTTGGTAGTAGTAAAAGCAAAAAATTCGTCAGATGACTGTTTTTAACATTGTGTGTTACTTGAAAATCATTTTAGGCAAGTGCAATCGTTGGTTCATCGTGTTAAGTATCGGGTCGCATACATCGGAGGTTCAACGCCAGTTCAGAGTCTATCTCTTTGTATTTCTTAAAATTGTTTTGTGCCATTATCAGCTGTTTACTGGTTAAATTCTGAGTGTTGTTCATCATGAGTATCTATTCTGTCGAGTGGAATCAAAAATGTTTCATTGTATTTCATCCATTACAAACGAGCTTCAATGTACATGGATGTCCCGCGACACCTCTTTGACTTTTATCATTGCGAAGATTTTGAGGGTAGCCCAACTCTGACGCCAAAAGTCTAACACTGCCACTTTTTATTTGATTTTATTTTTTTTTTTTTAATGCCAAAGCTGAAATTTTTCCCAACTCTGATAACCTTCCCCAACATATCGACTTCTAACCGCTAAAATAACGCCAAAAAGCATACAGTTTTTTCTTCCATTTGCTAATTTGTAATATCTCCGTGATTATCGCTATATTGATAAGTTAGTCTCTTACATTATTTTCGCAGTTCTAATCAAATAATCTTTAATAATTTTTTGTCGAACATTAAAAGAGATGTTGTAAACAATACGATGATCTTTAATATGTGTATGTATAACAATAACTAACTATTGTGATATTTCGTATACGATCCCAAAAATATCCGACATGTACCCATAACTCCGCGTTGGAATTATTGGTTCCCAATTGGCTGAACAACATGCTTCCATTAGGAAGTTCAGGAAGTCTACTCGAGATTAGCCATTACTGCGCTTGTCAAATTTTTTCGAATTGCCTATATTTAATTAAAATGGTGTCATTTGAGCGGTATTTTCAATTTTGGACACAGAAAAATCTCAGAATGCTTTTAAGCACATTTTTATTGTTGTCTGGAGCAACTTTGAAGTGATGCTCTTTCTCCTCTACCAAATTTTAAATGAATTACGCAGATACGCTGGCCTTTCTTTATGTCTCGTATAACTTTCAGTCTAATCTAACTCCCGTTGAGTGCAGTCGCATATGCTAGCGTGCATGAGTTTAGTTTATTTCGAATATTATTTTTAATTATTAGTGAGAGAACAAATACAACAACAACACATACCGTTGTAGTGTGACTCTTATCGTCCTGTGTTATCTATAAATTTCGAAAATCTAGAGTTATGCCTAACGCTCAATTAGACGAGCGAAGGCTAAACTCTAAAACAAGATTGGTTACTTTACCATTCGAGAACGCTTGCCCCTCTCTAGAGCTGAAGAGAGAACACGTTCCTGCTCTCCAGCTTTCCTAGCCCCAGCAACAACAAGCACGCTAACTTGGAGCGCACAGTGCATCTCGCCAACAACTTCTATACCACCGACTACAACGTCACCAATAACCAGCACAACCCAAAGTTTATATACAACAACTGTAGCATCAACCGCTACCACAATATCTACTTTCACATCAACTACTTTAACTACATCACCAAAGGCTCAGGTAGAAAATCAAAACATTGAAAATATTCATCAAAACAATTTAAAAACAATAACTAAAAGAAACCTAAATACATTAGAAAAAACATATGATCAACCAAATAACAGTAAAAAGCAAAAAAGTCAAAATACCGCACAAAAGCATACCGCACAAAAGCAAACAGTACAAAACTAGCAACAACGGATGAAACGACAACAACAACAACAAAGCAATGCACAGTGGTACAGATATGCCAATATCACCTCAAAAAGTAAATACACAAAAAATTAAAGACGATAGAATGCAACTTAACACTACTCAACGACCAGCCCAAATGCGCAGTCTGCGGCGACAACCACACCGTTAATTATAAAGGATGTGAAATCTACAAAACACTAAAAATACAACGATTCCCCCAACTAAGAGAAAAAAATCCCATTACACAAACCAATGAACCAATAACTAAAGGTATAAACACACCAACACAATCGGGAATAAGTTATGCCCAAATCATCAATCGATCACAACCTACTGTTCGCCAGCCCATGGCCACCACTCAAACAAACAAAAACAATGATACGAAAACCATTGACAACACGCAAGAAAGTAAGTAGGAAATTAACACACAATCAAATGACATACAAGAACTAAAATCTATAGTAAAACATTTAGTTCTACAAGTAAACAGCTTTATTAAGATCATAACCATCCTTCTACCTAACCAAGCCTTACTAAGCAATCAAAATGACCAGTGAACTTAGAATAATAGTGTGGAACGCTCACGGCTTAAACCGCCATATTCTTATACTGAAACAATTTTTATTTGACAATCTTATTGACATCGCACTTATATCAGAACAACATTGCATCCAAATACGATATATTGGCTACCAACCATCCAGACAGAACAGGACACGGAGGAACAGCTATTATGATAAAAACCAATTTAAAATGCACAGAGTTAGACCACTATAAAACAGATCACATCCAGTCAACAATTATTCAAATAAATGACACTGCTGGACCAATCAACATAGCTGCATTATATAGTCCACCAAACCACAGAAGCTCCAAATTAACCAGACTGATATTCCCACTGAAAACGTGGCAAAATATCTAGGCATGCATATAGACAACAAATTAAATTGAAAAGAAAAGAGACCAAGTCAAAATAAAATTCAGACAATTATATTGGCTTCTCCCAAAAAATTCAGCCCTATCAACTGACAACAAACTGCTAATATATAAGACCATTATCAAACCTACCTGGACTTATGGAATTCAGCTATGGGATACAGCAAAGTTAACAAGCATATCACTTTTACAAAGACAACAATCAAAAATATTAAGAATTTTAATCAATGCTGAATGGTATATCCGAATTGACGACATTCATCGTGACTTAAGAATACCACCAGTGAATGAAGTAATAAAACAAATGAGCAGAAAACACCAATTAAAACTATCAAACCATGTAAACAACGATTTAAGTAATCTTGCGATTGACGAACTCACAAGAACCAGACGGCTTAAAACGACAAGGCCAGTAGTAAATTTCTAATTTCTAATCGTTTATAAATCTAAAAAATTTTTTGTCTAGATGTATTCAAAAAATTATTGTCAACCCTTTCAGAAACATGTATAAAAAGTCTAATATTAATAGATTAAAAAAAAAAAAAAAATGGGGAAATTTAAAAAAAAAAAAAGATCGCAAGTTGCACATGCTCAATGTTATTGTGCTTAAAGATCGGCCAGTCACTGTAAACAGAGTTGCGGCCTTTTTTAAATATGTAGATTATTCCATTCTTTTATTTGTGTTTAACCCATGCGTTCGTCTTCATAAAACTTATGTACCATTTCAATAGTATCGTGTTAAAAGCAAAACTTAATGAAAATTCGTTAAAAATTCATAACAAGACCCGACAAACACAAACAAGGCACTGTAAATACATATTGCACGCGGACTATCACATTGGTGATCTCGCAGGAAGTTAATGGTTACGATAGAACACATCTCCGATATGTATTGTAACATAAAATAACTTTCTAATCCAATAAATTTTATTGTACTGCTATGACTGGTTAGTTGTTCATCCAATTACGTTAAGATCTAATGGAAAAAGTGAAAACATAACTACTGGAAGCTATGAGAAGCAAAGATCAGAAGAAGAAGCAAATTATTGAAACGGGTTACGATTCAAGTAAAAACAATATAAAGACTGATATAAAAATAAGCACAAAACAATAAAATACAAATTGTTCTTCAGTTTTTGTTTTGTCTGGGTATAAAAAATAAACATTCATATCTAAAATCGTTTAAATTATTAGCTAGTACATTATACTACACATCCTACATAGTCGTAGTCGTAATTATAGGCATATGAAGTGTGGATATGTTATAATCAGAAAGAGGGAATTAAGAGGTCCCAAACTAAAAACATCACAGAAAATCGAATCGATAAATCCGGGCCTGGAAATGTCAGTCCCAGCACCTCTTTGTCGGAATTCGATGTAGCTCAAATTCTAACGGAAGCCATTGATTCGAGCTGTAACAGTTGCAGGATATTTGGGCTAGCATTGGTTTAAATGACAAATAGTTACATCGAGCCCTAACCGCGAAGATAACGTAAGCGCCAAAAAGCCACTTTTTCAGGAGACCGGTTTTTCTACCGCTCTTTACTACATTATAATAACAATATCTCCGTAACCGTAGTGATTATCACTATAATATATAACCAGGTTATTAGTATCTCTAGAATATATTTGCATTAAATTCACTTGACATTTTCTTGGTTGGTGATTGTGGATGAGGCACACATAGTATCCAAATTTTAGTTCAATAATACCCATTTCACTACATTCGTCAACGCCAACAACAACAGGGAAATGACGTAATTTTGAAGTTGTTGATGTAGTAGAAAATGTACATTCGATAAGAATGCAACTAAAATTACCCATTGCTGGGTAATTGTTGCCTTTTTTAGTTCATTTTCGTTTTTCTTTCTCTTTTGTTTGTTACGCGCCAACATTTTTAAAAGGATTTTAATAAAATCAGGAATGAAAAAGGGAACTGCAAGAACTATTTGCATACATTGCTAAATGTTTTAAATCATGTATTTTTCACAAATTTTTTGTTTTAATTTAGCCAAAGTTCCACGTGTGTTTATAACCAAAACAAAAACTAGAAAGAAGGCTATTATTGGCTATGCCAAAGATGTAATACTCTTCACACTCCTCCGGGTTGCATCCAACCATCCTTTTTAAAAAAAAACGTATAATACTATTCACTCCCGTGAAGAGTATAAATAGCTGTTCCGAAAACGCAAAATGCTATGTGAACACTTTCTGTGATTGCGGATGTGAATGCTCAGTGTGAAACCACTATAAGACATAAAACAAAAAAGTTTTTGAAATAAGAATATTAATTTGTATATGGGTTTGTATGGGAGTTTTCCATCCTAGAGGTCCAATTCGTCTGATTCCGACAGCTTCTGGTAAAAAAAAGTTTCGTGCAGAATATCAAATCTCTAGCTCAAAAACGGAGGGACTAGTTTACATACATTTGTCGAGCTGATCAAGAATATATATACTTAATGGGGTCTCATATGTCTCCTTCTGTGTGTTACAAATTTACAATACTACTCATTGCGTGAAGAATATACATTTTTTCTCAAAATGCTAATTTCATTTTCGCTCGATATATTGGTTGACCAACATTCCATATTTCTGATGTTTTTGACCCACACGGTTGATCAGAATCTTATTCGCTGAATTGCACAATTTTCCCATTAAAGAAAAATATTGCCCTTAAATTTTTATTATTAAAAGTACCTATGTATTAACAAATTATTGTAAATTGTAAACCTGATAAACATACCCAAATGGCATTGATTAGATAAGTTTTAGTTAAGGACTACTGTATGTGATGTAATGATCTAAGCAATTTTGTTGATTTTAATAAACTGAAAGGCTTGAAGAGTAAATATTGTATTTAAATAAATATTTCAATTATGTTTTCATTAGATGTAAATGCTCTTTATAATATGTACATATAATTGCTTACCAAATATTTTCAACTTAAATGTAAAACATTTTATTAAATATTAAATATATAGATGATTTTACAACTGTATGCTTCTTTTTAGCATAACAATTATTAAGTTTGGCTTAGGGCCCAAGGCTTCAAAAATTTGCCACTGAGCCTAGAAAGATTTATAACGATGTACTTCTGTACATACATATATACATATGTATAGTGTTATATTGATATACGAATATGAGTACTAGTTTTTATAAATTTTAAGACTGGATTTATTTACGATTACTTAGAAGACGTCCTTTTGACGAAAATATTGTAATTTTAGTTAATGGTTGTGAAATTAGCCTCTGTTGGTCCTCTTTAATAGTAATATTATTTGGTGGATGTCACCAGCTGACTTGTGCTGTAGCCTTGAGTGTTGCAAGTAGGTAAAGCGAATGGATTGAAACTCAAGCTACCTACTCCTGAAAATATACATAGTACATATATGAACATAAATTATATTAAATTGGCAGTATCAAATTGTGTATAAAAATGTTGCAGAAATTATCTTGCTTGTGTAAATTAAATAACCAGAAAAAAGAAGAAGCAACATATTAGTGTATTATGTTACCTCGTCTTAATCGTTATATACAATACATACATATTTATAAATGAATGAATGTTTTTAAAACATAAATGACAAATCAAATCTCTCATAAAAGTAATGATTGTTTTAAAATAAATTGAGCTGCACATTTTTAAATTAAAATAAAACCAGAAAGAAGGCTATCATTGGCTATGCCAAAGATGTAATACTCTTCACGCTCCTCCGGGTTACATCCAACCTTCCTTTCTTAGCATCACATCAGTTTGAGTGGCAATTTTATTGTACATTTATTCTTTAAACTAGCAAAAAAATATTGCTTTGGTATTGATAGCATGAAATTGTATTAAGTAATTTTTTAACAAATTTTTGTTTACAATGTGTCTTTGTATACAATTTTTACAGCTTTTTTCTCATTACACAATACGAACTGAAGTGACGCGTGAAAGAGCTACATATAACTATCCATGGGAAAAACACTGAATGCTCAGGTCTAATCCCACAACGTTGAATGTTTGACCTTGTGATTTGATAATTGTCATTGAAAATGACAATTTTATAGGAAATTGCAATTTTCTAATTTGGAAAGGTAGATCCGTTAGTATTAATGGAATCCGGGGAATTAAAACGACTTCTCCAGTTCCACATCCGGTCAGTATTGTACACTCTATTATGTAGTTTTTTTTAATGATTTTATCTGGAAACGTGTACCATTGCACAATTTTGGTGGATTAAGGTTCCGTAATAAAATAGGGACACCCTACTTTTAAAACTAATTTATGTGGGCGCAAACCAGAAGGCTGTAGAGAATTAAGAAATTCTGTTGGGAAATGAACAGCCTCTTCCAGATCAATAGCATTGCCTACAGAGTAGTATGTTTGAGTCAGTCCATTGATCTTTGACAGAATAAAATGATTTACTTTAACTATTTGATCGTTGGTGGGTGATATATTTTCCTTATATTGCAAGTAAAGAAATGTTTTCCTTACCTTATAGTATGGCTTAAATGATAATAATAATTACTTTAATTTAATTCTAAAATCACATTTGAAGAAACTTTGCTGTGTAAAGAATGAAAAGCTGGAATATTGTAGTAGCAGTAAATGCTTCTTCCATAAATTATAACACTATTACAACTACATTAATTTTTTAAGCGAACAAATCAGGACTCGTCCGCCAAGCCAACCTGTGAAATCATCAAAATACAGTATTGGTAAATGGGAAAAGAACTACTTTTTGAACTGTTTTGTGAACCAAAAAGAGCTGTTTGATGTTGTAGTGAATTACTAATACCTGTTTTGGTGAATGTCAAACTTAGTGTTGCTGTCTTTAGTGAATGACAAATATGGATAATTAATCATCATAATTTTTATCATAATTTTTATTATTGAATCAATTATTTATGTACATGCAAACTTTTCTAAGGAAATTCCTTAATTAACAGTGAAAACCGTATCAAAATGCGTTGCGTGGTTTAGAATTAATCAGTATTCTAACTTCTTGAAATTTCGACTTTGCTTTATACCATGTAAAGAAGTATGCCATTTAATTTAGGTTTGTATGGGAGGTACCACTCCTTGTAACCCTAGGATCATGAAATTTATATGGTTGATGACCATAGATCAGAAACTTATAGAGTTCAAATTCTAGTTCGATACGTTAAAAAACAAAAAACTTTTTCTAACAAGAACATTAATTTAAAGGGTGGTTTGTATGGGAGGTACCCCTCCTGTGAGCCCTAGGATCATGAAATTTACACAATTGATTGCAAACTTATCGTGTCCAAATTTCAGTTCCATATGTTAAAAATTTTTTTAATAAGAACATTAATTTAAAGGGATGGTTTGTATGGGAGGTACCCCACCTAGTAGCTCTAGGATCATGAAATTTACATGATTGATGGCCAAAGATTACAAACTTATCGTGTCCGAATTTGAGTTCCATTGTTAAAAAAGAAAAAACTTTTTTTTAACAAGAACATTAATTTAAAGGGGGGTTTGTATGGGAGGTACCCCGACAAATGTTCAGCGTTTGGTAAAAAGAAACCTATGTATATCATTTCAGTTCTCTAGCTCAAAAACTGTGGGACTAGTTTGCATACATACAGACGGACAGACGGACATGGCTAAATCAACATCGAGCTGATCACAAATATATATACTTTATGTGGTCTGCGGTGTTTCCTTCTGTCCTTCTGACAAACTTATAATACTATTCACTCCCGTGAAGAGTATAAAAAAAAACTGAAAACAAAAATTTGTTGATCACGTTGTTAAATTATTATTTGACATATTTTCATTATAATATGGGAAACACTTTTTAACAATGTTCTTTTTTTTGTTCTGCGACAACACTTTTAAAAGATTTTAATAAAATAAGTATCAGGAATGAAAAAGGGTACTGCAAGAACTTTTTGCGTACATTGCAAAATGTACTAAATCACGTATTTTTCACAAATTTTTAGGTTTTATTTCAGCCAAAGTTCCACGTGTGTGTATAACCGAAACAAAAAATAGCTGTTCCGAAAATGCAAAATGCAATGTGAACACTTTCTGTGAAAGCTGCATCGAAAACTCAGTGTGAAACTAGTATAAATCTAAATTGAAATATGTATGTACGCAAGCATAAATAATTTATTTTAATTAATTGGTATGAACTCAATATTTTATTTGTTTAATTATCGCTATTAACTTAAGTTTTTAACACATAAACATGTTTTTTCTTGATATAAATAAATATTAAATAAACTTTAAACATAAATACCATCGGTTTGTGTAATGTCAAGTGTTTTATTGTTCTTAAAGCGGCAAAACTTAACATACAATCAATTGTCGTTATTGGAGTGGAAAGACGCGTCTGACTACGACTGTGAGTTTATAATGTGTGTAATTGTTTGAATATTTGTGTATGTGGATAAGCGCTCTACATAAATATTGTAAAATAAATTTTCGGCGCGGATGCCTTGTAATCAACTCCGTGTGGACACGTATGTGCTTTGATCAAACATCCTGAGCGAAACGGGAGGTTGGTTGGGTTGAGGCTATATGCCTTTTTCTTGAACCATCCGTTAAACTGCCGCAGTAGCCGAAACTGCTGGATTGTGCCACGGTTGATGGGGATGTGGATAGTGCGGATGAGCGTGATGATGCTGTACAAGGGCCTGATGCCATGTTGAAGACACTGTTGGAATTAATGTCGAAAAGGCACTTTCTGAGCATATTGGTTTTTGTAACGATTTCGCAATGTTTTTAGAGTGTTTCAGTTTAGTGTTGAAAAATAATATAAAAAACCATACACATACAAAAGTATAAAGCATATTTAAAATGTAACACAAAAATTTTAAAAAATACTCTGTCATATGCTTCGTATAGTAATTTTAAAGTTTATTATATATTATAACTCACTAGAAGTCGAGTTGAATACACTGCCTGGTGAGGAGGAGAGGGTGCCCATGTTTGGACCTGGTGCGTAACCGTTGGCTGTTACTGCAGCTGCAGTAACAGCAGTGGAGCCATATGATCCGCCAGAACTATGAGGTGTAGAGGCGCTACTACAGTACCCTCCACGTGGACTCACGCTGCTTGACTGAGCACGCTGATAATCATCCTCGGTCCATTGTCCGGTGCTGGCATCTTGCACACTTACTGCGAGCTGACCAGCATATGAATTGAAGCCAGTTGAGCCACCCGGTGATCTAAAACAAAAACAAATTGAAATTCCATATGAGAGTTTAAGAAATTACCCTTTTTTAGGAACTTACCTAGGCATAGAGTAGAGTGCTTCAACCAAATCGGCGGCACGTTTTAAAATAATCTCTTTTTGTAACTTTTCTGGGTCCCCAGGGTGTCTTGGTATGAGCTTCTGTAAACGTTGAAAGCCGTAATCAATAGTAGGTTCGTTGAGAGCTGCTTAAACATGAATGCAGAACTTAATAAAAATGTATTCAAATAAATATTAAATAACTTACAGACATAAACGAAGCGACCTGGCGATCCTTTGCAGAACTGTTTGCTTTTGTACGACAACGTTACTTCAACGACACCTGGTATATGACGAGGAGGCGTTTGCACTCTGATCGCATGCGATGTGATTAGTTCACTCCACACAAGCATTGTACCAAACACGACTTGCAGACCATCAAAAAAATTGTCGCCAACAATAATTACTGTTGCGCCACCTGTAGTCCAGCCCTCGCTAGGTGATATCGCCTTAATGCAGGGTGTGGCAACAGGAAGTGGTGGATAAAGACCTACAAAAGTAATAATTAATAAGAAGATATAATAATAATTATTAATTTAACCAATCAGTTCTTATTAAAGCTTATCATATAGGGTACTTTCTAAAGGGGTTAATTAGTAACCGATTACGAAAAAACACAAACATAAGACATAACTAAGCAAATTATAAAGTAATAATGTAATTTTGTTACAGACCATCATAGGTACTGTCAGGCGCAAGGGGGTGGCCATTTATGGACAGGGAGGAATTTCCTGTACCTTCCGTAGTATCCAAACGTTTAGCGCGCCGACCGTGTTTGGAGTTATTATGTACAAACATATTGTCCGATATTGCCAGTAAGGGGCCATCAACAGTAACTTGAGTAGAGATTACAACCTTGAATTAAAAATTTTTTTTGTTATTATTTCTTTTAAACATTTGTGCGATATATTTATAAAAATTTCTATAATTCGATATCATTTCAGGTAGATGCCTCCTGCATATGAAAATGGTATTACACCCTTGTAATCACGTTTGTATGGTAAAGCTTAAGAAATTAAACATTTATTATCAATTTTGTATTCTTTTTTCTGAATATAAGTTTCGGTAAAGGTATATGGTCTTCTTAAATCAGTGAAGTTTCTTGTCCTTATTAAATCAATTTACTTCTTACCTGAAATCTTCGCATATCTCTTGGATTGCCTGCATTTTTTAAACAATTTTGATTGCATTTTAAGAAAAACTTTAAAAAGAATCTGCAATTAAAAGATATTTTCAGATGAGATTATAAAACATTAAAGAAAAATGAGAAAAATTAGAGGCTACAATTGGAAATTATTGATTATTCTATTGTGAGATGAGGGAAATTGGAAAATTTAAGCTTCCAATGCGTTACAGTTCTGTAAATTAGTAACTTAAAATAATTTATTATTTTGTAATGAAATATGCCCCGGGAAGGTAAGTCATCGTTATAGGATTTTATGCATTTATGAATTATTTATCACTTTGGTCATATGTATCTAAAAACTCAACACTCGAATCAATACTATATCATACACATATAAAAACTTGCTAAACAAAAGTAGATAGTTAATATGTAATTACATTAATTTTTTTTTTCTTCTACTAAAGTTTCCCAATTTCACTGTAAGTTATTTAAAGTAGTGAAAACAATACTTGTTGAAATTATAGCGATTGGCTAACAATTCTTGTAATTTTTTAATGTTTTTTGTTTTTTTTTTTTTTGTTTTAAGGTCTGTAGCTCACAGTGAAATCGAAATTAATATATGTAAAGATAGCAAAATTTTTAACTTCACACCATCACACAATTACTATGACTTAAAGTAATGCATAGTATTTTTGGGGGTTTTCGTTTACTATATTTAAACAGATGTTTGCCCTCCAGTTAAACTTGGGCTGAGCAATTTGAGTGCCATGTGAATGCGGCCTTAGGCAGTGGCCAACAAAAACCAACTGTCTTTGATAACGATTGCCATTTAACATTTACAATGTGAGTGACAAGGATATCGAATGTGTAGGATACGAAATTGACACCATTTAAATGGCAAACTAGTTCTTGTTCCTACCTCCTGCTAGTTTCATTTGTATAAATAATATAAAACAATAATATGTCATCTATACTGCACTATTTTAGACAGCAGCGGGGTGACACAGCTTGCATAAACCTATTGTAGTTAGGGTTGTCTTTGTTAGATCTTGCTTTCAAATTTGGAAATAAGTCACTTATGTAGAAGTTGGAATATGTTTTAATATCTATTACACTAATTGTATTGGCACTTTGAGATTTTGGGAACACGTAGAACTGTGCGTCAGAAGCGTTATAATGTCTATATGGAAACGATTAACGCGACGAGTAGAATCGAATAAGCTTCCGGGTTAAAATTGGTAAAATTTGTCTTATTATCGGCTGACTGTAAAAAGTTGTCCTCACACGGAAAAGTCAGAAATTTTATGTTAAGTTTCTTTTATTAGGACCATAGTGTTGGGAAAACATTGTTTTCGTTCTGTCACAAAATATACCCCCAACTCCATGGGATGTGAGTAATGCCCTATAAACAGCTTTTTCGTATTCAAGTTTTAAGAATATAAGATCTGACTTTGGTATGTAATAAATTAGTCAGTTTGGACATAGGATACACCTGACATTAATATAAGGCTCCATCACTGCTATTAAATTAAGTTAAAAAATTTAAAAATATATATAAGCTACATAAAAAATTAAACTATAATTTTTGTATAAGCCAGTTTGTTTATATGGTCGTGTCTCTCTCGGAAACTCAATGTTATACCGTAACGATGTGTTCGCCACTGAGCTTAGTATAATACCAAACCGATACCCCAAATCAAAAAAAAACCTTTTCATTTTATTGCTCCCAAAGAAATCGCTTATAGAGATTATGAAATCATTTCTACCTTAATTATTGCCAATGTTTATTTTGCTTTATTTTTTTCCATCATTAAACTTTAAAGAGATTTTGGTGCTACAGGATACAGTTGGGCTTACCATACTATTGAGAGTACTGAATTAGTTTTAAACTCATTTCGTAAATATGACCATTCTGAAATGGTGTTCTATGTCAGCAGTAAATTAAAACAGATGTACTGAACGCAATTCAGATTGCCTTTTTTATTATTCTAAAACGTATGACATGTGAGTAATTTGTGTGTTAAGTGCTGCGCTAAGCCCAACAACATTCATATGTATGTACTTATGTACTTACATATGGATATCCCTTGGTAAGTATTGTATATTCATATCCCTAGGGCATGGGATATAGCCGGGTGCCGTATAAATTGTGTATCGGATTACAAACGATAATAGTAATATTGTATGTAGAGATACAGTATTATCATTGAAAGCAACTAATTTGTAACTTTAGTATCCATGTGTCGTCTTTCTGTCTGCAATGAAATTTGAATACAAATTGGAGTGGAAATCGAGTGTGCATCAATTCCGCATACGGCAATTGATTCTTTCGTTTTTGTGGGTCATTAAATAATGATATGTTCTGCTCTTCGATCACATTTAGTACAACGAGAACGATACTATTCTATTAACACACATACAAACATTTTTAAGGCGTTCAAATATTTGGCAGTGAATTTGATGTGTAGATACGATATAACATATTTTATTTTTTCTCGGAAATGTCGTGTATTGAGAATCTAGACATTATGTTTCCAAACAGACTGACGGGAAGTATAAATTTTTACAAAAAAAGCCACTTAACAAGTGAATACGACGGATATTAAAATATTATAGTATTTTAGTAAAATGTAATAATAAATTCCATTAAAGGCTTTGTTACCATATCGGTTTTAATCTGTAACCAGAAAGAAGGCTATCATTGGCTATGCCTGAGATGTAATATTCTTCATGCTTCTCCGGGTTGCATCCAACCTTCCTTACTTAGCATCACTTAATTCTCTTTTTTCTAATAAGAACATTAATTTAAATGGGGTGTTTGTATGGGAGGTTCCCCTCCTGGTAACCCTAGGATCATGAAATTGACATGGTTGATGAATATGGATCAGAAACTTATAGTGTTTAGTATTTAAGTTAAAAAACAAAAAACTTTTACTAATAAAAACATTTTTTATTTATTATTATTTATTAGTGGTCCGATTCGGCTGATTCCGACAAATGAACTGCGTATGGTAAAAATATTTGAACATGTGCAAAATTTCAGCTCTCTAGCTCAAAAACTGAGGGACTAGTTTGCATACATACAGACGGACAGACGGACATGGCTAAATCAACTCGTCTCATCGAGCTGATCACAAATATATATACTTTGTGTGGTCTGCGATGTCTCCTTCTGTGTGTTACAAACTTCATGACAAACTTATAATACTATTCACTCCCGTGAAGAGTTTAATAAAATATAACGGTAATCGATTTTGAAATCAGCGACCTCGAATTAGTAAAGGACCACTAAAATAATTCTTGTTACAAAATTTTGTCGACTAGTGTAATCATTGTTTCTTTAATTGAATTCTTTTGTTGTTCATATTTAATTTGCAATGACGTATTCCAAATACGTTTTTTATGAACCAACGTTTTAAAATTTTAGCATTGTCCCTCAATTCTTTATTTTTCTACCGCTACGTGCCTTTATGTCCAAAGTTTTCTGAAAAGTTACGCGCAATCAAACTTTCGTAGAATCATGCATGCAATTAGAGTACAGATACTTAAGAAAGGATGAGTCGTGTTCTTGAGAACATAGAGACATAGGAGGAGGGAACCGTTTGACTGAAAACCATTATAACTTAATAAATTTTTTTCAGAATTTTTACTTTTAGATCCTCAAAATTGGATTTTCACACTAATAGGGTAGAAATAAGAAGAGAGTTTGATTGTAGCAAAAATTTCAAGAAACTGTTTCGAAACCAACAAAATCTACGTTGAAAAATTCAAATTTTGGTTTTATGGAGTCTTATACTCGCTTCCTTCTGTATCTTATATATGTACATACCGTTTTACACAAATTATAAATACAATATATGCAAGTATGTTTGTAAAAGTACAGAATTTATTTATGCATAAAAAGACTATTAAAAAAATATTTCCGCATCAATTGTCAGTTTTATTTTATTTGAAACAAATTAATATGAATAAGTAAAATAAATTAAAATAAAATAAACACACACACATATATATGTAATATTAAATCAAATGAATTAAAAACTGGATGAAGTGAGTCGCTACCATTTTTTTTTTGCACGCCATTTTTATGCCTGTTCTGTTTATACTAGATTTTTTTTGTATGCAATGCTTTGGTCACGCTTTTAAAGTCTATCGACGCAGAGAATTTGTGGTGGTTATTTTTGTATTTTCTTTAATTTGTATGGGGGAAGTCAGCAAACACCCCCATCAAACACTCACTTTACCATTTATTACATATCAAGAACTAACGTTGCCGACATCTCATATCTACTGCATAAAACGTTGAGAGTTCATTGCTTTAGGTCGTCGCGACGTTTTCTTTTGTCCACATACACATATAATTGTTTAGGGTTTTTTAAGTCTTTTCAAAGTTTTCTCTTCCGCCTTACAAAGAAAACGAAAGTTCTGACGACTTCGGAATGATAAAATTCATTTCGACTTGTTGAAAGCACTTTTGTTTTCATTGTCACGGCAGCAAAAACTCTCTTCTACTCGCTTATCAGGGGAGCAAAAATTCCTTTGAGTGTAAGTTTAAGTTACACTCATATTTTGGCCAATTGAGTGGGATGCTGAGCTTTACCGTTGTAATATTAAACTCGTCACACTGGTGTGAAATGCATTATCAATGCATCGAAAATTCAAAACATAGAATGAATATATTCAATCAATATCTGCCTCCTGTATTTATACAAATTATAGATTAGGTTTTTAAATATATGTATACATATAATAAAATCGTAGTCCTTGTCAGTTTGTTTGTTTTGTGCAAGTATCAATTAAAATCCACTCATTCGATTCAAAATCAAAAAAATTACTGAAACACAAGAAGCTTTTTTTGGAGCACTTTATTTCATAAAAATTGGACTTACTGTTATTGAGAAATAGGTGGATAAATTTTGCATAAAAGCTTAGAGACATATTATAAAATTAATCAAGTTGCCTTTGTCAAATATATCAACAAAATTATGTTAAGATTAATAACTGATACCTGTGCAATGTACTACAATTAAAAAGAGAAGAGCATCCCACACTAACATCACGCCGGGAGCGTATCAAAAGCAAGCCGGGTACACTAGTTCTTAAATAAAACTTTTATCATTATTTCGTTTTTTTCTAGAAATCTGATCGCATGTGCATCGAAAGATTCAAACTAGCCCTTCATTTTAAATGATTAAAATACTTGTTGTATATAAATAAAAATTACACCTGGCTTTTTTTTACGCTTTTTGAATATCTTTAAAAGGATATTTAGATTAGAACCAAATGTTTTCAAAAATGATCTTCGGAATACATAAAATTTTCCGTTTTCATATTTTTACTTTTCAAAAATCAGATGATTAGTTTGAGGTACTATTTATTACGGGTTCGGCCAAATTCAGCCAAAAAATCTGAAAATTTTAATTACATTATGTAAGCAATTTCTCGAAAAATGTATTAGTCATTCATCTAAAGCTAAAGTTACAATAAATCATATTCATTGGGAAGCCACGAACCTAAAAAATAAACTTTGCATGGCCTTTTCATTATCATCGTTGTCAGTGTCCATATCCAGGTCAGATTTTTGACAAAGTTTACTTACAACAGTAAATTTTTAAAGTTTTGATTATGTTTATTCGTGTTACATCTGCAAGTGGTCTTTAGAATAATCTGTAATTTGGTGAAATTATAGTACTAGATAAATGACTTTCTGACACCAAAGGGTTTTCAAAAATTTTGATAATTGAGTGAGCTACATAGCACTAAAATATTTGGAAATTTTTTTTTTCAAAATTTAATATTTTTGAAACATATTATCCGATTTTAATGAAATTTGAATATGTTACACAGAAATTTAATATGCTAAATTAAATAAGTTTCGGCCGAAACTATGTGTACAAAAATCCTAGTTAGAACTTATTAAGGTATACAAAAAGCTAAGAAAAAAGTTTTTTTTTTTTTTAAATTAGACTTTAAACGTAAGGTAAGTTGAATTTAAAACTGAAATTATTTTTTTTTTTTTTTTGGCATACATATTTTTTTTTAACTAGATTTTAAACTTTTCACATCACATTGAAGGAAATTAAAAATATAAGTAATAGTTTGGCCGCAGTTCACATCGTTTGCTGTATCAACCGCTCCACAAAAATGTAATGAACTTATTTTTTGCTAAGCATACCCCAGCAAACAATAAATTAAAAATCTGTCAAGTGGGAGTCGGACTCGCACACGAAGGGTTCCGTACCACCGCACAATGTATGCAAATTCGTTCTACGTAAAGCTTGTACCTCTGTCCGAAGTTAAATAAATGTTGTCGCAAAAGTGTGCTACAAAAATTTAACCAAATGGAAAACAAAAGATAATAAGAACATTAATTTGATTATGGGTTTGCGTGGATCTGAAAATTTATATGGTTAGTGAATATGGATCGCACATTTATAGTATCCAAATTTTAGTTCGATAAGATAGAAAACACAAAAAAAAAATATTTCTAATAAGAACATTAATTTAAATTTGGGTCTGTATGGGGACCCCTCAATGTTTTAACTATATTTTTTTTTTAACATTTGTTGTTATGCACGCAATTGCACTACACACAGCTGTCTATCTATTACGGTTCATGAGATAGAGCTCTCTGATGAATGGATAGACGGACGGACTGGCGGACAGTGTAGGCTTAGTAAGAAACGCAACGCCATTCTGATATTGCGACTTCAACACATTAGCATATGGGGCCTTCTAGAGGAAGTACTTCATATGTCGTAGTTGCAAGAGGGATTCAAAAACTAATCAATCGCCAACTTCATCAACGGGTGGCGTAATCTACCCGATGGCTGTCTAATCCCAGAATGCTATGTGTGTATACATAAATACACTTTGGGTCTTCACGAGATTGATTAAACTGCATAATCAACCGCTGCATAAACTAAGTGACAGTTACTCCATATACAAAAAAATTTGAACAATTGCGTATAATTGTGCGAAATTATATGGCAAAAATTTAATTTAAACAGAAAATTAAAGTACGAAGAATATATTATTTATTGCAATTTATGCAGTTAAATTAATTAATTTATGTTTGCGAGAACAGCTGATTGCATCAATTTATCCACTGCCACCGGTTCGGTAGACCCTAACTGAAATATGATTTAAAATAATAATGTCTTGTCTAATAAATTGCGTAAAGTGGAATGCTTGATATAATACTTGTTTGCGAACCCAATTTCCTGGCAACTACTACTCATGGTAAGTGTGGTTTCTCCATAATTAGTAAAAGAGCCATCCAGAGACTATCGATGTAGATGTAAATGTGATGGCTTCATCAGATCTCTCGACAATTGATATAACACCCTAAGCTGTCTGGACTTCACCGTATATAAAAACATACCTGACTGAAAGCTCCGCATATAGAAATGTTTTAATATGAGTTTGGATCACTCCCATTAAACGTTACGCTTTACTTCGGTGCAACATATTTTCCTTCTGGCTCACCACAACATGTCCGTGGCCTCACCAACTTTACCAGGTTATACTGGCTACTTAACAAAATTAACACGAAGGAATAACTCCCAGAGCAGTGTTGTTTAGAGGTAAGCATATCAACGTGAAGAAACGCAAATCTTATCGCAAGGGAGTGCAAATCTTACAAAACCAGACTTCGGTTAACTACGAGTTGTCACTGATACATCAGAAACTTAAACCTACACAAAGATTTGAATATTTGCCAATACTTTTAAATGCAAACTCTTAAATAATATCCCAATTTATTGTGTGTAACATACGAATAGATACATTACATAATACTAATAAGTGTATTATTGCTATATTAATAATAATAAGAGTTAAAAGTAATCACAGTTAATCGACAGTATTAAATGCATTCTTCTGATCAAGTCACAGAAAATAGAGGCGTTTCTGGATTTTTTTGCTTGCAAATTATAAAACTTATGTGCTGCTATAAGAGCAACAAACTTGCTTTATTATATAAAAACAGCAAAGTAAAATTGAACATACATACATACGTGAATCAATCGTTATTGATTATCAATGTCATACCACGCTTTCAAGGGCGTATTTAGAGGGGGCAGGGGGATAGATAGTTTTGGGAGGTGGATTAAGTTAAGACGGATTTGGTAGGATGGAAGGTTGTTGTTAGGATCCCAGTGTAAACTACGCTGTGCAAAAAGCAAGAATTGTTTTTGAACAGATTCAATATTATCACTATACTTTTTAAACTGTGGGTCCCATACACAAGATCAGTATTCAAGAATTGGTCTAACCAAAGAGGTGAATAATAATTTAGTAGGGTAAGAATCATTGAACTCTTTATACCAACGTTTAATATATCCTAGGACGCTTCTAGTTTCATTAATGATAGAAGAGATATGCATTCCGAAATGCAGCTTAACTGTTAACTGTTTACAACTAAATTTTTACGGTGAAATGACATAGTTTTACATTTATCACAGTTAAGCGTGAGGTAGTTCATGGTGCACCACTGTGATAAGGTATCAAGATTTTGTTGATTAAACATTTTTTGGATGGGAGATACAATAGATAAGCATAACTTTACATCATCAGCATAAATCAACACGCTAGAATGTTTTATGGCAGATGGCAAATCATTTATAAAAATATTGAATAATAACGGACCAAGGTGGCTACCCAGAAGTCACACGAATAGTCTGAGATAAAGCTGTTTTAAAGAATCATTTTTGGGTTCCGGAAGTTAGATAGGATGTTACTTCATCAACCAGTTGTGAATGTTATGCAGTCCAAAAGCAACGACATTATAAAATGCAGAGGTCACATACTTAAAATGTCGAATGTCATTGAAATGCACAGATCAGCACCTGAAATTATATTCAATGAAATTTTTAAAGAGTGTTTGGAATTAGTACATGAAGCTTCCTTCGATGATTGTGTGCTCAGAAATGCAGAGAAGCAGCAAATTAGGACGAACCCTCCTCTTACAACGACAAAGAAATACTTCCGGCGAGCAATTTTTCTGCCTTATCTAGACTCGCTGATATATGCATTCAAGCAAAGATTTTCACAGGAAAATAATGCAGCATTTAATTTAACTGCTTTACATCCAGCACATGTCCAAAGTGAAACTTGAAAGATTTCAAATCTCAATGTAATGCAATTCCTTTTTATGAACTTGGAGGTATCGAAAAGGAGCTAGATATCTGGTATAAATATTTGCTTACGAAAATGCAGATATTTATCCAAAAATTTAAAAAGCAATTGATATATTGCTTGCGCTACCATACACTACGGCATCGGTAGAGAGATCCTTCAGTACTCTAAAAAGAGTAAAAACATGGCTAAGGACTACGATGAGCGAAGATTGTCTAAATTGTGAATTAAAGATAAAAACATGGTAATTGGCTAGCTTAATACCTCTATTTTTTTTGTGAAAAATGTATCAAAAACCCACCTAGAATGGTTTTGAAACTTTACACTAAAACTTCTAATAATAGCATTGATATGTGAATAAGTAGAGTATCTACATCATTAAACTATGAAATATAAAAGTAAAAAAATGAAACCAAAAAAAGGTGCCCCCCTACATTGGCAGCTGTATACGCCCATGCACGCTTTGGCAAAACATGCTTCGTCTTCACTATTCATTTTATACGTCTTTGGACGGCGAGATCACAGATTTTCTTTTATGATCTTGTTAAAGTTGTTTGACGTTTTCGTTGCGTACGTGATCGACAAAGTTAGAGCGATTTGTTTTAGTTCTACAATGGCACAACTAAGATTAGCTTTGCACATGGTTTTAAGCTTTTCGAACAATATTTACGATTATTAATTAATTTTCGCCTATTGATTGGAACTATTTGAATTGAAGCAATCGATCTGCAATGGAATCAACAATTTGATCGGTTAACTTTTCAATTATATTGATTCATTACTTGAATTATTTTTTTGGTTTCTAAAATATAAAATTGGCTAATCTGCTTGTACAAGCGAATATTTATCATGTTATCGTCGTTGTAATTGTTGAAATCTTTTGCTACCTTTTTAGTGATTATTCCCTTTTTTACTACAATAGTATTTTATGTTAACTGTGACGCTCTGAAGTATCTTCTTGTTCTCCAACTTTGCAGCTACCACGAACATCAAGAAGAACAACAAGATTGTTGGCGGCGAAAATAAAAAAAAGGAAAAACGGCAAGACTAGCTTCTTTAGCTTTAATCTGAGTTGGCTTGGCTAAGCAGTAGTGAACATGTCGTATTTGTCAAGTTGGCTGTTACTTTTGTCGGTGTGTCCTGTTCATGATGCATGCATATCAATCACCAGCGTGAGCTTCCAGTAGTTAGTCTTTGAGCCCATTGAAAATGAAATGCCGCCGGTTGGTTTGTCACTCTAAAATATCATATTATACTCTTGAGTTCTATCTCAGATTTAATGAGATTTACTGTATTACAAAATATTGCATTCGGATCTCGAGTTTTGATTCTTTTTTATATGCAAAAAAAATTGTAGTTACCGTATCACTTATGATCAATGGATAATAGAATGGCTGTTATGGTATATGAACAAATATTGTACTATACATGTACTTTTACACATTTCTCACTTACATATATGAAATGTATAGTCATTTTACAATCGCTTATCGCTGACCCCACAGATCATGGTATATTGGATTAATCTGCATTGCAAGGGGAGTTGAATGGTCCAATAAATAAATGCATACAAATTCAAATACATATAAAGAAAAGAAGAAAAAAAATTCTAAAGTAGGGAAATTTTGAAATTAGGTAGTTCTTTTTTTTATGTGCAGATTATTTATCGTAGCCGCCGTGATCGGATCACAAAAAAAAAAAAAAACAAACTCTAAAACGACAATTTATTCTACAGTTTTCGAAGTTAAGAATACTAAAAGAAGAATACCGTTTTTGTTCAATTCAATTCAATTGATTACACCCCTACGATCTGATCGTTGCAAGATTAACGCAGAATATATAAGCTGATCATTCAAATTCTATATAAATCGGACTAACAACACCATGGGATGACTAGGATCTGTGTTCCATTATTTCATTTAAATATGGCTCGTTTGCGGTTATAGAAAATTATGCAATTTAAGATAAAAGCAACTATAACCAAATAATAAATAAACAGAAAACGTATTTGAAATACAATGTATATACGTTTTGGTAAATACCAAATTGGCTTTTTCTAGTTTAAATAAATATTTTTTATTATCTGTGATACCAGTTGCCAATATTAGTGTTTTAGAATCACAGTTAAAATACTCGTCATTGTCAGTAATAAAAGCAACAGCAACCTATTGACATTTTTAGATCATTATATTTTATTTGTGAGTAGTGTATACGAGAAAATATTTGCCATTGTTTTTTGTAAATTTTCGCTTTAGAGAATGAAGCGTAAACTTGGTTGGGGGTCCACGCCAATCAGACAGGCACTCGCCTTCGTTCGAAACTTATCACCATTGAGCGTGCAGCATTTGGAACTGATTGAAAATTCCGCTAGCTGCGGGAATTGTGTATAAATGCTTACTCTAAAAGCTCAAAGACGTTAAACATATGACAAGCGCTCGTTGACAGAAAAGCAAAGCCAGCACTTCTGACGATTGTCGTCAGCAATGACGAAGAGGCTAAAAAATGTGTTCCGTCAGTAGAGAGGCATAACGGGGTAGACAAATCGAACTGAACTTCCCGTGAACGGCAAGCACATGTTTTATTGATGAATTTCAGTTATGCATGCGATGACAAGAGCATTGGGGTGTGCACAGAAGAAAGGAACACGAAAACAACTTTGTGCAGATGCCGAAATTCTACAAACAATGCAAAAAACAGAGAAAACTGCACCAAATCGCGACGCAAGTAAGACTCTCGAATTTGCAATTACGTTGCGAACCGTTGTTTCTCTGCAAAATACAGTTCAATGCGGTGTGTTTTTTATTTGTGATTTGTTAGTTCAACAAGGGAAAGGACACTTTTAGATACAATATTATATTAATACAGCACTGTGCTTTTTGTTTATACGACGCTATGCTTTTCTTGTTGATGTACTGCATGCACACAAGGAATCTCAACTACACACTTTTGGTATGCGCTTACTTCGTGTGTGTTCTACAATTAAGCGAATTAAAAAAGTCCACTTCGGAAATGCAATGTGAGAGAGCGTCAATACTACAAGTACCCATACGGCAAGATGTGTGGCTTCGATTTGAAAAGAAGTTTGTTTTTTACATACTTCGTAGTATTGTAGTATGCATTTGTATATTAATTCATTTTCGGCACATTCGTGCTTTTATTTTGTTTTGAGCATGCATACATATGTTCATGCAGTTGCAGTTCTACGGTGACATCTGGACGGTGAGCCCTAAAGCAATTCTTAAAGTTAACTAAGTTCATTATTAAACTACATAAGCTTATTTGTTTTTAATGGCCATTTTCTCTAAGAATAATCGTTTTTATCGCGTGACAATAACGGGAACGTCAGCTTCGCCGCTTTAATTTAAGTGAAGTACAATATATTGTAATCTCTCAACTTAACATAGTTGATACGATTATTAAAATGGTATAAACATACATACATATGTATTTATATAGGTGAATTGTATAATACGTGTAATTTCCACTAAAAAACATTTGCATATGTTGTTTCATTACCGTGAAAAGTATTACAAGTTTGTCATGAAGTTTGTAACACACAGAAGAACCACATAAATTATATATATTTTTGATCAGCTCGATGAGACGAGTTGATTTAGACATGTCCATCTGTCCGTCTGTATGTATGCAACCTAGTTCTTCAGCTTCGGACCACTAGGGGGGATACCTCCCAAACAAACTCCCTTTTAAATTAATGTTCTTATCAGAAAAAGTTTTTTGTTTTTTGACGTATCGAACTGAAATTTGGACACTATAAGTTTCTGATCCATATTCATAAAGCATTTATATGTCAAGATCCTAGGGTGACCAGGAGGGGCACCTCCCATACAAACCCAAATTAAATGACAAACTTATAAAGAGTAAAAGTACAAAATTACACTCAAACTGTGCTTACTCTAACTGTGTTCTTTGTTGATACGTAAATTGCAATAGAGAGAATATACTGATACTAAGAAAGGAAGGTTGGATGCAACCCGGAGGAGCGTGAAGAGTATTACACCTTTGGTATAGCCAACGATAGCCTTTTTTCTGGTTTTATTTTTCAATATTTATCTATTAAAAAGTTAATAAAGCTTTCAAAACTAAGATTACCTTGAGGGGAGCACTGGCTACTGTATGGCCTTTGGCTCTCTATGTCTTTTCATTTATTTACCAATTGCATGCCAATATGGCTAAAAGCATGACAAATCCGTTTTGCTGCTACCAAGTTACAGTTTTTTAATTTTCTAAATGCACTTGAAGGATATATGTACATATGTATGTACATTTATATATACGATATGCACATACATATACATACTACGTATAGTAAATGGGCAAAGGTAAAACATACTCGAATTGTGAACTGAATAGGAAGAATTTGTGCGGAGCAGGAAGAATTGCATTGGAAGCGGTGCGCAAATGATAATCAAATATCCAAAGTAACAACAGCGGCGTGACAAAAATACGACGACATGAAACAACATCGTATCAAACACCAACAACAAAGACCGAAGGTGTCTCGTATTTCAATATGGAATTGAAACACCTTACACAAAAAAAAAAAAAAAATAACGCCAGTTGTGGTCAGGTCAATTGATACCAGCCACCTACTACGAATAGACAGACACATAGACATGCGGCGATAAAATATTGCGATGCCAAATCGTCGGTGATCGATATATGCATGCATTTTTATTATTTTGTGTAATACGTGTATTAAGGTTTTGTAGTTTTAAACAGGCTGCCGCGGAAAACAAATGTTTTGTTTGTTCGTTTGATTAGAGAAATGCATTTTAATTTGTTGAAATATTGTACATAAAACTTGCATGTGTTTTGCAATAACATTAATAATAAAATATATGTATACTTACACATGCACACGCAATATTTATTTATATAAAGGCATCCCATATGAAATGAAAGCTTACCTTTGTTTCACACCAGACGAATTACAATTTATAAATTTTAGAATCCACACTAAAGCTAAAGGAACAATTCTCTTAACATCATTTGCTCGGTTCGGTTTCAATTGATAAATCAAGTGGATGAAAAAAAAAAGAAAATGAAATCGAGTTTCAATCGAGTTCTCAAAGAACGCCTAATTTACATATTTGAACCTGACTATTCGAAATTGAATTATCCATTTCAACTTTCAGCTTTTTATTTATATTGTAAAAATTATTACATGCCAATTTATGCTTTTTTATTCATATTAAAAGGTGCACAACATTAAAATATTAGATGGAATACAAAACCAGTAAGAAGGCTATCATTGGCTATGCCAAAGATGTAATACTCTTCACGCTTCTCCGAGTTGCATCGAACCTTCCTTTCTAAGCATCACATCAGTTTGAGTGGCAATTTTATTGTACTTTTATTCTTTATAAGTTTCTCATTTAATTTGGGTTTGTATGGGAGGTACCCCTCCTGGTAATCCTAGGATCATGAAATTTGCACGGTTAGATCAGAGACTTATATTGTCCGAATTTCAGTTCGATATGTTAAAAAATTTGTATGGAAGGTACCCACCCAATGCTCCGACCTATTTCAGCTCTCTAGCTCAAAAACTGAGTTTGCATACATACAGACGGACAGACGGACATGGCTAAATCAACTCGTCTCATCGAGCTGATCACAAATATATATACTTTATGTGGTCTGCGATGTCTCCTACAGTGTGTTACAAACTTCATGACAAACTTATAATACTATTCACTTCCGTGAAGAGTATAATTATGTGAGTTTATAAAAAAAAATAAAGAGATAAATGTTCTTTATGCATAAACTAAAGTTTGGGAGTCGTAAAATTTTTTACATCAGGTAGATGTGAATCTTTGTTAAAGCCTAATATTTATCTTAACTATATTGTCCTGCGTACTTTTCTATAGCATAGAGCGGTATATAGTGCTTCTATTTCGTGTACGATTTAAAAACACATACTTATATACAAAATATCTCGATAACTCTAAAATTGAAAGCATAGTATTCACACACACGATGATTCTCATCGACACGCTGATCATTCCCACACATAGTACACTATGGCGTTTTCGAACCACGGTTCTACGCGTTATACACATCATTACTGGATGAAAAAATTCACGAGGAAAGGTTTTTTTTTTGGTAAGGGTACTCGGTCGGGATATAATACTATTATTACCCATTTTTTCAAAGCGTAATACGACATTGAATGAGCCATTTATATGGTGGCAATTTTTTCTAGAGTTCGATCACATTTTTTAATAGGTATTAATATTATCATTGTATTTTATAATTTAAATTGATTTATGCAACTTGATATTATTACCAATTTGCACAGCTGGTGGCTGACGATACGATTCGACTTATAAAGTATAACCAACAAGAATTATGCGACAACAGCTGTAGCTGCCAATCACAATAACAACAATAAGCGTATGAGGTAAAATCAATAATGCAGAACAGCAAATGAACGAACGAACAAGCTGGGAGCAAAGTGCGCCAGAGCTTAAATAAAGCAAAAAAAATAATTGTAGTACATGCAATTAACATAATTCATTTGACACGTGACATACTGAGAAGGGTGCAACGGGAATGTACAGACTATACGCCCTGTGTCAAGTTCCATATCTAATGGAATATACTTTCCATGATCAGTCAATTGCTTTAAAAACACTAGAAGTATCAATTTACAATTAAAATAAAACATTCCCACTCGTGTATACGTATATATACACACACCATACCCACAATTTACTACAAAAATTTCATAATAACAAGAGGAGGTAGCTGCTACTAGCTACTATTACAATACAATATTTTAGTAGGTTCTTTTTGTTGTTCATAAAAAAGCCATGCAACAACTTGTACAATGTCGGAGTTAAGTTGAATGTATGAATTGTCGCATCATGTTTTATATTGCAGTTGATAATAATGTCAATAAATCAACATTGCGTGTACGCAATGTTGTACACTGCATTGATAGTGGCTGCTGCACCAGCAACGACAATACCAATGATACGGTAAATATATACACACATTCATACATACTTATTATGAAAGTATATTTTTGTTGACGATGGAAATCAGCTTAAAATGTCATCTTTTGTGCAAGGAACGCCATCAAAGCAGGTTACTTTATTGGTCGAAGTGGCTTTGTGCTACTCTATTATAAAATACATAGTAATAAAAATATGAACATTTTACTCACCGATCAATAATGACAGGGTCCGATGGCGTCTCGTTGCGGTTACCACAGCTTTTTTTATCACAGCAACGGCTATAAAAGTATGTGAACAACAACAAGAAAATTATTTAGCAAATACGTAATAGAAAACAAACAAAGAAATATCTATCTATTCTAGTACTTAAAGTTATGTTAAATTTTTAAAAAACGAAATCTTCAATTTTCCGCAAACGTAAACGCAAACGAGAATCCCTTTATCAATGTGCAATATATGTATTCCTAAAATGGGGGTGTGTTTCTTTTTTCTGCAGAATGTGAGGGTGAGGAAAGGGGTGTTTGCCGATGTGCTCAAAGATGAACGCTTAAAGTACCTACGCACATTTATATTTTGTTTTTCGCTTGATGGTAAAGCTCTTCAATTTTCATGTCACTCTTTAATTTTCGTGTCGTTTCTCTTCGACATTTCGTGCATTTCACTAAAAACAAAAGTTTAATGGCGCTGCTCGACTGAAGGGATGTCGGTTGGATCAATGTAATAGCTAATACGCACCAGTGCGGTCTGGTTGACTTTTATAAAATGGGCGAAAAGCCGGACCAACGATAAAGACAATGCCGTCGCTATGGTCATTGTGTTAGTTTGTTTGCTTTGTATTAGAGTTACACATAGAATTTGTGCTTTTTCTATTTTATTTTCTTTATGTATTTTTATTCGGTCTTTTTGCGTATATATTATTTGTCTTTGCCCAACATCCCCTTTGACAGTATCAAGCTCAACGCTTACTTCTTGTTTTTTTTTTTTTTTTGAGTGGGATTATTCACATATAATATAAAAACTTGGTGCCAATTCGAAGTAATAAAAGATGGCCACCGTTTGCAGTTAATGGGGCGAATTTCGCGTTTTCGTAGCTGCTGTTTCAATGTCAAGAATGAAACAAACGAAGGGTGAACTAAGCAGACATGGAAGATCTTATGGGTGCTTCAACACCAATGAACCGCCATTTTTGCCCATCCACAAGACATAAAATTCGGAATCTCCAAAGATAAGACACCTTAAATAAATGTTATTGTTTAGGAAATAGTATTGAGTGGCCTTACAGACTTTGGGTCCAGTAAAATATGGACATTGGTTACTTAACAGAAGATAATAGAAAATATAGGTTCTATTGTCATTATTCGTTATATAATGAGTGCAATTGTACCGCCACTTAAGGAGCTTTAAAAAATAATTTGGTGACAAAATATTTGCAATTTTAAATTTATTTATTTCTGTATTTCCTTATTTATTTACAAAGATTGGGTACTTCTGGGAAATCTGATATAAATGTGTATTAACTACATCTTTCCGTGGTGATGATGAGATCATGTTATTTACATGATCGTCAAGTGGTTCATACATACCTTCCAACAAATTTGTTTACAAAGGGCTTTTGCAGTAATCGGAGACCTCTGATTTTCACATAGCAACTGCATAAGATCATAAAACATGTCTTTATAAAATAAAGAATAAATACGGACGGACTTGAATGATCATTTCCGCCCATTCCGGTATAAAAGTCAATGCAATGAGGATATAAAATTTTAGTACTCTATTTAGCAAATTGAAGGTATAATTTGAATAGGCACAGACAGACTAGTTTCATTTGATTAGGCTCTGTTATGATATATAGTACGTAATATAAATATGAAGTGTAAAGTGGTTAAAAAGAATTTCTAAAATAAAATTTGGTATTGCAAATAATAAAATTCATGTTACTTAAAAATCAGTTGTTTTAGCTTCATACGCTTTCTTGTAAAAACCTACATAGTTATGAATGTGTGGAATTTTGATATTGCGATATTGCTCTATAAAACTATATTTGTCATCATTTATAACTATTTGTTGTTTGACTCACCTGCACATTACTTCGTGAGTTAAAAGTACTCGGCACATTTCTGGGTTCTTATCCTGTCCCTCATAGATAATCGCCTATAAAAACAAAATGTATTGTATATGTTTCATATGGTGAATATACAATAAATTGGGTAAAACAAATAAAAGCAAAAAACATTTTCTTTGGCTCATCTAATCAATTTAGTACAACATTGTAAGCCCCTAATTAAAAAAATTAAAAAGTTGGTAATACCAACAAAGACTGCAATTTTTAACATTATCTATAAACCTGTTTCTTAAATGTATATTAATTAAGAACTTATCAAATAAGAAGAGTCTTAGGGCTCTTCTTCTTTTTATATTTAACGTGTCAACGTATATTATAATTTAACTACATATGTACATATATTATGCATCAGAATATTGGTGATATATGCAAATCCAAACTATTTAAGTCATTTGCTTGAAAAAAAAAAATTTAGTTTCAGATACTCATTTACGATTTGTACATAGAGTATGAAAAATAAAGTAGATACCAACCAGATATTCAATCAAAGTTAAATTCAGGCAGATGCAAGACTGGTATCACAACAAGTGCTCAAAAACCACAACTGTTACTCTACAAGCCCAACCTTTATAACAACCTGCCGTAATTTTGTTCATCACCAAATTTTATAGAGACAAATATCAACCAACAACCACTCAAAAAGTAAACAAACTAACAGAGAAAGCAACTCAAATAAACAAACATCCCACAGTACTTAAAATACAACAAATTTATCCCTTAGCTTGAATTTAAGAATCTGCGATTTAGGAGGGCGCGAACTTACAGCGCTCGACTCAAAAAAGACGCATAGTTCGTTAATTTAAAAATGATTAAATAAAAATATGTACGTAGAAAAGGTTTTGTTTCTGTAATTCCATATTCATCTACCACACAACAAAAAAATGGCATATGCAACATGAAGGCAAAACAAATAGACAAATATCCTGGCTGAACAAATCTACCAAACAAGGGGACGAAGCGGTAGATCATCCATCACCGCAGTCAAAGCGAGTACTAGGTCATAAATTCATCTTTATGCAGCACTCAGATATAAAATATTGTACTTATAACAATAACAATTTCAAATCATCCACCAGAATGAATCAGCAATCGTGCCACTTGCAAACCGTCAAGGACGACTGGTTACGTGACGTCACTAACATGTGTCCTTTACAATCCGAAGGTGTCCAGTAGCAAATCCTTGCTTTAAGATTTGAAGCCAAAAGTAAAGCAAACAGATAATCAGAAATTAATTTCCCCTCCACGTCGCTAACAAACAAACGGACAGACGAACACTCTGATTACGGCACTTCAACCCCTCCTCTTGTTGGTCGTCGTCAGTCAACTTGAGCACACATGTAAAAATACAATCATCCCTTCTTATAATGTTTGTCAGGTTAATAATTTCCGATTTCCAACAGTGTATATCTATTTCCGATGTTAACAGCTCGTAAGAATCACAAGGATAAGAACACATACTAATGCTTCAGAATACCCATCTGCTTTACAAACTAAGTCCATATAAATCCCTTTCACAGAGCTGAATATGTATAATGTCTAGAACGAATATATGAGCTTCAAAACAAAAGTAAAAACAAAAACATAAATGGTTGAATAAAAAAAGGTAGAACAAAAATGATAATGCGACCTGACGGGACACTTGGACTTCATTTTTATTCGGCTGTTCGATTTCTTTGAAGAAGTATAACATAATTAAGAACGTACTGTATTACAGACATGCATATAGGCAAGTTTTATTGATGTGATGTCCTTTATCAAAATGTTATTAAAAAACGAAGGGAAAGGCATAAATACATATATACGAATATACTATGTACCATATGTCTGTGATATTGACCTCTAATGGATTTTCATTGTTTTTGTTGTCTGAAAGTTTTATAAGCAATGAAACTTATATTTTATGTAAAACATACCAAGCCGGTTGAAGAGAAATTATTTAATATCATAGCTATCTAGTGATGTCGTCTTCTGAAAAATTTCAAAGTATTTGCGGATGGCACAAAGTGTTTCTCGAGGCTATCGTGATATTCAAATCAATAGGTTATGGATCAAACAATAAGGGAAATTGTGTTGTTTGTGTTTAGTAGTTTGCTAATAATTAAATGGATCATAATATTTACAATTTTAATAACATCATCTATATATATTAACATTCAAACATTTGACAAGAAACACAAAAACATGCTTGCTTTTGTTAATATGCTAGGACAAAGTTAGAACGAGAAAGGAACAATGACTACAAAAATCGCACACTAAGATCACGACGGGGTCACATCAACGCGCGCCGGGGTATGCTAGTATCTTTTATATTTGAAGTACTATTATGTTTTACAGATCTGTGTGAATGTATTCAAAATGACAAATTACGAATAATTTCCTACATATGGATGCATTCAAAGTCAGTATAAGACAAAACTGATTTAGCTCAAAATTATCATTCGAGTATATGAAAGTGATAAATGATGCTGGTGACTACTTATATAAGAATGTTATTCAAATCAAGGACGCCTAATAGCTAATCAGAGTACAAAATTTCGAGATTGCGTTTTTAGGCCATTTGTCTAGTAGAATGGCCTGGTCGCTAGCACAGAAGGTAAGACATGATTTCGAAGTCTCCACAAAATTCCGAACTATCGTATTGCATGTTTTACCGTGGAGTTGTAGGTAGAATTAATAATTGCAGAGTAAAAAAGGAAAGGGAGTACACCATGTAAGCGATCTTTTCATTAAACTACTCAATATATTTAAGCAATTTATGCTTTTTACGTTTTGCGCAATTTAATTGCGGCAATTATTGGTCGTGCAAAATAATATAATATACTTTGTCTGTTTCAGATTCCACCGAGTCTAAATACCAAAATTTCAGTTTTCCAACTCATAAGAGGTTCTGAGATCCAAGCACCCAAACAGACAGAAGTACATCGTTTCTTCTTTTCATATCTAGTAGAGTCTTGCACGAATTCATTTGAAACGGCATTTGTTTCGTTATGATTGAATTAAGTCTCAAGTACTTGATCTTCCAAATAGAATTAATGGAGTTTATGCACACATTTGTAAATACCAAATACATATATTTGTTACAATACACCGACACACTTGCGGCCGCAGTTAAGAGGTGCACTGGTTATTTGAAATTATATTTAATTCATTTTTTTATTTATGTACATTTGTACATTGTTTGCTTGGCAGATTTTTCTGTTTCCTTGTCAACGAAATTCTTTTGCTTTTTCCTGTTGAAACGATCCAGTATTGGAAAAACTTCTCTCTCTAAAACCTATTGTCCACATAGGTATGGCATCGTCTATATCTGAATTTTCACAACATCTTAATTTTTATACAACATTTAGAGTAACATATGTATGTTCTGATGTTTTCTATGTACACAAGGGTATTCCATAGTTTACACTTCAATGTTTTGCGTGCTTTAAAATCGTTTTTATAGAGAGGTTAAAATATATGAAAAATTCTCGTTATAGAGAAGTATTCGCTATTGGGACTTTCTCTCTGTCGCACATGCAGAGTTCCTCAGCCAAAGTGCAGAAGCAGAACATTTACGAATGAATGGAAGATTCTTAAATATTTTAAAGCAAACCAAATGAAGCAAAATCAAGGCATTTCATTTCATTTATTTTTCTTTTGCATTTCATTCATTTGTATTCGCTTTTCGCTTCATTTGTTTGGTTTTTTTTTTCAACACCAAATGCAATGAATTGTCGAATGTATTTGGAAATATTTGCTTGCGATAGTGTGTCAGCCATGTTTGAAAAATAAAAAAGCGCCACACCCATCCCCGAACTTATTCGAGTTATATTCGACCCCCCTCATAAATCAAAAATTATTACATTTACACATTGCAATTTTAAATTTATTATTATAAGATGACCTCAATCACATAAAATCTCAAATCATTGACGTTATAAGTATAGTCAAGTATAGTTGTTTCATTTAATTCTAATAGATATAAAACCTGACAAGTTCTACATATGTACATTTCTCGTACCAACTAAATGTAGCCTTTCACCTTTTTTAAATGTACTTAGTACATATCATGGTAAAGTAATTATTGTAAAAATAAAAATAATAAACTTACAAAGTCAAGAAGTTTTTAGTTTCTAACATTTAAGGCAAAACACCAAAAATTAATAACAAATCTAATAGTAAAATATTATTCAACATGCACACATGCATGCAAGTTTTGTTTTAAGTTTTGTGTTATTAAAATTGGTTTATCTTTTTCCTTTTTATTTTTTTTTGATTTCTCAGGTTAAATGTTTGTTATTATATATATTTAATTGTTAATTACAATGTTGTACAATGTTCTGTTGGAAAGTTTTTTGTTGTCAACTTTATTTACATTGTATTAAACATAGAAGTTATGACGATTGCTTAACCAAAAGTGATTTTACTAGAACGACGATCTTTTATTTATGTTATTTTCAATTGATAGTAGTCACTGATCGAACACGACAAGTTTGATTAAAAGAAGAACAATAAGAATCAAATAGAAACTGTGCAAAATTGTTTTATAGCGGCAGACAGTTATGCAAAAATATATCGAAAACATGAAACCGTTATGCAAAAATGGACCATAAACAGAAAATGGTTATGCTGAAATAACTCAAAAAATGAAACAGCTATGCTCAGATATAAAAAAAGAGACAGTTATGCCCAAAACAGAATTGTGCAGCGAAGGCTTGTGCTTATGAAGTGCTTACAAGCAAATTTGGGAACCAAGCCTGCTTGAGCTTTTGTATTGTTTTGCTTGGCTTGCTTATGTTTGGCTTGGTAGGCCTGATAGGCTTGGTGTATGTTTATAGTATTTCATATTTTTACATTAAATCAAAAACAAAATAACAAAAATGACGTATTTGTCTTTCGTTGATGCTATACTTGCATTGGTATGTGTTATTGTTGCTATTGAAAAAACAAAAATAAACAAAACAAACAATAGAAACAAAAATTTGATGTACCAAAAACATACACCAAGCCTACCAAGCCTAACGACATCAAGCCTAAGCAAGCCGAGCAAAACAATACACAAGCTCAAGCAGGCTTGGTGTTTTCTGCGTTCATGCTTGGCTTGCTTGGGCTTGTTTTTTCCCCAAGCCTTCATAATGATGTTCATTGCACATACTGATGATAATAATGATATCACTTTCTTCTAAGCAAATGCGACTATCCCCAAAACAGATGATACTAATGGTTAAAAACCTTTTGGTTGATTTGACTTTGATAAAATAAACGAAAAAAAAAGAAAGTTTTTTACTCATTCTGTTTTATACATGACTAGCATAGACCGGCGCGCATTACTGCGACTCCGTCGTGATATTAGTGTGCGATTTTTGGAGTAATTGTTCCTTTCTCGTTCCAATTTTGTCCACGCACATTTGTTTAATTTTTTATTATTTATTTTATTTATTACTAAAGAAAGCAAGCATGTTTTTGTGTTTCTTCTCAAATGTTCGTATGTTCTCGTTTCAATAGAGTGACATATAGATTCACGCCATCCGTACCATTAAACTTTAAAACATGATCAAACAGAAACGGAGTTCTGTAGAAATGAGCTTTTTGAATGGTAGCATAATGAACTTACAATAGAGTCATAATAAAAAATATGATAATATATAAAAACTTGCGAGTTGCAAGAAAGTGGATAACATATAAACATTCTTCATGCTGATTGGTCAAACGTTGTTGGAGTGAAAAGCAGCTTAACATTTTTTCTGGTCCAATTTTATATACATATATTGATGAAGATGATCAAGATAATTTTTATAGTTAAATATCATTTCTTGCATACATATGCCATGTACATGTTTGCATGTATTGTATGTAACATACGTATGCATGCAAATATACGAACGTATATTTATGTAGTATTTTTTCAAATTAATTTACGAGTTTTAACACTTTGTACTTCATTAATGTGTACACTTCATTTATTATAATTCAAGCTTTTTAAGTGTGATTTCAGCAGTTAACTTTTGCGCCATTTCGATAAAGCTGAAAAATCAATACGGCATAAAACCGCAAAATGCACTCATCGTGAAAGCATTTTTAATTGTAATCATTGCATCGGCCAATGCCGCCAACTTGCATGCAAACAGGCTTCTCAAATCGACTGTCGACATACGAGAGTGTATACTACATATGTAAGTATGTATGTACATATGTACAATATTTCCATATGTATGTAGGTTTCTGTGGATGTGTATGCATATAAAGGTACATATTGCAATTCACACTGAATGCTGAGGCTTTACAATGGAGGTTCTGAATGTCGCAATCTGTTGAATTTATTGGCTGTGCTTGGTCGGGCCAATTTACAAAACAAAAGCTCAAGTGGCAAAAAATTACAACCAAAAGGAGAGTAAAAGAGAAGTGCGAAGTGGAATGTTTTATTAATCGAAATAAGCAGGCTGATCATAGTATGTTGACAAACAAATTAATAATACCGCTTAATTAACACAGATAACCGATTTTGTTAGATGGTGTCTGTCAGAATTCTCGGATAGAATAAAGTTGCACCAATAAAGTCAGGATATGCATTTTTTGTTTGGTTTGTTTGCCTGTCCTCTATTATTTTGGCAACTACTACAATAATTGTTGTCTCTCATTTCGGCGCCTTGCCAACCCGCCTCTTTGGTTGATTTGTCGACGGCGACGGAACTTATCTGCACAAATTGATCGCTGAATAGCTGTGTTGGTTTACAGTTTCACTGCGATTTGAAAAATGCGTAAAATCGCGATAAAAGCCATTTGGCAGTTATTCATAGCAAGCTGGTGACTACAATTGCCGTTTATGTCGTATGAGAAGCGGAGTATTATTATATTGTAGATGAAAATGGCGAATTAAAAAAAAAAGAGAAAAGAATAATTTTGGGGGTTTCTCGAATGAAATATGAACCGAAATGAGCAAACGATAATCGCTTGCAATACATACTTACATGCACTGTAGATTGTACTGCCGATTTGTACCCGGCTCGAATTGCAATTGTCGGGCGACTATTGCCTGCATTCGGCGAAACTTGCAAACGGTTGTATATATTGTACATACATATCTATGAATCTATGAATGCGATTTGGCTATCTGATCGGATGTAATTACGATTATGACGATGATTTGCCACTTTGTGCGTATCTTAAAAAAAGGGCTGACGGAAGCTGGTGGCTCTTTTTAAGGTAACCAAAGGGGTTGCCACAGATAAATTCTAACAGTCGCGTGTTAGTTATACTTCTGTCACGTGACCAACTTTTACTTGATATTTTCTGATTCTGGGTTTTACTTTCTTATAACACTTTAATACTTGTAAAACATAATGGAAAATAATATTTTTATACCACAAATGTGCTTTTATAATATTAATGCAGATTTCTCGAACACAATAAAAAATAGATTTTTTAATTACATGCTTAGAAATGTATGTACGATAGGTATGTAGACGTAGTACATACTTCTGTAGTTTCTTTAGAAGAACAAATCGAGCTTATTACAGATTTTTTTTTGTGAGATAATATTGTACATAAATCAACCCTTAAAGGTATTTATATTCTTTTACCTGTTTACAAAACGATGAATTAGATAACACACCCGTACGATGGAAGCACTTCCAGCACACGCGTATGCAAAATGTACTTGTATCATTTTCTGACAGTTTCAAATATCAAAAACCCAACTAATCCGATCAAATGATTGCTATTTCTTTATTATCATTTCCAACCTCTATTTATTTGAGTATTTCAAACATTAACTAGAGTGGGAAGTGAGTGTTTCCTAAAAGGATTATCTTCAAGAATCTGATAAAAACAAAATCTAATGACCTCTGACGATGAAGCATACTCCCTTTTACCTCCAATTTCAGCATATTTTGCGTGTGTGGGAATTATTATGTAATTTTAAATGAATTTCGATTCAATATTTCATAATAAATGTAAAAATTTTCCTAACAACAATTGGTAACTACTTAAAGGCAGTCATATTAAATATTGGTCCAAACTTACCAAATTTTGAATATGTTGTGCAAGTCACGAAAAACATATATGTAAGTAACGCTATCAAGGCTTTAAAATACTGGCAGTCAGGCTCTTCCATAGCAAAGTCATATTCTAGTAATCCGTTTTTGATTCGACATATCAATTGTATACTATCAAAATTCAGCTTCGTATCGCAAAAACTGAGATGATGCATGAAACAGACGGATAAAAGGACGAACGTGTTTCTCATAATTATTTAGGGGTTCCTGACGAACCAAGTCTCTTTACACTAGTTTAAATATAAGGTCCAAATTCAATCATCGTTGCGGACGAAACAATTAGCAAAATCAGTCTAAAAGAGATGGAAATCGAACAAAAAATAAAAAAAAAAATTAAACTACTTTGACAAAGTGCTATCAAAAATTGTCTAAAAAAGTACTAAAACTGGAGATGAACCGTTTAAACTACAATTTATCACACGTTTAATGAATGTCGTGCATATAAAATAACAATGAACAAAAATGAAGTAAAGGATATTGAGGACAGAGGAACAGATAACTTCTTGCAACAGGAAGTACGTTATTCAACAGAGAATCCATAAAAAATAGCGAGAAAGTACACAGCACATGATGGCATGACTTTGATGACCAAACTCAGCCAATTCAGCTCTTTTGGTTGAATTGGTTTGCGCTTCAAGCCTTTGTAAATAAGAACTACAATACATACATACATACTTACATATATGTTTGTATTTATGTGTAACATTTTGTAGTTTGAACTCTTTTTGCAAATATAAAAATATTTACACAGGAATACATCATTGCTGAGCTTGAATTATTTACAAATTTAAATTTTTAACGAAAAAAAAATTGCTGAACAAGATAAATTATTGCATTCAATGAAAGTAGAGAAAAGGATGAGTCTCAGTATAGCTAAAATGCACTTCAGAACAGTTATTCTTGTATTTAATTGTACTTATACAAAAATTATTTTTCTTTAAAATCGTTTAATATCCTGTTATTAAACGTACTATTTACTACTACTATTTATTTCCAGTATGGTCAAAGTGAACCGTTCACTGATTTCGTCTGACTTTATTAAAGGTGTTACCTATATTAATAAACTGAATACAAACATTTTTTAAATAAATGTAAATATTAGTTGGCCGTTGAATGATTGAAAATGACTCCCTGATCTAGGATGTGCGTATTACTCGTAATATTATTATTCATGTGGTAAGTCACGGGTTAAATTTTTGTTCTATCATGTCGCATGATCCTAATGGCAATAGTTATAACAGTTCTGTCGAATACATTGCTGATATGTCATTCTTTCATAAACATAGAGTTTTATGCAGTACATGAAGTATGTATATATATGCATGTTTCTCTAAAAGAGACGGGCAACGGAACCAAGTCCTGAATGAATAAAATGAAACGCCAAAAATTGTGAAATTACCAGAATCACATTTACTTACCGAACCGCTGGATATTTAATGACATATGGATATAATATTATACATATATTCTCAGAAGTCTCCATCACTGCTTTACAAACATCAGGACAGAGCGATGAAGCCATTCACACTTTGTATAAAAGATACACAAATTACAAAATGTAAAGTTAAGCGTTACTCTTAATTTTTTAAAGCGTCATTTATCAGCACCACTGCATGATTTAAAAAAAAAGGCAGCGGATACTCAACAGTCTACCCAAAAACGAAAGGAAACAAAATTGTAGGCAATGTTATGGATGTAAGGAAAAATACGTTATATTGTCATATGGGGAAAGTCTATGTAAATATTAAATTTGTTTAAATCAGATTTTTTAAGGTCTCACTATAAAATTTAACCCATGTGATAATGTTAATTTATCTTATCTGTAAGATTCTACGAAAAAAGATTCGCAATAGATAAATTCGTCTGTCTGCGTAGCTTTTTGTGCACTAGGTATCTAGTCGAACAGTTTATGAAAATAAAAGTTGAAATTTTCTTCTTATATCTAAACTTAAATATAGCTTTGAAGCAGAAATTCGGTGACAAGATTATAAAGTTCTTATAGTCTACAATACTTGTTTTTCGCCTATATTTACTATTCGACATTGATTGCATTTTATAATTATTTTCAAAGCTACCTGTGTGGTAAGACCAAAGTTAGTTGTATTTTCTGGTTTTTGTTTTTACAACCACAGATTTATAGTGTTTTATTTATAATACAAACCAAACAATAATATTCTTTTAACTATTACGATATTTGCTTGTATTCCTAAATTATTTTTCTTAAGTGAATGCTATGAGAAGTTGAAGCCCGATGACTGATATTATAATAAATTTATTGTATGATTATTGTAGGTATCTGAAGTAAAACAAAATTGAAAATGATTTCGACATGGATATTTTACAATGGCATAAAGAGAACGACTTTTACGACTTCTTTTTAATAATTCGGGTATATAGTGTATTATAGGATTGATCAATGTGATTGCTAAAGGCTAAGTTATGTTATACTACAATATTCGTACGAATGTCCTTACGTATATATAAACCTGTATATGTCTACAAAAATGTGCCACTTGAGAAATTAATTGCCCTTGAAAAAGGAGCCCAACACGCATAATAGACCAGCGTTCTAATAAAGCTGCCATATGGTGCTGGTGGTGGACGTGGTGCACTGGGACTTATTGACTGAATAGCTAACTGCTCAGTTCCGAATAAAGTAAAGAAAAGAGTAAATGGTAGTATGATATGATAAAGGGAAAGAGTTTTGGGTTGAGAAAAAAGCGCCCACAACAAGACGCATTAACAATGGCTCACACTTCAATTGCTCGATTGGCTCTGGTTACACCCCTTTCTAATGGTGATGTCTGTTTCATTGCCCACTGTTTCGACTTCAAGTCTTTGACGACTCAATTTATTGGTGTTTCAACATATTCTGCGTGCAAGACACACTTAATTAGCCATGACAATCAATTTTGAATGCAATTTCTGTTCGAATCAGCAAAATAGTATAAGAACGAACATACTAGTAGGTTACGGCCAACAGACATTAAAAGAGGGGAATCTGTACTGATAGTCACACAATATGCTACGCTAATCGAATGATAGAAATTAAGTACATACTTCACTATTCTCTACTCCATAAACAAATGAATAGTACAAGAGAAGAAAAAAACATAAAGATTGCAAAATAAAGCAATGTACTTACCTGCTTCGTTACCGAATCGATTAAACGAACAAATATATCTTGCTCTTGCCGAGCACCTGTTAAGAAACATAAAAAGTTTTGGAAACTCTTAAAGTGGAGTTTAACTTGCAATATTACAATAGTTAAGAAGAGATTAAGTTAGTTTCTTTACCATTTGCATAAAGTAGCTGTAATCTGTATTGAATGCCATTGTTGGTTTTTGTCGCATCCGATTCCGAGTCCTTTTCAATAAATCCAATAAAGGCAGTTCGTTCGATTTCAATTGGCTGCCCGGCCCGATCATACAATGCGATCACAAAGTGAAAGAAGTTCGATTTACGAAGATTACTGGGCGGTTGTTTCTCAAAATGAGCGCGCCCAATGCCTAAACTGTAATGTAATAAAAGAATGTGTGAGTTATAAAAATGGCGTCATAAACTGTAACTTAACTACTTAGCAAAAAATTATAATAGACCGTTCAATTTAAGACAAAACTATATCAAAAGATTTTTAATATAATACACTATTAGCACGCAATATAAATCAGAAGGTGCAAACAACAATTTCCACATATAATTTGTATGGAAAATTGAAAAGTGCAATGCGGACTATCTCAATATTAATATTAAGAGCTGCAATTTTAACTGGCATATTTTTACACCAAAATGGAACTTTTAAGCCTGTTAGTAAAAAGATATGAATTTTTTATTTTTTTTTTTTTTGAATTAAAACGTTGATGCAAATGAGTCGTAACATAAAAGTCCAACATGACTATTGTGCAATAACAAACGATGTAATTAACACAATAAAATCTACGTGTATGTACAATGTGCACGGCGCTTAGAATATTTTGATAACTTAATTACCTAGTAAATTAGACTGAAGCACTATTTAAAACTTATTAGAGAAAAGACAATGACAACAATCATTAAAACCGCATAAGCGACTTTTAGTCACTCACGCTCACCGAAGTTATTATTATGATAAATTATACATACAAGAATTTATACGAAACTAACAAAAATGCTGATGAATGAAGAACTATCAAGCTAGCAAGAAGTAAACATAACCCAGTAGTAATAGCAATTGTGAATTGTTCTCGTTGGTTGTTTTACATTGCAAATAACAAACTATGGTAGTACTATAAATAAATGAACGAAAAACGAAAATTTATGTTATGTGGGCCAAGCAAACATGATAATTATAAGCCACATCGTCAAAGACAAACAATAATAGTCAGTTAAGGATAGTCAGAAAGAAAAGACGGAAAACCAGAAAACACCGATATGAATGGTGAAGTAGGAGTTTAAATGAATTGAGGAAAGAAGAGAAGAAATGAGAACACTTAGCAATCCTTGGCCCATATGTTATATGTCAGCACCGGCTCAACTTGAGCGCAATTATCGGACAATGCTAACAATTGTACTTCATCCTTGCCCAGGATAGTTTACAAAGCATATACCACCTTAGTATCAGTAGTACATCAGTTGGCTCGCTCGCTTTATTTGCATGTCTGCCCCGTCACGTCCACCAGGGTGAAGACATACATTATCTATGTATGAACGTACATGTGTACAAAGTTTCATTTCCGGATGGATAACGAACAATTTAATTTAGAAATTGCTGATTTTATCAGATTTTATTATTTATTCAGAAAATGTCAAGAAGTACCATGCCTTATGTTCTAAACTAAGGGTTTTATTTGGACGCTAGCTTGACACGAAACCGTCTAATACGAACATGTTTCTATTTGCTGTCATGTTGTATCAGCAATTATATACACATTTGCAAAAGGATGATATGCATAATGGTAAATAGTACAGATGATAAATTGTTTGAAAATTATATACATGTGGTCTTACTAAAGCTTACAAGTATTTACACTTCACATACTATGATAGCGTTGAAAATTCATAATTTTAAATATAGGAGGCTATAAAAAATATAAAATTTAAAGCAGTATACATACAATATACGTAATGTCACATTGGAGCTAATGTTGTGACGGGTAGAATAAACGCCAAAGATAGATAGGAAAACGGATACATAATATGGACATACATAAATATTGTAATAGACTACAATTAAGTACGAGTCTCGCCTTGCGACATTGTTAATGCCAATACATATGTATATGTATAGAGTTTATTAAAGCCGAAAGCTTTAGTAGCCAATGCTTTATCCTTAAGTTAGCTTTAATTTTTTAAATTTGACTAAATTTTGTAAATAAATACATGTATATTTTATAAGGTCTCCCAGATTTAAGCATAACAAAAATTAGACTAAATGAAAAATGCACTTTATGCATTGTAATGTTTGGCTGTGAAATTTATAAAAATACTGTATACCTAAATGTATACTATGTATTAAGATCGTGCCAAGTAAAGGGGGCATAAAATATCTCATAAATTATTTATCGGAATACTTTGTATATATTTTAAAACAAAGACACATTTATTTCACCCAATAACATAATCCAATAACATACATTAGTTGAAGGAGTTGATCATCTCAACAAAGTAGTAAAAGTTTATATTTTGGGTAAACATATGCTCATTATCATTTCATATAAATTTTTACTATCGTACCCGCAAAAAGGGGCTATTAAGACAATAATAATGTGGACAATCCGATAATCTTGTATTCGTCAATAAAGCTCATATCAGCATTGATCTTGCAATAAATAAGTTATAATAAATGAGAATTTGCATAATCATATGACAGTACCTTAATATCAAATATTGTACAATTATTTTATTAAATAGCCATCTTTAAAATCATAAAATATGTATCTAGGCGGATGACAAAAAAGTTGAGACCTGAATATGAAATGAACAATACAATATTTATTATTACAATATTAATAATAGATGTTGAGAATATTTATATACACATGATATGTATATTTCAATAAATCAATGACTTTTGAAAATTTATATCTGTTAAGATAGTTGAAAATATTGTACAATGCAATAAAAGCCGTGTTTGCTTGCATGAGACAATGAAATATAATATAGAATTTTATACAATCACATGATTAAAGAAGCGTTTGAATGGAAATAAAAACAAACTGCAACACTTTGTATACACAACATAAATACCATACATACCATCGTACATATGTACTATAATCATATTACAAATTTCAGCAATTTGTGCGAAAGGCGACAATGACAATGGTATGCTCTACTATGAAGTGCTAATTGTAGACAAGGCAAAACAAAAATAAATTTAAATATAAGAAACAATGTGGTATGCGACCAATAAACATTACTCGATAAGCAATTAAAGCTCAAATAATTAAACGAAAGCAAAGCGACTACAAAAAGTGTTTATTTTGGTGGAAAAAGTGCAAATTCAAGTAAGTAACAACGTTATTGATAAGCATGTCTGATTCTCAGATACCCTGTGGACGTAACGCAATGCATTACATATTTAGGTACTTGCAAGGTAAGCACCGAATGCTACTTAAACCGCACTCATTGACTTTTCATGTATTTATTGGTGGTGACTCTTTCGACAGTAAAAATACCCAAACTGACATTAAAAAAAAATGAAATAAACAAACGCACTAACTAATTCCGGTTATTTTTCCCCCGGTATAAATAAAAAACTATTGAACATACATACATTTTATAATTTGGATGGTGTAATAGGACGCCCTTGAACTTCTAAAATCCTAAGTTTCATGCGAAGTTATAAACTCAATATCAAAGAACATAACCATATTTTTATTAATCGATTGAAGACTGTTGTTCTTGTCTAAATCTATGAAAAGCTATGTACATACTTATGTATAAGGAATTGCTATGATCTAAACTCATTTATCTGCGTCGGCCATAACCTCGTATGATTTGTATTTTTATAATGAAACTGGGCTTGTCTTTACATATTAATATTTCTTTTGGGACATGCTTTACTGGATGTTGTATTCATACTATTTGTTATTCACAGAAACTTAATTTACTTTGTAGTCTATAACATATACTTACATCAGATATGTGCAGCAAGCAATAATAATCGCGTTCACGATAATAATGAGCAAAGAAAGATTCGCTGTCTCTATCGGTCTCATGTATAATGTTGTTGTTCTCACTTGAGAGGGATAGAGACAACGGATCTTTCATTGCTCATTATTTTCATAATGTTCATGAAGGCTGCTTTTTTCTGTTTGTGTACATCTCTGATAAACATATACATACATATATACAGCACGATAGATATGAAGTTTGTTCTTTCTTTGTTAGATTGTATTTATATAAATGTTTTGGATATTGCGGTATGAATTTATTCAGTTTAGAGCAAGATATTTTTTGTCGAAGATACTATAGAACAAATTTCATATCGAAAGGTATTGTATACAACTTGTGTGGGGAGCTGTTAGAAATAATATTATAAGAATATATAAAATATTATTATCTGATTTGATATAATTTATTTAATTAATATTATGAAAATTTTAGCAGAACTTAAATAACCGTAAATCCTTGATTTTTTTTGGTTTGGTATCACATAATTGAAATAAAAATGTTTTAATGGGCGTAAATAATATATATATATTTTGTTTGCATTGTGTATCACAAAATTATCAATTATTATTATTTATGTTTATTTAAAAAACCAAGAGACAATATTAACTTTTATGATTCATAGAAGCCACATACGCTTTACACCCATCTGATGCTCATATAATACTTCAAAGATTTCAGAGTACAGAATTGAAATTTCCCACTCTATCTAAATTTTTTTACTTCGACTAATATTAGGCCGCTCTCCAATATGTAGTGAAGTGCATTGTGACCAAAGCGTTAAATGGACCAACATATTCATTAATGATATTTCAATATATCGATCAGCCAAGGTTTTGTTTTAAGAGTATATGCAAATGTAGTATTGCTAAGCCTATCACCCCTTATTATTGTATTAAGAAACGTTTTAACCACTGGTAGTTTCTTAAAATCAAAAATAAAACACAGTCAATCTTAACATGTAAAGAGGTTGTTTGTGTGTTGTGAAACCACGAGACAAAAAAACTGAAATTTTGACAGCGTATATCTTATTGTGACATACGTAGGCAAATTTTAAAAAACGTTATTTAGTTATTCCACTCCTTAGAACTTAAAGTCTATTTTTTAGATTAAATCACTTTATCACACCAAAAAAAACTTATCAAAGCACAATACTCAAAACATTTTTCTTTCTGTCGTAACCCTTGAATGCAAATTGTATAAAGGGTAATTGATGATCTTATGTTGAGAAAATTGTGTCGTTCTGAGAAGTATTATAGTTTCGATGACCAGAGGATGGAAAAATTTTGAACACCATTAATAGACGTATTTGGAGACCTTAGATAACATTTATAATTAAAAATCTAATCTTAACAAATTGTATATAAATCAAAACTCTCGGATAGATATTTACAATAGATTTGATTAGATACTTTGTTGGGTATAATTCTTTGGGTTCTAGGAGTTACACACATTTGCAGAAAATTAATATACCTCTATTGAACGTATACTACTCAATGTAATGAACTCAAAATATATAACTAGGAAACCAATTCAAAGAGTTCACCTATTTTCACAAGGCATTGGCTTATTGGCGCTTTGTGATTCTTGTTGATTATTGCTGATTCTAAACTCGTAGCCGTGATGATGATGATGATGATTTGCCGATGTTGAATGCAAAAAGCCTGCTGTCATTTTAAAAAAAATTGTCGTTCCTGATTTACATTCTGTTTCAAAAATCCGCGATGAATATTTCTGTTTTTTAAAAAACATCTCACGCTAGAACATCTCAAAGACAACTAAACACACCAGAAAGCTTTATCCCAAAGATACTATACTAGTTTCACGTACGCACTTACAGACATCATCCCCATGTTATGCTAAAAGAAAATCTCTACGCAAAAATATTGTACATACTTAGAATTGCTTAACAAATGAGAGAAAGTGAAAGTGAAGCTGAAGTCAAACACTCTTGAGAAAACATCCCTTGAGTACAAAGCGACTAAGGACCAAAGCTACAATAACATCACAAGTTAAGCAAGTTGGAGCAACTAATATACGAAAAAACAAAGGCTAAAGCTCAGATAGCTAACATAGACTGCACGGTAAGGGTAGCTTCGTCTGAGTCAATTGATGAGTGCTTTTTAAAGACTCACCCATGAGTGAGAATGACAAAAACAATGATTTCACTTTGAGTTCTTTAACATGTGGAGTTCATGGCACTGTTTAGTGGTTTTGCTGGTTTCACGTTGATACTGACAACATGACTCCGGTCTATTTTTTGTTTTGGCGTAACATTTTTCTTACAATTACCAACATTAAGTGTAACACATTTTGCCGGCCTTATTATAAAAAAACATAATACATTAGAGTAACATAGAAAAGTGCAACAGTGTTTGAATGCCTTTCTGTCAATGATAGACATCTAGTCCATTTTCATTTTTACAACAATTTTTTGTTATGTAACAATGAATGTTATTCTAATGAAGGGTTTAACTCACTTGGTTTGATCAACGACCGGTTGCATCCAAGCACGCGCTCCCAAAGGTTCTTCCTTAAGCGACGTCATTGGACCTCGTGGTTGGTTCATGTCAGCGGCAGTGGGTGGTAGGCCAAACATGAGACCTCCAGCGGAACGAGGACCCGCTGTTGGGTACAGTTTTCTCCCCCATTCCAACTCTAATGTTGGCCATGGAGAGGCCGAGCTAAATCCCGGCACTGGCTCGTCGGAACGCAGCTTGAACACTTTTAGTAAAGATGGCGTGCTGTATTAGCGAAAATTCCACAATTTTTTTTTATGTCACTGTTTGCAGTTTTCGAGGTTTAAGCAGGTTATACGATAACAAAGAGATGCAATATAGTATCCAAAATCATTAGATAATCTTCTTTCAGTTCAATTTTCTATTTATCTATATTAACACATTCCATTATCGCTCTGTGATTTTATTTTTTATTATTTTTTTTATAAATTCCAATACAAAGTGCACAAGTATGTTTGTGTATACATATATGTCCATATGGTTAAAAGCAAATTCTATCAATAGTAATATTGTTATTATTAAGAAACGATCAAACAAATAAATGAAAATTCCCAATGTACCGTAGAGAATTGAAGATTTTCGGAAAATTGGTCTCGCAACAAATTTAGTTAAGCAGCGCGCGATCTACCGTCCCGAGTGGCTGTTAAACCCCAACTGAATCCCGCAGTGTGATGTTTGAAATAGAAACAGCAGCGGCTGCTGTAATATTTGCGCACAAACACAACGAAGGCATAGCAGGTTCTGGACTAAGACCGGCAACATCGAAACCGACAACGACATGAAAAGCGACCAACGAGAGTTCGCTTCTGAGCTGTCACAATGTTAAGGAACTGGCAAGCAACAGCAACAAACATAATGGCAACTGCGAATGGAAATCTTTCCTATCGCTGGGAGTGGTAGTTTTTTTTACACAAACACACACATTCACCACTGGGAAACCAACCCGAATCGACGTCCACTGAGGACATATAGACATACAGCTGAACTGTTGATACGGGAACAACAACCATTAACAGCGTATCTGCAACAACCACAACCAGTCTGACTGAGCGAGGAGCGTGGGTGAGACAAAGCAGCATGCGCAGTTAATAGGGAAACAAAAAGAGACAGTACAGTGTGGGCGTAAGTAAGATAGAATGAACTCATCTCATGCACATGCTCACCGACATGGAATATACTGGATAAGATGCACCAAAATCGGAACATTGTGAATTGGCACACGAAATATTGTTGAGGCGCTATTGAAGATTATGTTGTGGATTGGCAAGCAGATAAGAATTGTTGGATCATTATATCAAGATACACGAACAGAAGAGTACAGAATGTGGCATATTATTTAACTTCTTAGTAGTAAAACCAAATCAGTCCACTTCGACTTACTACTGCTTACCACATTAACTAACAAACCATTTAGAAACTGAAACAAAATGTCACTACGCTGATTGGTAGATGCCTTGCAAGAGAAGCTATGCAACCTCAAAGAGCGGAATATGTTCTCTCTTAATAATATGTCGATAATGCAGTTCATATTGGTAGTTTGCAACACATTGGTGTGGCTTGATATATGTTCATATGTACATACATGTATTGTGTAACGAAAAACATATTATAAAGAGTAAATAGCTATGGTATGTATAGTATTGGCCATGTACCCTATGGATGCATATAAGTAAATATATGCATATTTGTTACCTACCATAAATCGAATTCCTGGCTAATTTCTACTTTGGAACCAAATTACGCATAAGTATGTAATAATAAAGTAAAATTTTAAAAAATAACAGAAAACACTAATATAATAATCAAAATGTTAAAATACACAACTATGCCTTTTATATCCTGTAGAAATGAACTTATATTGTATTTATATTTTCATGAGGAAGAATGAAATCATGCAGCAGCAGTATTTATTCCTGGTACCGACACCGAGACCAATACCAACACCTATTGTATTTATATATGCATTCCTCATTTGTGGTCTTACATTGTTAAATGTTTTGGACATGGGACGTCAGAACCCTAAAGACACAAGCCTCAATTTGCTGTTATTCCCTGAATCACAATATTTTCGGAGGTGTGGCAATGCCATTAGTGATTTTCGGTGGCATTGTCAAACTCCAACAAAAACAAGAAATGCTGTTGATTTGACAAGGGATGCTGTTAAATTTTGAAACAGTCGTTTTGCTGTTATTTATGTTTATGTTTATGTTTGTTTTTGTGCTGAAGCTAAAGTCAAAGATGTCAAGTGCAAATCAGTTTATTGTACAATATTTTGCACAAAAAGCAAATATAATACGCACTTAGATATGCATGTAAGAATGTATGCAGATGCTTTGTGTGCGTTTTACTAATCTTTTTAATCCACCAAAAACAAGGAACTCATATAACCGTACTAAGTCCATTAATAAAAATAATGTTAAGAAAGATTCAAATTTCAATCAGCAATTGTTTTAAAATACATATTTACAACTTTTCATAAGAATGAAAAAAACCACGCTTAAGATCTCTTCATAAGAGACATTGACAAATCTATAAGCTAAGCTACCTAAGCTCAATATTCGGAGCTACAACTGGGATGTCTGCACCTAAGATTGAAACACGTTATAATGGAAAAATTCGATATGAACTTGGAGAGCTATTGTAGTTTTCATTAAATGACTAAGAAGGTACAAAATGTAGAATCATCACTTTAGAAAGCTCAAAATGCAGAACTATGAAATATCATGTCACTTAACAAATATTGGAAAGTTCATTGACCAGAGTAGTTGAAGTTTAGATAGCAGCTGCCCACCCCTGTCTATATCGGTACGCTCATGGCAGACATCCCAACTACAACAGTTCTCGTATTGTCACATCAATAATGAGCGGATTCGACTACTCAGATAAAGTGTCATCAGATCTGGACAATAGTTTTAAAATCATTGAAGTCTGGTTATTTCACGGACAAATAAAAGTTAATGAACAGAAATGCAATTATATCACATTTGTGTTGAGTCCAATGATTGTAAATAACGCTACAATTCCTTAAGCTCAGAATGTTAAAAAAACAAGGTACAGTATAGCAAGTATTTTCCGTAGTAAACAAAACTTGCACACAGGGTTGCAAACCGGTTCTGAACCGAACCGTCGGAATTTTTGGGCTTCAAACCGAACCATGAACTGAATCGTTTTTATCTTAAAAAGAAAGAACCGAATCAAAAACCACTCCAAAAAATGGTTTGGTTCGGTTCATACTAACAATTTAATTCTTATGATCAATCTACTAAAATTTATTTTATTTGACTCAAAGGCAAATATAGATGAAAACCTTGTAGAACACATTCTCCTTGAAATAATAATTTTCGTAAAAGAAAAATTTGGATACATAATATAGACACTTGGTGCAAAAATATTAAACCATTTGAACCGAACCGCGGTTTAGAAGTACCCATGAACCGGTTCTTACACCGGTACAAGTTTCCTCTAAGTGGTTCGAACCACTGAACCGAACCACACCGATTTTCGAAGCGGTTTTCAACCCTGCTTGCACATCTGAAAAAAATTGTTTAATTGATTAAATCGATTTAATCGTCAAACCCTTTTTTTTTCTTGATTAGAATTTTACGAATATGTACTTACAATATGTCAAAACAAAACCAGATTAGCACGCGAAATCGCATTAAATAAAATCGTTGACTTTGTCACTTGGTTTTTTTTTTTTTTTTGTATAAAATAAAATCTTTGAATAGTGATATTATCGAGATCTTTACATGATATTGATACATGTATCTAAATATTTTTTACATTATTTACACTTCATCAGATAAAAACGCAATATAAAGAAAAATTATGTTGTTTTTACCGTAAAATGGATTTTGCCAGGGTAAAAATACTGTATTTTGATCGAGAACATGGACTGTGAAAAATACTACGTTTTGAAATCCTTGTGCTGAGAAATAGCATTTTTGTAATAATAATATTATCAAATACATAAGAAAATTATGTACACTCTATTTATATGGAGTGCACTTTTTGGTAAAACCAAAGATAGTGGTTGTTATTTTAGAATTTTGTTTCTGTACAGCTGTGCGCTCTGCAGTAAACAATTTGTTGTTATCATAACTTGGTGAAATGAAATGTTTGCCACTTGACTAGAACAAAGTATGCTTGATTACATATGCTGAAGAGGCGCGTCAGCCTATGGCACAGTCTAAAAATAAACGATTGCATAAACGTTGTGAGCCGCTCTAAAGAACTTTAAGAACACAATCAGAAAAACTGAAATCGAAATAAATTTAATTAAATTATCCAAAACACGTGTTTGACCAAATGCAACGATTTCTCGAAACAATTGAAACCTGTTTCAATATTTACTAAAACCGTATTCGCGTTAGGCCAAATCTGCACGCGCTTCAATTGTTCTTAAAAGAAGAAGGGTGCGTACAACACACTTGAGATTTTACTTTATTTTTTATTTTACACGGCGATCGTATGTACATACCGAGAAATGTCAAAAATGTTCGTAAAGTAACTCATCGTTAGCTGCAGTTACCGACCGAATGTTTCAGTTAATTGAATTTTGTTGTCGCTGAAAACGACGGAGAGATGTGACTAGCGAATTTGCAACAAGTTTGGCTTTAAGTTCGAAATGTGCAAAATACAAATAAAAGTATTGGATTAAAAAGATCCGCATGTCTTGAAAGTGACCCGCATTCTGACCAAAAAATAGTGTGCATGTGCGGGAACTCGAAAGTGATTGTGATATTCTGAAAACTTGTATTTTGATACATCTGTTGTAGAATTTAAGACTGGTTCACGAGTATGTGAAATTTATTCAAAAGTTGATCCCGGTAAACTAAACAATTGATTCGTAGTCGCTCAATGTAACTTGGAAATGATTACAAATGATAAACAGTTCATTTCTGGTGATAAATATAAAGTTCCGTAAACTGATTTTGGTTAGCGTGTTGCTTAGTCAATAAAATATTGCTTCGAATATTGTTTGGGCTTGGAGTAAAAATTTCTGTTTGTTTATTGTTAATGTTTGAGTTTGAAGTAAACTATTTATCTCATTAGTTGAAATGTTAATAGCATAACATGGTAGAACATACCATGTAAAGTAAGCAACATACTCTGTTATCATTCTGTTAGGATAAGCAAAGCTTAAGCATTTTGTATTAATATTCATGTGAAATCAAATCTTTTTTAGTCACAATAAACAAAACAGAATTAGAGATCGATTGTGGCTCCGTACAATTACAAGTTTGTAATTTATTCAAATATCAATTCCTTTAACTCCGTTTGGAGTGTAGGGCCAATAGAAAATATTTATGTCTTTCCGATTTTGTTCGAGAAGCTTCAGAGTGTTTCTGTTGGTATTGGAGTTCCTCAAGTCAACGTCCAACATAAGTCTCCAAAATGTTTTTGGTCTTTTTTTTATTTATTTATTTAATTTAATTATGACAAAATACTGTCAACAAAGAAACATTAAAAATACTTAAAATAAAGCCTTACAACTAATTAAGCAAAAAGAATGATGTAAATCTGTCTCTGACCCGGTGGGGGAAATTTATTTGCTAAATAGCTAGCTATGCCCCTATTCACAGCATGTGTGGTCAGAGACAGATATTCGACGCCCCATCCAAAATTGTGCGTCCAGATTCAGTCACGGTGGATGGAGAATCGTAGGTGTTGCAAGACCAGAGCGTTGATAGCGGTGGGCGAAATCTCAGGAGAAAGGATGTGGTAAATTTTGTTATAATTATCACATAATACACGAAATGGATCATGTGAGGCAAAGTTAGTTGTGCACCTACCTAGAGAAAGAGGAACAAAATTCCTAGTAGTACGACTAGGGACACAGAAACTAAGTTGACTCAAAAGCCGTGGTGAGTCAACGATACCAGTAATAAGTTTATGAAGAAAGCTTATTCCTAAAGAAATTCGGCGATTACTTAACGAAGAAAGATCTATAAGAAGAAGCCTGCTTGAGTAAGAAGGCAAACGTACACCAGGGTTCCAATTTAAGACCCCGAAGTGCAAAAAGAAGGAATTGCTTGCTTCTGTACCGACTCAATACGGTCTTGATGTACTTTGTATTGAGGGCTCCAGACACACGAACAGTACTCGAGTACTGGGCGGACTAGAGAGATAAAAAGAAGCTTTGTAACGTAGGGATCGTTAAATTCTTTAGACCATCTTTTAATAAAACCAAAAATACTTTTAGCTTTATTAACAGTTGAAGAAATGTGATGGTTAAAGCTCAGTTTAGGGTCAAAAATGACTCCGAGGTCACTAAAGGTAGAGACACGCGCTAATGAATTGTTGTCAATCGTGTAAGAAAGAAGATGAGGTTTCAGGCGATGAAAAGTCATAAACATGCATTTTGCGCAGTTAAGCTGAAGAAGATTGCATGAACACCATGAATGCAGTGATGTTAGATCATCTTGCAATCTGACTTGCGAAAGGATGTCATTAAATGAGAGGCATAGTTTGACATCATCAGCATACATCAGAACACGAGAGTAATTCAAGGATGAAGGAAGATCGTTTATAAAAAGGATAAACAGTAATGGGCCACCAAGATGACTTCCTTGAGGAACACCAGAAGTGACATCAACCGGACAAGAAAGAGTTGATTTAAATAACACTCGCTGCACTCTATTTCTTAAATATGAAGAAATCCAACAAAGAAGATCTTGCGGGAAACCTAAAAGGTCTAGCTTTAGTAAAAGCAAATCATGATTAACGGAATCAAACGCTTTGCTGAAGTCAGTATAAATAACATCAGTTTGACATTTTTCGTTAAAACCAAGATTTACTAAAGATGTGAATTCAAGCAAGTTAGTAGTTGGTGATCTATTCTTCATAAAACCATGTTGACATGGAGAAATAATAGATTTGCAGTAGTGATAAAGGGTAGAAGTGAGCATTTTTTCAAACAACTTTGGTATTGCAGAAAGTTTGGCAATACCTCTATAATTAGATATGTCAGCTTTGTTACCTTTTTTATGTAACGGAACAATAAAGGATTCCTTCCAAATAGCAGGAAAAGATGCGCTCTGAAGTGATAAATTGAAAAGTTTTAGAAGCGGCTTATTACACAGAGATTCCGCACAGTGCTTAAGCAGACAACTAGGTATTTTGTCTGGACCGGGTGAGAAAGTGGGTTTCAACAGTTTTAAATTTAAAAGAAGACTCTCCTCACTAATTTCAGGAGTTACAATTTGGTTACAATGGGAAGTGGAATATGGATAAAAGTTGCCAACATATGGTTTAGAGGAATAAGTTGATTGAAAGAATTTTGCGAACAGGTCTGCAATACCTAAATCGCTATGGGCTTGTTCGTTAACTAGATACATGGATGAGGGAAATAAAGAAGACTTGCGCTTTAAGTTAACAAAGTTGTAAAACTGCTTAGGATCACGCGAAAATTGCAGTCTACAACGTGAGAGATAGTTCTTATAACAAAGGTTATTTAAAGAAAGAAAATTAGCCCGAGCTACACAAAAGTTAGCAAAAGCAATAGAAGAGCCAGTACTCTTAAATTTTTTATATAACCTTGACTTTATGTTTTTTAAGTTTGAAAGCCTTCTTGTAAACCAAGGTGGTTTATATATGTAACTAACGAATCTACAATGTAGGGAACATTGGCAACGAAAATATTGTATACTGTTGAATAAAAGAAATTAATAGCGGTAGTCATATCATTACAATTGACTAAAAAAGACCAATCAGTTCCAAGAAAGATTGCATTTAGTTGTGCAAAGTTAACATTGCGAAAACAAAACCGACGTTTGCATCTAGATGTGGGGGCTGAAGCAGGACAGGTTACAGAATGCAAAATTTCTAATGTTGGATGGTAGGTATCCTCAGGAAGACATAATGGTTGAGATCTTGACACAGAAATTCCAGTAAAGTCATTACTGAACACAAGATCAAGTGATCTATTCAAAAAATTGACTACAGAGTTCATTTGAAACAAGGAGAGGTCAAACATGGTGCCCAAGAAATCATGATGTGCTGAAGGAACTAGATAACCCGATGTACTGGAAAAGGACCATGAAATGAGTGGGAGGTTGAAATCGCCTAGAACGATAAAAGAGTCACGGTCACGAAGAATGTTATTAACTGAGTCAATAGCACTGGCATGACTTAAATAAATTTCCGAAATGGAATTAGGCGGAATATAGGAACATGATATAAAAATAGATTCATGAGGTAAAACTAACTTCACACAAATAAACTCAATGTTGGTTGGAAAATTCAGATCGACAAGTTCCGATCGTAAGTGTGAAGTAACAGCGATGAGCACACCACCACCGCGGCGAATAGGGCGATCGGTTCTATATGTAACGAAATTTGAACAAAAAATTTCATTACTAAGTACATCCGAGTTCAGCCATGTCTCAGAAAACACTATAACGTCAGCTACAAAGGAGAAACTATCCCTATACAAAACGTCAAGTTTACTAAGGAGACCCCTAACATTCTGATAATGAATAAAAAGAGTTTCAGAAGGCAAAATTAGTTTTTTGAGATTGTACTTGGTGAAGATGAACTAGTGGAGGGCACATTAACAGATGGCCGATGATTTTTTTTTTGATTTTTCTTCCACAGTTTACGATGCTTGCTAGTTCCATGGCAGAGCTAACCAACATACTTCTCCGGCATCTTTGCGTAAAGAGTAGCTTACCCATTCAAATCGTCTACATTTGATTAGTTGCTCAATTGGTCACTTATGCAGGTCTTTCGAAGGATGCCATGAAAATGTAAAAAGGTATAATAATGATAGCGGAAAGTCGCAATTTTTAGGACAATCCTCGCATATACATACATATTTGCCATTTTCCCTTTTTTGAAGTTAAACAAAATATGGTATGCCCTTTAAAACTCAATAACAAAATGTCAGAAAAAAATTTAGATACAAATAAACGCGAAAAACGTCATCTAATAACATCATATCTCTGAACTTGCCCGTATCCATATAAGATTTTTTGATAAAAGCGACAGGCACAACATTCCTGTAATCGGTAAATTCTGGTTCTGATCAGTGAGCGACAATCAGAGGTTATTTCATATAACATAAATAAAGAAAGACTCTTCCACTTCCGTCTGCGACTTCTTTTTACATCAAATCCGATAAAAATGGATTACAGGGTAGAGCAATTAATCAATTTCTTTAAAGTGATTTTTTAAGTACCTTTTTGCAGTTCGTCCCGTATTACCTCAAATTTATATTATATATTAAAAGTTTTTTGGTTTCTCTAAGTAAAGTACTATTTACATTCATTTCTTAACATAGCGCCCATTCATATTTGAGCATTTGTAAGATCGGGACATGAATTTGAATGTGTTTTGTTCCGCAAAGTTTGTCGCTTACTTAAATAACTTGCAATTTCATTCATATTTTTGTTAGGTATCCATATGATTTCCATAAAAAAGTGCTACTTTGAAAATGGAATTATATTATGTTTGTTAATTTTTCTCATATTGACAGCATCACTTAGATACGAAAAACCGGTTCACTAATGTGCCGTCACTTTAACGGCTTTAGTTTCTTCAATTTGATCAATCATTACAAATGTGAGAGGACGACAAGCTTTCATATAAATATTTATGTGACTTTTGATTATTTTATGTGATAAGTGACAAGTTTTACATTTTTTGTCTAAACAACATGAACGTACATACATACAAGTATGTGAATTTATTGGATGTGTTTCGGATACATTTGTGTAATTGGCAAAGCATCGAAAAGTTGAAAACATATAACATACATAAATAACTGTAAGAAATATTTTATTCATAAAAGTTGAAACCTAGTTGTTTTTTTCCTGGATCATAATTGTTACTTAATAGCAAGGAAAAGAAGAATTCATAGGGATACTCGTTTCTACACATGACACACATGTAACAAGCTTAACTGGGTAAATGTTATTAATAGAAGGATCGGAGATCCCATTAGACCTATTTTTTGGTCATTTGCATTTGCAATTTACTCCATCACGATTCTTTTTTCTAAAATTTCTGATCTGGAAAATCTGAAAAAACGAAGTGCAGACGTAAGTGAAGTTGATCTCAAAAAAAACAGTGGATAAACTGAATTCATTTTAAACAGTGAGAATATCGAGGACATGCGATTTTAAATTTAAAAAAACAATCATAATAATAGAATAACAAAGAATGATACCCCTATTGATAGTACTGAGGAAAACAAAAATGTACAATGTGAGCTACTTAATATGTAAAAAACTATATAAAATGAATTTTTTCTAAGCAATGCAAAAATTACATGCGATACTTCAAAACATTTTGTCGCATCTAAGACCACTTGACACAATAGTAGTCGTAGGCAAAGTGTGTTAAGGTGTCGGTTCAGAATGCACAAAATGCGTGCGTAAGATCGCGTCACAGGTTCGATCCCCAGTTCAAAGGCAGTTTTTTTTCTCGCTATTTGATATTTGATTATCAATTTCTTTAAACATGTTTTTAAATACTATATACATCTAAAAATTTAAAACATAAGAAGTACGATCGTTGTCTCATCGCATTAAGCATCGAGTCTCACTCAAAATAAATTTATAATTTAAAAAAAATTTATTGCAGAAAAACATTTTCAGAAATATGCAGCTAAACAATGATAGCGAGCTTAAAGATGAATTACGTGATAGCAATTTGATATCCAAGACATAGTTACGTCTATCAGGGGAAATCCTTTGCCACATTATGGTATGCTCCAAATTTAATTACATTTCTCACCAAAGTCGTCTTGATCTAAATACGGAATCAATGCAAAATTCCTCTTGCTGTTGCTTCATCAGGCATAGCCGCTACATTGTTACTTGGAGGGAAAACCAACCTTACAATGTTTAAAATACCAATTAACTTGGGCAATACGGAAAGTCCATTTTGCAACATTTATCTACTCTAACAATTCCGATTCCGATCCCGATACATCGGCCGATATATCGGAATTGCCGATAGTCTATTGGCCGATATGAAACAGTCAGGCTTGCCAACATAAGGCCTTTTAGACGGTCAGTTCAGTCTCAGTCCATGCTATCGCTTTAAAAATTGAAATGGACTGAAAAATAAGCTTGGTCATCAGTCCATTTTTCTGTCATCGATTCAGTTATCGATGCGTATTTCGAGCCGATAATGGACTGAGACTGAACTGATCGTCCAAAAGGCCATTTAATCGTAGTTTATATTTTTTCTTCTGAATCTGACCTTATCTTTCAAGTTGGCAAGCCTCGAAACAGTGAATAAGCGCGGGAAACCAGTAAGTTAAAAAAAGCCGCTGGAGTGACAACATAAATAAGTCGGCGCAAACAATTGTTGGGATGGCGAAGCTTTTAAAGTGAACAAGTTTCATCTGGAAAAATTTTGAATCAAAACTGGATGATGACACAAAGGCTACACGACATCAAACTTGTGAACACACTTAATATAAACCAAATGGCTGCCAGGGACAAGTACATCGTACGTGCATTCCCTCAGGTAGCAGACATGGAGGAGATTAAGTCCAGATACCTGAACATTTGGCAGCACAGGTGGAGTAGGGCAGAGTCGCGGAGGATACACCAGCTTATCCCAGATATTACGAATTGGCTTAAGCGTCGTTCTGGTGATGTGGAGTTCGAATTTACTCATGGCTGTTTCAGGCAGTATCTCCACAGGCTTGTGCTCGCTGCGGATCCGTTCTGTGGTCTGTGCAGTGATGTCGTGCTCGAATGTACGAGCGAACAATGGCGCCTGCTTTATTTTAAGCCCTACGAAGGAATGGAAAAGGGGCTTGAGGCGATAGGGGTGTTTTTTAGTTAGTAGGCTAATGAATCTGACATAACTTGTGACACGGGTCATAGGTATCTTTGGAAGATTTTTACCTCCTTGTTTCGCATAACAAAAAAAAATATATAAATTTTTTTTCTTAAATTTTTAAAAATTGTTGTTATAAAATTGTAAATTGTTTTATTGTTTATCTCTCTCTTTTTATAATTAAAAATGTCGGATAAAGTTATAAATAAATGGATTTAATTTTTTAAATAAATGATTATTACATAAAATTGCATTAAGGTCAAAAATGTATAACAGGTTAACTACACCTGTTAAAAAACGAAATATTTTCGATTGAACTCTTTGGATGACTTCAACGTTACTCGGGCTTGTGTTCGTCCAAAATCCAGATGTATATTTCTTTGCAAAATTGCTGTTGGATAAATAAATAAATTTCATTTTCAATTTATCGGTATATATTGACCGATAGACGTCAATTCAATCAAAACCAAATTTAGCTATGCTTAGCGTCGTTCAATACAACAATTTTGTAAACGATAATGCAGATTATGAGCATTAATGCTTATTTTTTACATCTTTGTGTTTTTTCTCACTTATACTACATTTATTATAATCTTCACGGGAGTGAATAGTATTATAAGTTTGTCATGAAGTTTGTAACACACAGAAGGAGACATCACAGACCACATAAAGTATATATATTTGTGATCAGCTCGATGAGACGAGTTGATTTAGCCATGTCCGTCTGTCTGTCTGTATGTATGCAAACTAGTCCCTCAGTTTTGGAGCTGAAATTTCTTACATAGGTTTCTTTTCACCATACGCAGCACATTTGTCGGAATTAGCCGAATCGGACCACTAGGTGGGGTACCTCCCATACAAACCCACCTTTAAATTAATGTTCTTGTTAGAAAAAGTTTTTTGTTTTTTAACGTATCGAACTGAAATTTGGACCCTATTAGTTTCTGATATTCATCAACCATGTAAATTTCAAGATTCTAGGGTTACCAGGAGGGGTACCTCTCATACAAACCCAAATAAAATGGCAAACTTTTAAAGAATAAATGTACAATAAAGTTGCCACTCAAACTGATGTAATGCTAATAAAGGAAGGTTGGGTGCAACCCGGAGGAGCGTAAAGAGTATTACATCTTTGGCATAGCCAATGATAGCCTTCTTTTTAGTTTTCAAATGATCTTCAATAAATGGATTTGACAATTTTTTCCTATCAATTTTAACAGGCTCTAATGATAATGGTCACCGCGATGTCTATATAGACTTGTTGCAATGCAAAAAGGTTAAAATGAAATTAAATGCAGCAACAATACGAACATATCAACACGTCAAGAGAAAGATTTACATAAATTATGCAAAAAGGTATATGTTCAATGGGAACAATTCGATATTTGGATGGCATATGCAATAACAAATCACTAACACAAGGTCAGAGTATTGACAACGCCCTATTAGTTATATGATCTTCAATATTCAGCAAAAGGCAGGTGTACTTCCAAGCCAAGTTAAGGCTTCAGAAAGCCACCAGAAAATAAATGCGCTATGCTCTCTACCATTTGCAGGTAGTAGCAAATATAGAAATTAATAATGTAATGAAAATTTTTAATTAATTTTATGTTCATGAATCAATCGCATTTAAGATCGATTTCCCAAGTTCCACCCATCTGATTCCATACAAAACAATCTCTCAGTTTTGTGATATTAAACTGAAATATTCAATTGGATTGATCGGGCCTTTTTTATTATGGACTTGCAATGAAAACGCAAGATTTTAAAAATGTGGGGCCATGAAATTTTTAAATATAGGTATATATGTTTAAAATCATATCACATTTATAGTAGTGTGTATTTGTATAACAAATCCGAAAAAAACTTGTGGTTGTTTAAAAATAAATACATGTAGTTTATCCGTGGATGAGGAAAACGTAATGACATTCCTATTGCTATTTGGAGCTCACCCTAAGTCCATTGGGAGAAAGGTGAAAACGTGCGTGCAACGGATCCTCTAGAGAAATACAAAGGAAAAGAGTGCATCTCTGACGGGAGACATTACGACACATTTACTAGATTAATTAACACATTTATACTTAACAATGTTTGTGTTAATTTCAACGAATTAAATGATAACATCAAGCGGAGCATATCATCGTTGCCTTCACCTACATATGTATGTACAGTATTTGACCAAGCGGTTCTTTCGATGTGCAAACGAATGGTTTTTAAGACTCTTGTTGACACTAATGTCACAATTTACGCCCTGTTGCACAGTTGGTGGCTGCCATTTGCTCACCCCTTGATCTGTAAATGGATTATTTTAAGTGTAGTCAGTCGGTTCGAGTCAGTATTGCTATCCACAAATTCGATTTGCATAATTTCGAGTGGAGTGGCACCTCTAGTGAACTCGTTTCTCGACGCGCCCTTGTATTGTACTTTACTTAACGCCCAACTCGTTTACCACTCGTCTGGGGTGACTCGTCCTTTCACATCCTTTTACCTCGGTTTAGATACAGAACATACAATAATTTGACTTCATTATGCGAACAGTTGTTCCTTTAGTTTTGGTAATTTATTTCAATTTTTTCTCTTCTTCGTCGGACACTGTTTTGCTTATAGCGATAATGCTGATGCTTTACTGGTGTCACCCCTTTAACTGTATTGAGCTCAGCACTATGAAATATGTCTCATATGACTGTGTTACATTTTATTATTCAGTTACATCCGACCATTCGATATCCTATACACCCAACATGCATCATTTCTTATTATTGTATATTATTTTAATTTTAATTTTCACTATTATATACAATATTATAAAAAATACGGAAGATAAGGTATGTTTTGTAAAATAAGGTATTTTCTGCTAATTTCTCATGTTTTTGCTCTTTATTGATAACAAGATTCTACAAAAATACAAATGGATTCTAATTCAATTAATGATTTCAATATCATATTATATTGTATTTTATATAAAATATATTTTTTGTTTTGTTTTTATAGCAAAAATTGTTATGATGCTACAGATAATACCACAAAATTCATATTCCTTATGTGTACTATAGGTACATTGATGGAGGGTATAATTGTAATATATTACATTGTAGAAAAAGGTGTCATATGCGTTGTATGTAAGTGTAATTTGTTTTTATTGTTTCATTTTTTTTTTTCTAATTTGAGCGGGTACAGGGGTAAACAGAGTCATATACATACGTTCCTATAAATATAGTATTATCTTTTCTAAGACCAACAAAAGGTTCAATGGAGACGGTGACTTTGTATTGTATCGATCATATGGTTTGTTTACTTGCGTATATGATGAACATAGATACACTAAATAAAAGATTATTTTACATATATGTACAATAGTATGTAGGTACTTTTGAAAATGCTTTAATGATGAATGCCAATTAATTTAATTGTTGAATGAGCAAAATATATATCTATTATATTAATAAGAATGTGTTTGTTTAATTTCTCTAATCGTTGTTTGCATAACATAGATCAGTTTCCTAGTAAAAGTGTTTTTTTGTAAATAATTAATTTTATTTTCTTTAAAAATAAATATTATACTTACATACATTGTCATGTAGTTTGCATTTTGTTGCAATCTAAGAAAGTTTGAAGCAAATCCAAGATTTTGTGTTGTCCTTCATAATAAACTTACAGTTCTTCTGAGAGTAAAAACTTATTACATTCATCAATTTTTTCATTTTACATTAATGCATAAAGGTAAATCTAATAATTCATAAAATCGGTGCGGTGCATATTTCCTTTTTTTTCTTTGACAAAAACATAAAAATACCCAAAAATATACAATTAAATAAGCCATAATAAATAAACAATACACATGTGTGTTCAAGTATCTATGTACAAACATACTATTGTAAACTGGATTCCCGAGAGTGGGAGATCATAAAGAACAAACTTTTGATATTCATAATTAATTTTTGTAAAATTTTTAAGGCTCATGATGAGCAAGCTACTGTCCTAACTGCCTTTCTTTTATGTAGTAGACTGAGAAAGGATCAACTATGCTGTAATGTGAATTGTCCTCTTTGGTATCTTTAGCGGCAGGATAGATGGTGGCGGTGCCTGCATCTGTATGATTTTGAGACTGAAACAATTTCCCAGGAGAAAAACCTTTTGGCTATTTAATGTGCTCGTATACAAACATACAGCTCGGTGAACCAAACCAAACAAAGAGTGTTGGCGAACATTATTCCGGCCTCATGCAGTCTGCCAAACAAAACGAAACATCGCCCACAACGACATCGGCTAAAGACATGGGGTTGTCTAGTAATGTTGCTTCTTAGAACTCATGATATGTTTCCAGCCTCTTTTTGTGTTTACCCTTTTTGTATATGTTCGTGTTTATGTGCGGATTTACCGAAACGAATTTATATATGTGCATCACTTGGGTTAAGCTACTCTTAAGAAAACATAATGGAAGTATAGTGAATGTGCAATGCATTCGAGAATTTGTAGAAGGATTCCTTAAACAAGCATATTGACACTTTTCAAAAGAGTTTTACTATATTCTGTATGTATCTTTTTTACCAATTATCCTTTTACATTGCCATACTGGATCGGATGGATCACTTAAAGGAAATAACCATGCATATAAATTTTATTATTATCAAGTCAAGCACATTAGGACGAATATCTGATGAATGCTTTCCTTTTCAAAAGTCAGATTACAAACATTTTCATACCATTGTATCTACAATCTTGTGGTTGGATTCTATTATACTATAAGCAACATAATAACAAATGAGTAGGTAGTAATGAGTAGCATACATACATACATACATATGTATGTACATTATTAATTATGAATGCGACAAGTATGTACTTTGGTTTATGGTTTTGAGTAGTTAATTATTAACTATATTTGTTTTCATATTGTCTATAATGTGATTTAAGCTCTATTGTCAATATTTAATATTTATTATTGACAGTTAATAGAATTTGTCTTAATGGATGCTATATTTTCATTATAGAAACCCATGTGATAAACCATTTAAAATTATAATGTACTACTTGTGTACTCGTATATGAAAATATTAAGTAAACTCACATTATATTTTTGGTTGATGAGAACGATTCAAGTCACAAATATTCACACGAAGGAATGATGTTTTGGAATTTTTAATTTGTAACAAAATTGATTTTTAGTTTTCTATTGCTTAGTAACTTTTTTGCGAATTGCATATAACCCAAAAGTTATTATCAGTTCGTTCTTATAGTGAAGTATAAGAGCATATCAATAAATGCTAACAAGTGCATATCAATTTATCTATGTCAACGGGGAAATTTTATACAATTAGTTAATTATTTTAATTGGGATTAGTACTATAATTAAAATCTTAACGTTTGTTTGTTATAACTTTATACAAGTGTGAACAGGTACTATTACTTTGTGTTAATGTTTTTAATGCATAGAACCGTGTATCAGAATGAAAGGTTTGTAGCATTGATGAATGTTCTATTCTACATTTAAGAAATCTGTAAAAGAATTGACATACTGCTTAGAATGCGATTGTGCCATCAACCAAAACAAATGGTAATAGCACGAATAGCATAGAAATAGCACGACTATGCGGCAGCATTGTCTTACAGAAAATCAACTTGATTCCTACAAATGCAAACGATTGCCTTATTTCAAAGATATTACACTTCGACGTTGATTTGACTGGTTGACCTGGGTCATCGTTTATTCGTCGTCAAATTATTGTAATTTCAAAAAAGTCTGCTTTAAAAACAATATTTTTTATAAAAAGGGTAATAATTCATAAGTAACATCAAAGTTGTCTTTAAACCCGGCCGTGAGTCAGTCAAGCTCATTAGGTTCAACCTCTTCTTGATTGGAAAACTCTTCATCCTTAACTTATTAAAGTTTAAAAAGTGTTCTTTTCATTTATTCATTCACTCATCAAAAACATAAATCGCTTCTGCGTGGCTAAGAAACTTGAAATTTGACAACAAATTTGGTCATTAGGCAAAGAAAAAAGAAAAAAGAAAAAACATAAATTTATTATAGTGCTTCTCAAACTGTGCTCACTGGCTTTCGTCCCGCTGCTGTTTATCAGTATATCGCTAAATGCAACTAAGTTATGAAAGGATCTATTTTCATATGAGGAATACTCCTTACTAATTGGAGACAGAAAATTGATGATCAACAGTTCGGGGAAAGCTTGAATCGTATAAGAATCGAAAGAAAACAAATATTTTATATAAACGTTTGTTAAAATTGTAATAAAAAAAAAAAAAAAATTTACGACTAATTGAAATTATAAGTATTTGATTTCGACTAAAAATATATGTTACTAGTTCAATAATGCAGTGTTAATAAGATGGAAAAGCCTGAAATCAGATTAAAATCTCTTTTTTCTAATAAGAACATTAATTTAAATAGGGGTTTGTATGGGAGGTACCCCTCCTGGTAACTCTAGGATCATGAAATTTACATGGTTAATGAATATGAATCAGATACTTTTATTGTCCAAATTTCAGTTCGATACGTCAAAAAAACAAAAACTTTTTCTAATAAGAAATGTAATTTAAAGGGGGGTTTGTATGAGAGGTACCCCTCCTGGTAACCCTAGGATCATGAAATCTACATGGCTGATGGCTATAAGTCAGAAACTAATAGTATCCAAATTTCAGTTCGATACGTCAAAAACCAAAAAGCTTTTTGTAATAAGAACATTAATTTAAAGGGGGGGTTTTATGGGAGGTGCCCCCCCTAGTGGTCGGCTGATTCCGACAAATGAATTGCGTGTGGTATGTGAAAAATTTCTGCTCTCTAGCTCAAAAACTGAGGGACTAGTTTTGATACAGACCTATGTACAATTACAGCTCTCTAGCTCAATAACTGAGGGACTAGTTTGCGGCCAGACGGACATGGCTTAATCAACTCGTCTCATCGAGCTGATCACAAATATATATACTTTATGTGGTCTACGATGTCTCCTTCTGTATGTTACAAACTTCATGACAAACTTATAATATTATTCCCCCATACAATACGATTTATTCGAATCGGGGCAGAAACTTGAACCGGGACAGAAACTTGTTAGTGCCGCCCCTCTCTCCAGCTTTTAAGATAAATTACTTAAAAAACTCACAAATATATAATATACAATGGCATTTTCTTACAAGTGGACTGTGAGCCGACCAGGCTAGGTGCTTTGTGTAGCAAGTTTTTTCTTTTCATTCATATTATATTACGATTTCGGCGCCCCCCTGAACCTACTGCCCCAGTTAACAAATTAAAGTTTTGATTTTTGTTATAATTGAAACGGCATGGTTTTTTTTGAGTGACTGCCTTTTTTTTAGTACTGGAATTCAGGGGTATCTCTAATAAGGCTATAACAGTAATCTGCGAGCAAAGCAGGCTCCCATCTATCTTAAAAACGCTTTTCAAATGCCGCAATATCTTGGTGAAAGCGTTCTCCATGTTCATCACTGATGGAAACCATATTTTCAAGGAAAAAATTCAAATGTGAGTGAAGAAAATGCAGTTTTAATGACGTAGCAGTCCAACGAAACTTTTATTACTTCGCGAAAATCATCAGATTTCTGTTACCAAGGCAATTCTTTGTGACATCAGTAAAAGTGTTCCTTGCTTGTTTTTCAATATCGTTAAGAGTAGATATAAACGATGAATCTTGAACTAGCTTTTTTATGTCTGGACCAACGAAACATTAATTATTGCGTCACTAAGCTTTGGAAACTTTTGTTTTGAAAGAGTGCAACGTAGAACGGCCTTTACTTGATTTTTTTACAAAATTTTTTATGAGCCCAAATTTGATGCGCAATGCCGGTAAAATATGATTTTCTGGCTCAACCAAAGGTTCAAATTTATTGTTTTTCTATCCCACTACTTTGTTTGATATTTCAGAAAACCTTTTTGCGTTGGACAAAAATAACAATCAGGACTGTTAACACACACCCGCGACATTTAATATGTTAAGCACCTTATCTCCACTTCCAGATGTGTGTGTCAACCTCATTATGAAATAATATGAACAGGAACAGATATTTTTTAAGTGCTAAGTAGTGTTATGTATAATGTATGTATGTACTTATATGCTCAATGGAAATAATTCACTTTTTGGATGGGCACGCAATAGTTAGAACTTAGTCTCGAATGTTTATTTCATTCAAAATAATATTAATTGCTTCTTACAAATGACAAAGTTACGGTGGCAATATTATTAAAAACACGGATCCGAGAGGACGCAATTTTGATTCTACTTTCAAAATTAAAATTGGTTCTTTGATGCCAATGCCAGATGAGCAACCAAAATACCTGGAAACATATATTATGTGTATGGAGCGGATATATTTTCGGACAAAAACCAGTATATTTCATCTAAACTTTGTTAAACATGATAAATCGAGCGAATCGAATCGAGCATTTTATTTTCACTATCCGATCCGTTTTCGCTTTCAATCTCAATCGCACCTTCTGTGGTTGTTGCTTCATATTTGGAGTTTGAAACAATTTGACGAAGTAGTTCTGGTTTTTCTTTTATATAATTATAAAAATCAACGTATACAATGTCAAATTACATTTGACTATCATTATCGCTTTCAGAGTTTCCACTTTCAATTGTGCTTTGTCTGACGTCCAAGTATCGTGCACTCCAGAAAATGTTCGTTCCACCGATGCTGCAGTTCCTGGCAAGCATAAAATGTATTCTACAATTTGCGTCATTTCTTTATTCTTGCAATCGGCGTTATTCTGTGTCGTTTGATGATGTTTTTGTTTCCTTTTTAGCTTTGCTTTTCTTCACATATGACTATTTCTAAAAATTGATAACACAAATGTTCAAAAACCTTTTGGTTGATTTTTGACGTTTCCAAAAATAAATGAAAATTAAAATTTTTTTTCTTAGGCAGTATATTAAGGAAAAAAAAACGGTACGCGGTTTTTGACTCTAAGAAACAGTAAAATACTGCGAAAAACAGCATAGATCCGCTCCTTAATTATGGGTAATGAAGAAGATCAACTTAATATACGCAGTGATTACAATCACATTGCAGTTTTTCAAGAACGAGCTATTGTTACAACATTGAAAACATTTAACTTTTTTCAATAATTTAAAACAGTTGTTTATACTCTTCACGGGAGTGAATAATATTATAAGTTTGTCATGAAGTTTGTAACACAAAGAAGGAGACATCCTCCCATACAAACCACCCTTTAAATTAATGTTCTTATTAAAAAAAGTTTTTTGTTTTTTAACATATCAAACTGAATTTGGACCCTATAAGTTTCTGATCTATATTTATCAACCATATAAATTTCATGATCTTAGGGTTACCAGGAGTGGTACCTCCCATACAAACCCAAATTAAATAGCAAACTTTTAAAGAATAAATGTACAATAAAATTGCCACTCAACTGATGTGACGCTAAGAAAGGAAGGTTGAATGTAACCCGGAGGAGCTTAAAGAGTATTACATCTTTAGCATAGCCAATGATAGCCTTCTTTCTGGTTTAAGAATTAATATTATCAAGATAAAATTACAAAAGAGTTCCAGCTAACGGACACGAGCGTCGTTTCAATTCACTGACCGTAATAGAAGTGGACGTTATTATTGTTGAAGATGAATTTTAAAATTACGAAATTGCAGTGGGGTAGCGTTGGGGCGGCACTTTTAGGGGCGTTAAAATTTCGCAATAATTAATAATAATTATTAATTTGAAAATCCTTATTTTATATTTTTGTCGCACCTACGATTCACGAATTATTTATTACTTATTCTATGACAAAACTGCGGAATCCCCTATTGGTCCTGCTAAGCGCTTACTTTAAATTATTGCAATTTGTTGAAAAAATTTATTGTTCCTGTACTTATACATTCAACTATGTGAGGCACATAATAAAAAGGGACATTTTATATGACGGAACCAGAGATATCAACTTATCTTGTGACAATGAGCTAAGACGGAAGCTGTTTTCTTCATCAGCAGCTACAGAATTTGGCGGATAAGTTTACCTATCTTACGCCGGCTATACTACAGAATTTGGCTTGAAATTGACGAGCAGGACTTCAAATTGGACCGACTTCGACTGCGGGCTCTTATTGCTGCCATAGGCAACGAAAATAAATTAATAAAACCCACTTGAATTATAAAAATTTATTGTGAAATACAAGTTCTGCCCAATATTATAATAATGCTCCGCTTATTCCTCACAATTGCTATAAAGAATGGAAGCTGTGCGAGTAGTTTTTCAAAATTGGAATTAATGAAAAATTATTTAAAATCAACAATGAGTACTTTAAGGCTAACCAATCTGGCTATCTTTTCTGTTGAGCAAAAGGTATGTGATGCTACATGCAGTGATAGTGACTTTGCTCTTGAAAAAAGTAGACGAATAAAATTTTAGTTAAAGACAGAAGTTTTGTTTTTTATTCTAAAAATTGTATTATTTTTCAATAAAAATGTAAATAGTAAAAGTATCGTTCTAGTTCTAATTGGAAGTATATATACAAGACTTTTTTATTTGCAACCTGTACAACACACAATAATGATGATAGCTCTAGAAATGTAGAATTACTGTATATTTTAGTCTTTTAAATTAAAATACCTAAATTAGGGGACGGCCACTGCAATAATGTGCTAACCATTCAAGATACACATCGATGATATAATCAATTGTGGTATCCACTAATTTTTTGGGAAGGAGAGGCAAAACAACGTTTGCCTAGTTATATAGTTGACTTAAAAATTTCTTACATTCCTTGAAATCGAACTTAGAAATATTGTATGTACATAAGTACCTATTTCTAAGCCTTAAATGGTTTCTCTGATGTAGTGAGCTTTTATTAATCAAATATTTTCTATCTCGCAGAAAAGTTGGTGAAATTTAATATGTCGGAAAAAATTACAATCAGTAATTACAATACGTTGATTTCTCTAGTGATTTTTTGTAAAAAGACACCTTGTAGTATAGAATATTCTATTGACTTAATGAAACAATCAATGAATCTCTGGCCCAACATAAGAAAATGAAAGTGGCAAATAAAATACGCCGGCAGAATAACTAATTTCTGATTGTGGGTGGGAAGATATTTCAAGGAAGTGTGGTATTGTATACAATGTTAAAAAATTTCATACAAGTAAGTGTAATAAGAATTTAAGAGGAACAGAATATTCTTCGAAGAAAGGTGAAATATTGATCAACAAAATAAAAAAAAAAAATGGAAAATGGAAACACTTTTTTTACAGTATTTTTAAATTCTTTGAATGTTTATTAAAATTATTATTAACTTGATAATAATACAGGCAAGCGATGAAAATGTTTGTTAAATAATTGAAAAATTGGTATAAATATGGATTTTTATATATTTTGACTTCCCAGAACTTTATAATATTCAAGTTAACGTTAATTGGGTTCAGAATATAATTGTCAATTTTACTTATTGACTTTTTCTTAATTGCCATGATCATCTTTCAAATCTGATTCGCTTGAAACCACTTGCATAGAATTAAAAACCAGAAAGAAGGCTATCATTGGCTATGCCAAAGATGTAATACATCTCACGATCCTCCGAATTGCATCCAACATCCAATTTTATTGTACTTTTATTCTTTATAAGTTTCTCATTTAATTTGGGTTTGTATGGGAGGTACCCCTCCTGGTAACCCTAGGATCATGAACACGGTTGGATGTAGATCAGAAACCTATATTGTCTCAATTTTAGTTCGATATGTTAAAAAAACACAAAACTTTTTCTAATAAGAACATTCATTTAAAGGGGGGTTTGTATGGGAGGTACCACCCCTAGGTGGCAAAATTTGAGCTCTCTATCTCAAAAACTGAGGGACTAGTTTGCATACATACAGACGGACAGACGGACATGACTAAATCAACTCGTCTCATCGAGCTGATCACAAATATATTTACTTTATGTCTGCCATGTCTCCTTCCGTGTATTACAAATCTCATGACAAACTTATAATACTGTTCACTCCCGTGAAGAGTATAAAAAACTCAAGAATAACGATTATTTTTTGAGTAAAAAAATAAAACTCAAGTAAACCGATTATTTTCTGAGCAAAAACATAAAACTTATTTGTAAGTTTATGAGTACATGTAAAATAAAACTTAAGAATACATCATAATTATTTTCAATTTTTTTAGGATATTCCTTAAAAAATAAAAATAAGGCAGTTTTGGGTAATTCATGTAATGAGAATCACATTGGTGTATTTCTTTTCCATGTAATATTTCTGTGATTTTGTAGTTTTAACATTGACCAATAATCATTATTTACGGTCCCTGAAAATAACATTAAACTTAAAGGAAGGATTTATGTATAAAGTGAAAACAGAAAATATATATGTTGCTATAGTGTGGGTGCCTGCCTTAGCCTTAGGTAGTGCGTTATGTACATTTATAAAATAAATAATAAGAGAAAGAAAATACCATTAATTCATAAAATCAAATATCATACGCCGTCTAAAAAAGACAGGAATAATCTTTTAAAATCAAAACATTTAAAAAAAATTTGTTAAGATCAAATCCAGGTGCATATTCTTAAGCCTGATAAAAGTGGTTTTAGTATGTACATACATATGTACCTATGTGCAAAATTTTAGCATGCTTCTATGAAAACTGTTCAAAAGGGCAAGAGAGGGTTACGTGGACGTAAATGGCTAGATGGATAATCTTTGCGTAGTGTGTCTCCAATAGATCTATCCAAGCATCAGAATAAAGTGATAACATTGTACATTTTACAATATTTGTTTATGAATTTCGAACAAAGCAAACGTTTCCAAAATTCCGTCTGAGAAAAATAAACAATGGTTGGGATGGAAAACGCAGCGGCACACGTCACGGAATAATTACGTCCGCCCAGGAAGCAGTACATGATCATAATAAGCTTCCGAATATCCTGCCATAAGTGTTTCGGTTATACCATTTTGTGTACAATACTTTGCAGTTGGCATCATCCGCAATTTTCACGCCCACTTTGTTTGATGATGACAAATCTTGTAACGTGTTTTACGATTTGCAACGTTTATCAGATTGCCCTCCAGCATGATAATTATTTTAGTCGCTTGCCCTTCTCCCTCTCGTAGAAGCCACGTGACAACTACTGCACAGCAAGGGTAGCGTGGAGCAAACGTCGTCGAAAGGCCAAACGTCACGTGTTAAACCGATGTCGTTTACAACCCCAAAACAGCTTTAATAATTGAAATGCAGAAAATAATTGACTGTTTTGTTTGGTTTCTTTCTTTATATGTCATCAGTATAAACCAGATCTAAGAAATATATAGTGTTATTGTTATATCATTACGTCTATTATATTGTATATCTAATTTTTAAACTAAAACATTTAAACTACAATAGTTCATAACAATATACTTCAATTAATTTAAAATTATATTGTGTATCTCTTGCGTGAGAACTATTGTAAATTGAAATTGACCAATTTATGAATTTTTTCCATATATAAGCATATTGAATATGTTGGTCTTATAATGAGATTAAAAGTCTTAAGTGCCGTTTAAATTGGTTGGTAAAAATGACTAAATTTATTTTGAATCACGTGACCTCCCATGGCACGTGTCAATCTTTCACGGCAAGTCCGCTACAGGTTCTTACACAAATGTGAACGGCTTTTATATAAAGAGATTTTGGAATTAAAAAATTTAAGAAGAAGATCATCAAGATTCAATTCAAATTTAACTTATTTCTTTTTCATAAATTCGATGAAAATATAAGAAATGTACCTTCATAAAACTCACTCACTTCTGGGTAGTGTTACAACTATTCGATTCTATTAACATTTTTAACACGTCTCGACGAAAAATTTCTAAAAATAATTTTGCAAATGTGACAATGAATTTTTCATCTAACTTTAGTCTTAGCACATGAGAGATGCAAGAAATCTACCACAATTTATTACAATATTTTTGGTGAGAACCACAAAGTTGAGACAAACATAAATCATTCTTGTCCGAAAATTAGACAGTGGTTGGTTGGCCTCCAAAGAATTTCCTTGTTGTTTTTTTTTTTGTTGTTGTTTATTTTTTTTTAGCAAGTGTAACGTGTTGATATTATACAATTCTGGAAAAAAAAATATTTACTTGATCACGCCTAAATTTGTATGCACTTCACCAAATATTTTTACTTTAATTTTTTTTTTTAATACTATTGTATTTCTCATGAAGGTCACGGCTAAAACATTTGAAACATATCACGGCTGAAACATATGATTTTGGGTAAAAGTTTCATTATTCCTTCAGTTTGACATTTGTAAACTGTAAAACTTGTACCAGAGGCCATGAGATGATGATATTGATCACGCAAGTCCCAATTATTAAGGTTTTTAGATGAACTTATCATTCTTATTGTCTCATTTTTGTTTTACTTAAAATAGGATTAAAGCAAAGCACCTACGTATATTGAATTATAAGTATTTTCTTACAAAATATATGATTTTTACATGAAAAACATAAAATATTTAGCTCCATATCTCAAACCGTTTCCGCATAAACTGTTATTCATGCCATCCTTCTACACGTTACAAGCAGAAGTCTAAAGTCATACAACATTCACTATAAGTATGAAGTGTACGTATGAAACTGTAAAAAAAAATTATGCTTACAAAAAATATAAATAAAGTATTTCATTCACATAAAATATAAATTTCCTTTGAGAATAAATACATTTATTTTTAGACATCTCAAAAAGTTTGCTATTGATTGAGATAAAGAGAAAACAGTTCAAGCGTCAGATAGACTTTGTCATGTAAAAGAAGAGACAAAATATAAAAGGTGGTCGTTAACAGTGGCAGTCGAATTCGGAAAGGTGATTATATTTGACAGTTGGACTGGGACAATAGCTAGAACCCAGATGGTCAAAATTTGACGAACTGCTCTACGAATGTATGACCTAATGCTTTATCTTCTTTTTTAAGTTAATAGTGTATCTGTTCACAGCCAACTGCAATTTAAACTGTTTTATGTATGGTACTAAGTTATAGTTTCCTATATAGACTTACCTACTATATGTGCCCAAGGGCGTATACAGCTGCCAATGTAGGGGGCACATTTTTTTTTTTAGTGAAACTTCTTTAACGTTTTTTGGATTCTGTATCTCACTTCAAATTTCTACAGAATGTGTATTTCTATTGCCATATCCCCAACAATAAAAAATATAATAAAATCCACCGGAAAAGTCTCAACAAAGAGATTACAATTACACAACAACAACAAGCAGCTTGTATAAAAATGGAGAACGAGAAACACACAGCAGCTCGCAGTTGATCTGATTTTTGGTCAAGAGGGACAGACGGCAAATATAAACGCAAGAACAACAATTACACACGCAGATAGGCAGACGGACAGACTGAAAGACAGACATAGCTAAATTAACTGGACAGAATAATTTGTACGCAAATATTGTATTGTTACATTAGTTTTGAGATGCACTCTCTCTCTCTCTCTATCTGTTTTTAAGAAGTTTCACTTCTATTACGTGTACGATGGCACACTTGCATTTTTTTTGTTCAATTTTTTAACTTTTATATTTCATAGTTCCATGAAAGATGTAGATTCTCTACTTATTCGCATATCAATGATATTATTAAACAGCATTTAAGTTTTTGATAAATTTTTCACAAAAAAAATTAAGGTATTAAGTTAGCAATTATGTACCATGTTTTTATATTTAATTCACCATTTAGGGGCTCTTCGCTTATCGTAGTCCTTAGCCATGTTTTTAATCTTCATAGGGTACTGAAGGATCTCTCTACCGATGCCGTAGTGTATGGTAGCGCAAGCAAAATGCCAATTGCTTCTTGAATTTTTGGATAAGAAGTCTCTATACCAAATATCTTGCTCATTTTCGATACCTCCAAGATCATAAAAAGTAATTTCATTACAAATTTGAGATTTGAAATCTTTCAAGCCAAGGCGTTGGACATGTGCTGGATGTAAAGCAGTTAAATTAAATAATGCATTATTTTCCTGTGAAAATCTTTGCTTGAGTGCAGATGTCAGCGACTCTAGATAAGGCAGAAAAATTGATCGCCGGAACTATTCCTTTGCCGTTGTAAGAGTAGGGTTCGTCCTATTTTGCTACTTTTCTGCAACTCTGAGCACACAAACATCGAAGGAAGCTTCATGTGCTAATTCCAAACACTCTTTAAAAATTTCATTGAATATAATTTCAGGTCTTGATTCAAAGACATTCAACATTTTAAGTATGTGACCTCTGCATTTTATAATGTCGTTGCTTTTGGACTGCATAACATTCACAACTGGTAAAAAAAAAAATAGTAAAAACACTTCGTCCAGCAGCGCTATGCAACTTGAAGGCAAGTGCATTATCTTCTGAACTTTTCTAAGCCCACAACTATTTCACAATAGTGTTTTTTGAATTCGATTACACTTTGATACTTTTCTGACCAGTGTTTTTCACAAAATGAGTGCATATTTGGATAAAAATATATGATATTAATTGCTGCCGCCAACTTTTGGGAGAGGAGGTCAGCAGACCCCCATACTACGTGACCCACTACGGAAATGGCGCGCAGCATATTGTGATTTTTAGCCCTTATGCAGACACTAGTTTTGGTGGCCTTATTCCGGGCACTATTGTCTGGCCAGATCACAGGCATTCATATGGTAATTATTCAGTGTTATGTGTCTGTGTGTATATCTGAATGTATACTATACATAAATTAAATTTAGGAAGTTTGGCAAAAGGAACACAAAAAATCAGGCAAGTGTGAGTACGACTCGCACATGAAGGGTTCCGTACCATCGTGCAAGGTACCAAAAATTAAAGTTCTTAGTAGAAAACTTTTTTGTTTTCTGTCTTATTGAACTGAAATTTAGACATTATTTATTAGCTAAGTAAATTTCAAGATCCTAGGATTAACTGCTGGTAAAAATCTAAAGACTGAGTTCTGCCTCGTCCTCTGGAGCTGAACACCCAGTCCACTTCATCACGAAACTTCCCTTCACCATCCCTATTTCAAATAACCAAAAATGAAAAACTCAAAATAATCACAAACACACGCCAAACACGTCCTTTCACTTTACTTTACACAAACATAATGAAATGGATAGACTGTACAGTTTTCTCACGCATCCTGAAAAATCATTGCTCCCTCAAACATTTTCAGGTAGGGTTCACTGTGCTGGTCTGTTATAAAAAGTAAAAAAACAAACGAGTTGCCATCCTATTCAGAATTTATTCTCAGCCGTTCCTCAACAAGTGTATAAATCAAATATATGTACAAAATATGTAGAAATTAAACTAGTTATGACAAAAAATTGTAAAAAATAGCTCACGTAGTATGGGTACGTTCCCTTACATATCAAATATTATCTCTTTAATCGTAGTTTAAAACCAAAACCAGAAAGAAGGCTATCATTGGCTATGCCAAAGATGTAATACTTTTCATGCTCCTCCGAGTTGCATCCAACCTTCCTTTCTAAGCATCACATCAGTTTTAGTGGCAATTTTATTGTACTTTTATTCTTTATAAGTTTCTCATTTAATTTGGGTTTGTATAGGAGGTATCCCTTCTGGTAACCCTAGGATCATGAAATTTGCACGGTAGATGGATATAGATTTTTTTTTTTTTTTCCTTGATACGCATACAAGATATCGCTCCTAATCGGAGCATATCCAACTCCATTTACGCTCCTTTATTTCTGCGCTAACTGGATGACTGTTGGTTAGCAGCAGCAGTTGTTCATTTGAGACCGTTCTGGGCCAAAAAATACGGCATATAATCCTTAAACTTTTGTTATTGAAGGTTTGCAGTGCTCGGCATATGTGTTCTGATACCAGCCATGTCTCAGAACCATATTATAATACAGATTTTATGCTGGTGTTGAAAATTCGGAGTTTTGTTTTTAGCGACAGTGTACGGGAGCGCCACACTTTATACAGTTTATGAAATGCCGTACGCGCATTGCATATGCGAGCAGCCACAGATGGATATAGATCAGAAACCTATATTGTCCAAATTTCAGTTCGATACGTTGAAAAAAAAAAATTTTTTTTATTAAGAACAATAATTTAAGGGGGTTTGTATGGGAGGTAACCCTAGGATCACGGTTGATGGATATAGATCAAAAACCTATATTGTCCCAATTTCAGTTCGATATGTTAAAAACACAAAACTCTTTCTAAAAAGAACTCTTTCATTTAAAGGAGGGTTTGTATGGGAGGTACCCCCCTAGTGGTCGGCTGATTCTGACAAATGAATTGCGTATGTCAAAAAGATCTGTCTGCAAAATTTCAGCTCTCTAGCTCAAAAACGGAGGGACTAGTTTGCATACATACAGACGGACAGACGGACATGACTAAATCAACTCGTCTCATCGAGCTGATCACAAATATATATACATTTATGTGATCTGCGATGTCTCCTTCTGTGTGTTAAAAACTTCATGACAAACTTATAATACTATTCACTCCCATGAAGAGTATGTAATGATAAAAACTCAATATGTTTGTATCGATTCTCTTAGTTCAGATGAATATTTCCTATTTCATTTTGTGGATTTTCATCATATTACAATATTATCTGCGCAAAGTTGATATGTATATTCTTTTTACACACACAAAACAAAATCGCGTCATAAAATACCAAATATTAAGTAAAAAATTTAAACTAAATATAAGTCAAACTCCTTTGTTTAAAGGTAGGCATTGACCGTTCAAATATTTCCACAAAAGTTACAAAAAGAGAGAGAGCGCAATCTATTTGTGTTGTCGTTGGCGCTGATTTTGAGCTTGTATAAATGTTGGACGAAAATTTTTTTTGCACATGCGTCAGTATTTATGTGTGGATGACGAAATTATCTCATTCTTGTGAAATTTCTTATGTGAATTGACGCGTGTGTAAAACGGACAAAATAAAGAACGGTACTTGGTGAAAAAAAATAAAAACCACGATTGAAGTATAAACTATTTGTTCAAATATTTGTACGGCCAATGCCTACCTTAAAATTTATTTGCAACCCAATTGCTTCGTTTGGTGTGGCGTCAATTTTTGTAAGACATGCCATATTGACCGCATTTAATATTTGTCATTTTCGAAGATTCGAATTTGTCTTTAATTCAATTAATTGATATATTAAAATATGCTACAAATGTTATTAATAAAAGTGTGATTTTTAAATTTGTTTTAAAAATGTGTAGAACGTGATTAGTTTATCAAAACGTTTTATTAAACTCATTGGTGAAAGGTGGCATATCTGCATTTTATGAACGTGATCGTGACATCACAAAAGAAGAAGAAGAAGTAGAGTAAAATTTGAAAGAGTGCCTTTTTAAGCAAAAATGTAAGTATTATTAAGTTAACTTATAACAGAACAGTGGACTTATTCAAGTGTTTCGGTCAACAAACAATTAATTTAAATGCAATTTTTGAATTTGTATGCTTGCCAATCACACGAAACGCAAACACTTTTCAATCAGTGTATTCAAACATTCATTCCAAATCACACAAAATTGCTGGCACACTTTTTTGTGGGTATAAGTATAAACATGTATAAGTTAAAAACATAATATCTCTTCTATGAACATTCAAGATCCACTTAGTTTTAGTTGAATCCAGAACTTTTACAAAAAAATTAAAATTAAATCGATTCGTTTAATGTTGTTTTATTTCTTCAAAGCCTACTTCAATGAAAATAATTTCTTTTCAAATTGGGGTGTGAAAGGTATATAAGCTTCAGCGAACCGAAGTTTAAGTTCTGTCTTTCTTATTTATTTTTTTTAATTTGCTTCACGCTTACTTCTATATAAAAGCTTGCAGGCATCCACAACAGTTTAGTTGATTCCGAAGTTGTGGCCGTTTAAAGTTCGTTTCTTAATTCTTTTGTTTTGTGTTATGTATCTAAGTTTTTTTTTTTAATTCGTAGACAATAGAAAAACAACAAAAAAACATTAGTCGTTTACATATTATCAGAAAAAACCCCAAAATGAAATTAGCTTTGTTTGTGACTTGCCTTTTTTTTGCTTTGCTCTTCTCTTCTGCTTCTGGTAAGTTGTGGAGCTTACTGGCCCTGTGTTGCCGATAGAAGTGGTAGCGTAAACGTGAATTAAATTCTCGTTTGTAATAAAGTTAAGATAAGTTATTGCGTCATTCGAATTTAAATTAACATTAACAGCTAAAATATAATACAAATAATGTAATCATTGTTATTTTTATGTATGTCCATTAAGCCAAAACTGGTAAAAATCTTTTTGTATAAAAAATAGAAGCTTGTTTTTCAGCATGAATAAAATTCTAGTATACAGAAGACTCAATGTTCTTTGCAACAGTTGTTGATATTTATTAATATTTCTTTAATTACATATTATATCTTTCTAAGATGCGGCAGAGGGGATTTTCATCCCAAAGGCTTTTTTTACATTGGACTCTGAAGGTCACAAATCTGATATTCATCCAATCAACGATCATGTAAGTTTCATAATAAACTAAATATCATATAAAAATGACATTTAAACGCAAAATAGATTACCCACTATTTGAAGCGTATTCGACGTCAAGTTTTCTCATCGTCTTCTTCGTCATCGTCGTCTTCCTCCTTCTCGAATGGTGGTCCTACTTATTTTAATTCCCACCAGACTCAGTCTTCTAATGTTCCTGGAATTATTGGGTTTCCTGTACCTCAGATAACACCGAGTTTTGAGTAAGTAATATATTTTGCATTTATATTTTATACAAGCCTATCTCAATAAGGAGTTATTTATTGCAGTATTAATAGTCGATTTGGCGAAGATTCCTCTTCTGTGTTGGGTATTAACAACTCTGGTTACTCTAAACCAATAATAACCGGCACATTTTCACACAGTAGTGGAATCATTGATGGAAATGGCCAAACTCAATTCACGCAAACAACTAGCGTTGTTGATGAAACCGGTAAAACTCATTACCAAACAACGAAGAACTAAAATATTTTATGTACCGGGTCATCAAATGTGGCCTTCCGAACTTTAAATTGAAGTATAAATAAAATTGAAAACGAAGTGACATTTCTTTTTAAACTGTTTGCAAAAGTTTTTAAAAATAAATTGCTGCTTTTGGCCTTATGTAATTGTTTTAAAGTTCTTTGAATTTTTCCTTATGAAATCTATTTATAAAAAGCACATCCATTTTGAGCGATGTTTTTCTTCCAGTTGATGGTATTTTTTTATTAATTTCTACATACAAACATAAAATTTTATATATATAAAAAATAGATCTTCCAGTTGATGGTATTTTTTTATTAATTTCTACATACAAACATAAAATTTTATATATATAAAAAATAGATATGGGCATTTCCACAAAAATGTCAACCACGACCGAAAAATTAAATGTTATTAAACAAACTTTATGGAAATATATTATTAAAGGTAGCTTAAGGCCCTGACAGCTATGGCTACCTCAAATTAATGTTAACTATTAGTTTAAACTCATTGTTAGCATTATATAAATAAATAAAATATTATTAAAGAAAAATATTGAAATTTTATTAATTAAAACGATTTTCACTTGAATTAATTTACGATGTTGAGAAAATCGACTTTAAAGTTAGTTAATTGCAATTTCTCGTTGTTATGTATTTTTCAAAGCTTTTTCTCTTAAGTATTTTCATCTTTAAGAGAGGTGATATATTGTAACTGTCATTCCACAAAATGTCTCTTAGAACATCTTTTAACTAAAAAAAATGCAAAGAGATCATTCCGATCTCGATCAACGGTAAATTTGCATTTTGCTTTAGTTCATCTTCTAATGTCACGTTTGAGTCCGAAAAACATCATTTGTTTTCATTTCATGATTGATAACAGCAACAAGTGTGTCCAATTTTTTCTTTAAACAGAGTTTTGTGTATATAATTAAGAAAAGAAATACCGAGTGCCAAAAAATTATTATTATAAAATTTAGAGCTATTTGAAGTTGGCCACGTTTGAGTCGTAAGTGTGAAATTTTGAGATTATAAATACGTAGACTTTTGTAAATATGTATGTATGCGTATATATAGATGAACGAAAGCTCTTCTAAACATAAGAATAAAAGCTTGGATAGGTGAAGGGAAGCTTTGAAAGAAGACCCGTAAGATTGAGCATTTACCGACTATTTTTACCTGCGTGGCATGGTTTTTGGGATAAACAAAATCATTCCCTCTCGTCAGTGACAAATTAAGCTACAGCAAAGATGATGTTCGCTGTTTTTTAGTGAAACTTATGCAGACGATACAAAGTCAATATGGAAGGTTTGCGAATGTGTTTCTTTTCTCTGATGGAAGCAGCTCGCAGTTCAAAAACAAATTTATCAATTCGAGCCTCTTCGATTTTCTAGAAGAATTCGGATGCAAGTACATAGAATGGAATTACTTCGCAACTTCACATGGAAAAGGCGCAGTTGATGGAGTAGGAGCAGTTTTGAAAAGAAAAGTTTGGCAGCTCACTAAAACAAGAAACCTGGTTTTATGTGACGCTTTTTCTTTTTACGAATGTGCAAAGCAAATAATTGCATTAAAGATGATCAAATTCTGTACATCTCTTCGGACCAGGTTAGGAAAATTTCAATACAATTAGTTTAAAAATGAAAAAACTTCTTAAATATCCAGGGAATCCAAAAACTACACAGCATTTCATGTGACGGGCATCAAATTAAAGCAGCTCGTACTGCGTATTCGGTTAAGAAAAATTTATAAAATTTTGTACTACTTATTGGTTCTATGTTTAATTGATATTAGTTATAATTCAACAATAATTGTTATTTGATTTAATAAATAAAGCTTAATAACAAAAATATATGAACATGTGCAGTCTTCGACTAAACTTCGTTGCGATCGGTCACAGGCAAACTCTTATCAATATTTTTGTAAGTGTAAACAAACAAGTGCAAAAAAATCAAAAAAATAATTACCGCAAGTGCAGATCGTTATCGCCAAACGGCACCAAACAGAACACTTAAGCAGCATATAAATAAATTAAATTTAATAAATTCTGAAAACTCCGTTATCATGGGTGATCTCCCCGATCTCCACATAACGAAAACGGCTGAGAATATGGAAATTGTAAATACGGTTAAACGGTTCACAACTGTGGGTTCAAAGTTCTTAAATGTTGTAAGAACCGATGCAGGTGAAACACTTAATAGTGTTTCGCCCTTTCTCATAAAAAAAATTATCGATAACACGTGTAATGAAGTTGAAATGTGCAAGAAATCACGAATTAGAAATTTACTGATCAAAACAAAAAATCATAAACAAGCCATTAAGCTACTGGAACTAAAGAAGTTCACGGACCATATAAACGTCAAAGTGTCGATGCATACTAATCTTAACTACACGAAGGGCATCATTTACTCAAATGACTTACGTGGAATATCAGAAGAAGATATTCTAGCAGAACTAGAAAACCAACACGTCGTAGAAGTAAAGAAAATTCTAAAAAAAGTTGACAACATACTCAAAGAGAGAGGGCTTATAATCATCACTTTCGAAGCATTGGAACTCCCGCAATACTTGATGATCGGTTACGAAAAAACCAACGTTCGTCCGTATATTCCCTTACCATTAAGATGCAACAACTGTCTACGTTTCGGACACATTCACAAAGCTTGTCGTAGTGCCAAAACATGCATTGTTTGCGGACTAAACCAACATACCAATTTTGACGAAAATGAAACCTGCAACAACAATGAAAATTGCATTAGCTGCCGAGAAAAAGGTTTACAATGCTCATCTCATAGCTCACTCGACAAAAAATGCCCACTGTTTATAAAATACCAAGAAATACAAGCAATTAAGGTTGTAAATAAGGTGGACAATAGAAAGGCTTTCGAAATATATAATGAAAGGAATCATTACGACGGTGCGCTTTACTCAACAGTCGCCAAGCAACAAAATAATACAAACCTAACAAGCAACACGACCACCTCCAACACACAAAACTACCAACACACTACCAACTCATCCAACTCTGGTCCAGAAAACACATCAAGTACTCATCAAACAACGCCCTCAACATCACCTGTAAGAAATCTTATTTCGAATGCAGATATTGGATCCCAATCTCAGACAAGTACCATACCATCTTACTCAAATAGCACTAAAACTACATCAACTACCAAAAAAATATAACCAAAAAACACCTTCAAAAGAATCATTAGAAAACTTAAAACCAAATCGAAAATAAATGAACCCAAAAGCAAAAAAAAAAAGATTAATACAATAACATAAACATAGTCCCCAATTCGGTCCCCCAGGGGTTGATCGATCGACAGACAATACTCTACCCCTCACCGGGTGAAGCGGGTGTGGGTCGATCAATCTCTGGGGGACTATTGGAGAGCTACTCTTAAAATCACTATAGTCAGAAACTGTGTGAATTATCACACTAACATATAAGTATATCTTATGTGACTAGGGAGCTGATCCCTGCCAGAGGCTTTGCAGTGAAGAGCCCTCCAACTTCAGTTTCTTGAACGTTAATCTTTTCCTTATTATTAGTTTTTATTTGTCTAATTACCTTCTTTAACGTTGACCGTGGGAGTTTAAAATTTGTCTAGGATTTTTTCCTTGTTTAGATGCTCGTGAGGTGCCAGGTTGGGCTGTTGCTGTCATTTTGTTGAGGTCGCCATAGTTGGTGATAGTACGCTGTGTTGAAGGAGTTCGTTGTGGGGTTGGGAGTGTAGCTGATTTGTTTTTGTTGCGTTTTTGCTGTTGTCAACTTTTAGGTTGATTTTTATTGCAATAATTTCCTGTTGCTTTATGTATATTGAGCACTTTTTGTCGATTAAGGAGTGTGAATTACTTGGCAGTTTGTTGATGGAGCAGTTGATACAGCCGATTTCTCTTATACAAACTTCGTTCTCTTGTTCGTTTGTGTGATGTTGCGACCCGCACTTGGTGTACGTTTTATGACTTTTGCACACTTTGAATGTATGCCCATATCGGAGACAATTATTACAACGTAGTGGTGTTTGGATGTAGGGGCGTACGGTTTTCCTCTCGTAGCCGATCATGATTTACTCCGGAAGAGTGGTTGAAGTAAATGTTATAATATGTAGCCCTGTTCCGTCAGGTTTCCTTCAATTTTTTTCATAATTTTTTTTAACATGGTGACGTTCTGGCTTTTGAGTTCAACTTGAATTTCTTCTTCCAATATATCACGCAAGTCATTCGAGACGCCAGACATTTTAAGATATTTAACTTTTTCGATAAGTAGTTGAATAGTTCTTTTATGTGTGTTTCGAGGAAGGATAATAATTTTTATCAACCGCTTTTAAAGAAAAACACTTTGTTATGTGCTTACTTTATTTTTTACTTTATTTTGTTTTTAATTTTTGCTTTGTCTTAAGTTTATAATTTTGTTTTGTTATAAAACTTATTTGTATTAATTGTTGTATTTATTGTTGTTATTATTGTTGTTGTTGTTGCTTCGATAAAACACAGCTTGTGCGACGTTGCGTGTCTTTGGTTTTGCGCGTTTCACCAACTGACTTTTGGACATTCTCCTTTGTCCTATTAGAGTCTGAAGCTGCATTCGATCAGGCGCGTTCGATCGAACGTCCGCCTCAAACCCTCTGCTCCCGACAATGTGATCATTCCAATTGTACTTTTTGTTAACGGTGGCGCCTAATAGTTTGAGTGAGCTAACTGATGGAATGGTAATGTTGTTTGTTGTAACTTCTCACAGTGACATTGACGTTTTTTGCTAAAGTGTATTTGCTTACATTTTTCCAGCGATAGTTTTGATCCCGAATAGTGTCCCCAGCCTGAATGTTTTGAAAGAGTTGGTCCAGATTTTTCTTCATATTTTTCTTTTTATTAAATTTAATGATTAGCTAAAATACGTCAGCATAGCTGCAGAAAGTAATGTCTTTCTGGATTTCTAATATTTTAGTCAATTTGTCATACGGAATTAGAAATAAAATTACCGATAATGGTGAGCCTTGTGGCACTCCGTTATATGTGGGGACCATTTTGGATAATTGGGATCCTACTTTTATTATATTTTTCCGGTGGGTCATGAAGTTTGTAATATATTTGATCATTTTCGGTCTAACTTTCCATTCTCTCAATTGTTCTACAATGGCATGTAAACCAATTCTGTCAAAAGCCTTGCTAAAGTCAAGGGAGACGATTGAGAGTCCGTTATCAAATGGTCTACGTATAGCAGACAGTCTGCAACTGACTTGTGTTTTTTAAATCCAAATGTGTTTTTGGAGATTAAATTTTTTTGTTCTATAAACCACCATAAGCGTTTTGCTATTATTTTATCCATGAACTTAGAGAGACATTGGTTGAGTGTTATGGGGCGGTAACATTCTGGTTTAGTTCTGTCGGTGTTGGGTTTATTGACTGGAATAACAAGGCTGGTTTTGTATTGTTGTGGAATGTGTGTGTTGAAGATGTTGTTGAAGTGTCTGAGTATCCTATTTTTAAGTGTTGGGATCGCGTGTTTGATCATTGGATACGATATCCTGTCGTGAGCACTTAGTAATTCCACTGCGCAAATATTAAGTTCCACTTTTTCTGCTGCTTGGCATGGAGTGTAATCTAGTGATAAGTTTGTAGAGCTTGCTTTATGCGAAAGAGAGGTATGTGAGAAATTGTAGTCTTTGGATGTTTACGACCAGAAATGGGCGAATGTGTTGGCGATTGTATTGTTGACTGTGCTGATAGTGTTTGAGTAAGGGTTCCAGATCGCATGAATAGACTTCATGTGATTAAGCCCACAAAAGGCGCGGATATTTGACCAGATTTTAGATGTAGGGGTATTAGGGTTTATTTGTGAGGTGAATTCCCAGGTAGAGGCTATTTTTGCTTGTCTCAATTGACGTCTAAATGTTGCGTTTGCTTTTCTAAAGTTAATAATATTTTAATTTGTTCCACATTTTGTTTTTGTCTTTTTTAGGTCCTCTAGCCTTTTATTCCAACATGCGACATTACGTGGTTGTTGGTGCAGAGAGGTTTTTGGGATAGCTCTGTGTGCGCTTTAGAGTATTATTTTATTTAAGTTTGTTGCCTCCTTATTCACCTCACTGCCAAGTGGGACAGTATCGTTTATAACAGTAATTGATTTTTCAAAAAGATCCCAGTTTGCTTAAGCTAACTTGAAATCGCTTCTTGGTGGTGTAATAGGTGGGTTATTTTGGTATAGAGTTAACTGGATAGGGAAGTGATCGCTACCACAAAGGTGCTCAGTCCGTTTACATGTTGTGTAGGGTTGGATTTGGGGTGAACAGAAAGAGCTGTCTATGTGGGTGAAGGTATTGTGTGTAGTGAAGTGGGTGGGAGATTTGTTGTTTAGGAGGATTAAGTTATTTTGTGTAATGTATTTGTGTAGTATGTCGCCTATTTTGTTCTGTTTAGGTGACCCCATGTGGGGTGCCAGCTATTGAAGTCGCCTGTGACGATGACCGCTTTGTTATTTGAGGCTGTTGTGTCTTCCAAATTTCTCGTATTAAATGATTTATAAGGAGGTATATACATGGAAAATATGCAAAAATTTTGTTTCCGAAATTATGAATTATATTGAACTGATTTGTGAATTAGCAGTGCTACTCCATTGTGGGATTAACTACAGTGAATTGTGGGTTGTATATCATTTGTTTCCCCCGGCTGACCGACTGGGGAGCTGATCCCTGCCAGAGGCTTTGCAGTGAAGAGCTCCCAAGCCCGCCAGCCGTGGGAATGTGTTTGGATTTAGAAGTGATTACTATTATTCGATGAAGTCGGAGCTGGCCAGTTGACGACAGTATTTTAGACTGAGCTTGTGTAAGCAGAAATGTACCGCTTGCCTTTTGGTGATCAGGGGGTCGCCCGCTTGCATTTTTACTTTGTACTGAGAGGTTTTAGTTGTTTTCTTTTTCCTCTTTGTGCTCAAATTTGTTTATCAAAAAAGATCGAAGCTGATAAGAGCCAAATCAAAGCGCGAGAGTCGAGAGAGGGGATGCGATAGCACTGTTAAACACAATAGTTGCGGACGATTCTTATCAGAGAAACCTTCCACGACGAGAGCTGGTTTATGACTGATGTTCAGAATTAATTTCACACAATCTATAATTTCATTTGCCTTTTCAAAACTCATTTTAAATCTAAATAAAATACATATACAGCATACGAAAATAAAAATGAAGAGAAATGAGAAAAAGTATGTTTACGAAAGTGTGACAATGTCAGACAACAAAGAAGAATCGACGATAAGTTCGAACACCGAGTTGGATAATGTAAAACGCGACTATGACATAGAAATCTGATGTAGCCTTTTTTGCTGCGACATGATGTCATTTTATATGATGTATTTTTCATGAACGTTGTGTTGAAACTATGATAAAGACTTGTCAACTCGCAGATATAATCGAGAGTCACAAAAGAAAAATATGATGAAATTCTTCATCATGTTATATGATGAACTGCCACACGATCATATAATATGATATATTTTTTCATCAATAATATGACAAGCATCATATTTCTATGACATAGTTTTGCCTGCCACACGGTTCATCATTTTTTTGTATCATATAATATGATATAAGTACATCATATTTCCATGATCGTGGCCAGCACCTTAAAAAGAATTACCGCGAAATTATTAATTATGTATAATTTATGTTTAAATTTTGAAATATGTATTAAAAAATGTGATAAGGTATATAAAGAATATTTTTCAATCGGCTTCTTCAAACAATGTCAAAGCTTCGATTGCTTCGTCAAAATATGCAGCATTTCGTCTAACCAGTAATATGTTTTCAAATGTGTCCGATCAATCCGGTTCAGGATGTCTGTCAAAGTAAATTTCAATAATGAGAAGGCACCTGAAATAAGATACCTTTTCAATTACAAAATGTACTTATGTAGTTACATAAAGGTATATACCATTTATACCTTTTTCCATTTAAAATATTACAAAATGTAATCATATTTCCTTTATTCACAGCGGAAACATTTAAAAAATATATACATATGTAAGTAATGTTACGTATATTTGATTAATGCGAGTAATGCCCAAAACAACAACAAATAACAAAACAAGAATACTAGCGCTGTAAATTTCCAAACTCTGCCTCTGCTTGCTCAGACATATTGCTTGCTTACTATCATTGCAGCCAAATCGTTCATGGCTTGTGTTCGGAAACAGCAAACGAAAAAATTTTCTAATTATTGCTTGCTAACGATCATTGCTGCCAATCGTTCGTTGCTTATGCTAGAGTTACACGCCAACCGAGGCATGCGTAGACGCCGCTGGCGTGCCGTTGGCGTGTTACTGCAGTAGTACGAATCGATACAGTTCAACTTTCATCTGACGCTGACGCACGCACGAACTGTTGGCGTGTAACTCCAGCATTAAGTTTAGAAATTGAGAAGATTCTTATGATCAAACTCAACCACCATTTACAAACAAGTTGTACAATCCCAGACCATCAGTTTGGATTCAGAGCAAAACATTGAACGATTGAGCAAGTCAATAGAGTTACTTCGGAAATAAGAACTGCCTTTGAAAAACAAGTATATTGCTCAGCAGTATTTCTTGATGTAGCACAAGCGTTTGATCGAGTATGGCATGAATGTTTAATTCACAAAATTAAATGTTTTTTACCCCACAATATGCATAAAATCCTGTAATCACACATAACAAACCGAGTCTTTGTAGTAAGACAGAAAAACTTGGTAACAAATGAAATTATGATAAAGGCAGGCGTTCCCCAAGGCAATGTCTTGGGACCAACATTATATGTTTTATTCACTGCTGACATTCCAACAAGTACTCAAATTGTCACATTGACTTTTGCCGATGACACTGCCATAATCAGCCGGTCCCGTTGCCCAGTAAAAGCTTCCACAGTCCTGGATAATCATCTTAAAATCCTTCAGGAGTGGTTATCTAACTGGGAATTACATTCAATGAGGGGAAATATAAACACATTACATTTACTTTGAATCGTCGGACATGCTCTCCGCACGCTAAATGGTGCTACAATTCCTCGAACTCAAGAGGTAATTTATCTTGGCGTTCATCTAGACAGACGTCTCATCTGGAGAAAACATATAGAAGCTAAAAAGACGTTTATGAAACTAAGGGCACAAAGTCTTCACTGGCTAATTAACTCTAAATCTGGTCTGAGACTTGAGTACAAGGTGGTACTGTATAACTCTGTTACAAAACCAATTTGGACTTATGGCTTGTGCAAGTGCGAGTAACATCGAAGTTATACAAAGAGCACAATCCAAGATACTTAGAATAATTACAGGAGCTTAGGTATATTAGGAATGAAGACATTCAGAAAGACCTAGAAGTGCCACCATTAAAAGATGAATGTTCTAAGCGTAAAGGTCTTTATATGGACAAACTAGGTAGACACGTTAATCACCTAGCCAGAGCTCTTGCCTATACAGGAGCTCATCTCGTCTAAATCGCAACGATCGACCAGCCCTTTTGCTTAGTTAGAGGCTCGTAGTGCTAGTGAACCCCTTCCTCTTTCTTGCAGGAAGGACACAAGTGTATTAGTTTATAAGAGTTGAATTATTATTGTTAGTCCTATTCATAAAAATATAGGAGATGCATAAATAAAACATAAATTTAAAAAAAAAAAATTACACGTGTGCCATCGTATACGTGATAGAAGTGAAACTTCTTAAAAACAGACAGAGAGAGAGAGAGATCATCTCAAAACAAATACAACAATACAACATTTGCATACAAAATATTCTGTCCAGTTAATTTAGCTATGTCTGTTTTAAAGTCTGTCCGTCTGTCTATCCGTCTGTATGCTGCTTTTGTTGTCTTTGACGTGTGTAATTATTGTTGTTGTGTTTACGTTTGTCGTCTATCCCCTCTTGCCCAAAAATTAGATCAACTGCGAGCTTCTGTGTGTTTTTCGTTCTCTTTTCTTCGTATTTTCGCTTGATTTTGTACAACACACAATCTGTTTGCTTACATGTTGTTGTTTTAAACATTTTTATACACACAAACTGCATGTTATTGTTGTGGAAATGTAATCTCTTTTTTGAGACTTTTCGGGTGGATTTTATTATTTGTTGAGGAGATACATGAGATACAGAATCCGAAAGACGTTACAATCTGTATTTTTTCACTTAAAATTTGTACTAAATTTTTGCCCAACGCCGCTAAAGAAGTTGCACTTCAAAAAAAAAAAGTTTAGAACAGCAAACGAAAGTGTAATGAAATAATTGCTTACTTATGTTAAGGACAGCCAAACGAATATAAGCAGAAGCGTAAATAAAAATTGTGGGCGACTTAATGTCGCTGCAACAGTATTTTGTTTGAAAAATTTCGCTGTTGCTGACCTGCGCAAGCTGAAAACGAAATACTTAGTTCGTTACTTCAGCCAAGTGATTTGTTATTTCTTTTCACATATACTTTTTGTTTCGTTATTTTTGGAAGGCGTAGCTAAGCAATTAAAAATGCATTGAAAATAGTCAAGTAATTTCAAGCACTGCTCACCATAGATATACAAGCAATTTTAGTTTTGAAAGCATATTATGATTAATAATCTAAGTAATTGGGGCAAATAACGTACACATTTAATTATATGGCATATAACAGCAAAGCCTCAGCGACATGCATGAAAACTAATATCCGAGTTCGGAATTCGCTCTTTCCATGAACACAAATATGATTCAAGAGAAGAGCGAAAACGCAAACATTTGTAATTGTAGGTAAAACACATGGTGTAAGAAATAGAGGTGGCGCCAATATTTTACAGTTATGTGTCGTTCTCAATTTTTGACGTCATTCGCATATCAGTGTATAGAAGCGTTATATACACTGATATGCGAATGACATCAACAATTGAGAGTGAGCAAATTTCGAGAGACTAAAAGGCCCAAAAGGCGGTACCTTGTATTATTGTACCATGGGTAAAACATATTTTCCTTTACAACAACCAAAGGGAAAATGTACGAAATTTGTATTTGTTGTTGTAGCTGAGAACTCGAGTTCTGTGCTTGTTCAGCCAGAACATGGTGTTGCGCAATGGTCAACCTAAAATAGTGTTGGTGAATTTGGTCTCTTTTTTGTGCGGCAATAAACAGCTCATGATGGCACATAATAACTTTAAGTAAAATTTAAGTTGTATTTTTTTTTTTTTAGTTTATTAACAAAATATGGAGCAGGAAAGGGAGCTGCCAGAACCATGCGCATACGCTATAAAATGTTCTAAATCATGTATTTTTCACAAAATTACAATTTTTATTTCTCACAATTGCCACATTGTGTATAATCAAAGCAAAGAACAGCTGGTCAGAACTCGCAACGCGCACACGGTGACGGGGAACGGCTAACCAGAACTTGCATAATCAGAATCAGTATAAGTCACTTTGTTTTTTCAATCAAGATATTAGAGGGTTCGTGTTTTAACATGGTTAAAATATTGATGGCGACTTTCTTGAAGATTTACTTGAATCTGTTACCCAACAACATCAATATATTGATAAAAAAAATTTGTTTAAATGAAAGATACCGTTAATTTTTATGAAATGAATGAATATATAAATGTATATTTACAAGAACTGCTCGTTTAAATATATAAGATATTTATCGGTACTGTTTGGATGAACCTTTTTAATTTCCCTTTATAACTAATATACAAACATTTATTATGAATGTCATCTTCCAAATTCTACAATGGCCAATTCTATTTTCTAAATGGATTAAGAAAACACTTTAGAATATTATGTACAAATCGAAATCTGAATATGTCATTCGTTTAATTTCGCAAAAGTGCGTCACAAATATCACTGAACACAAACAATAACCGCGGAGTCAAAGGAAAATACATAAATTGAAACGAGACGGTGAGTGACAGGGTAATACCAACCGAGTCAGATGTATTGTACATACATATATAACGTAGATTTGATGTATTGCAAAAACTTCTAAATGCTTTTAGGAAATTAATTCAGTCAAATGGAGGAGTAACAAAGCTTTATGTACCTATACCTACATATATATTAATGATCTTGAGGTACTCTGTGCAGTGATTAAACTAATACGATTTTCAACGTAGTACACTATTGAACTAAAAAGTAGATGTGTATGTTAAGACGTCTGAATATGCAAATTACAATAGAACTACGCACTTTATATATGGTGTGATTGTACAATATACGAGACAGTGACAAGATATGAATATGTTATTTGCTCAGGGACTTTTTCAAATCTCAACAGGTTCCCGCACTTTGCATGCCGAATTGACAATGTGCTGTACCCACTCAAGCGAAATAACTCGGGTCACAAATAAGCCGTCACCGTTGCCATCATCAGCAGAGGAAAACACGCCCACCAAAACCCTACTATCAATACACCATCCCGCCCACGCGATACCACATAATACACATGAGTTTCTTGTACTTATGTAAAATACATATGTATGTACAAAAATACTTGTACATTAGAGTAAAAGTAAGGCAATATTTGCCAAAACTGCCGCTCCAAACCCTTTCAAACCCTTTTACTTTTTGTTGAATACATGGAAATACCAAAACTTTTTAGAGTTGAAACGTCGTCAACTCTGTTATGTTCGCCTTGACTGCGACTCAGGAAAAGTTTTTAATTATTATAATTAATTACTTTGATCTTTGCTGCCGCAGTTCACTTGGTCCTTAAGACTTGTATTCAACGCTATTAATTTACTTGATTATGTTGAGGTTTAATTCGTTTTTGTGTGGCTAGATGTAAGTGTTTTTGCATATACACTTTTATCAAAATTTATTTCACGTAATTCGGAAAGTATAATGAATTTATTTTAGACAACATTAAATCAAACTAAGTTCTGCAAGAAGTTTACACACACATCCATCCCGAAAGACACGCATAAAATGAATAGGTAACATCACTATACCGTGATAATTGTATCGCGTTGAAGAAAATAACATAAAAATAATACATAATGACATGTTAACAAAATAAAATAATAAAAGTATGTTTATTGTAAACATAATTTACTGTATAAAATATATTTCCATTGTTGCCCAAGAGGGTCTCATCTTCAAGCTCAATAAATAATTAATTTAGGTAAATGCGTTACAAAAATCAAGGCATATTGATGATATGGGTTGTTCAAGGTCAACTGCATTTATGTATTCTAATTGTATTGATTAATTGCATTACTATTTCAATAGAACTTAAAATAATATTAATATTATTTAGTTTGTCGGTGGGTGACAAATTTAGTATAACAAAATACTTAAATAAAACATATGATTGTAGTTGATATGGAAAAAACAAAAAATGTAGTCTCAAAAATATTTTAATTAATAGAAATTTTGAAGACATACGTGTATTGAAATGTATAGCCTAGTCTAGACTCGGTATTTTAGTTGCAATAAAAACCAGAAAGAAGGCTATCATTAGCTATGCCAAAGATGTAATACTCTTTACGCTCCTCCGGGTTACATCCAACCTTCTTTCTTAGCATCACATCAGTTTGAGTGGCAATTTTATTGTACATTTATTCTTTAAACTAGCAAACCGCCCTGCTTTCAACGTTGAATGTTTGTGATTTGATAATTGTCATTGAAAATGACAATTTTATAGGAAATTGCAAATTTTCTAAATTGGAAAGGTAGATCCGTTAGTATTAATGGAATCCGGGGAATTAAAACGACTTCTCCAGTTCCACATCCGGTCAGTTATTTGTAAACGTGTACCATTGCACAATTTTGGTGGATTAAGGTTCCGTAATAAAATAGGGACACCCTACTTTAAAAACTAATTTATGTGGGCGCAAACCAGAAGGCTGTAGAGAATTAAGAAATTCTGTTGGGAAATGAACAGCCTCTTCCAGATCAATAGCATTGTCTACAGAGTAGTATGTTTCAGTGTGTCAGTATTGATCTTTGACAGAATTAAATGATTAACTTTACCTATTTGATCGTTGATAGGTGACATTTTTTCCTTATATTGCAAGTAAACAAATGTTTTCTTTACCTTAAATTATGGCTTAAATGATAATAATAATTACTTTAATTTAATTTAATTTTAAAATCACATTTGAAGAAACTTTGCTGTGTAAAGAATGAAAAGCTGCAATATTGTAGTGGCAGTAAATGCTTCTTCCATAAATTATAACACTATTACAACTACATTAATTTTATAAGCGAACAAAACGGGACTCGTCCGCAAAGGCAACCTGTGAAATTATCAAAATACAGTATTGGTAAATGGGGAAAGATCTACTTTTTGAACTGTTTTGTGAACCAAAATAGCTGTTTGATGTTGTAGTGCATTACAAATACCTGTTTTGGTGAATGTCAAAAAAAGTGTTGCAGTCTTTAGTGAATGACAAATATGGATAATTAATGATAATAATCATAATTGCTTTTATTATTGAATCAATTATTTATGTACATGCAAACTTTTCTAAGGAAATTCTTTAATTAACAGTGAAAACCGTTTCAAAATACGTTCCGTGGTTTAGAAGTAATCAGTATTATAACTTCTTGAAATTTCGACTTTGCTTTATACTACGCAAAGAAGTTTGCCATCTAATTTGGGTTTGTATGGCAGGTACCACTCCTGGTAATCCTAGGATCATGAAATTTATATGGTTGATGAATATAGATCAGAAACTTATAGAGTCCAAATTTCAGTACGATACGTTAAAAAACAAAAAACTTTTTCTAACAAGACATTAATTTAAAGGGGGGTTTGTATGGGAGGTACCCGATGTGGTAGCCCTAGAATCATGAAATTTACATGATTGATGGCCATGGATTACAAACTTATAGTGTCCAAATTTCAGTTCCATATGTTAAAAACAAAAAACTTTTTTTAATAAGAACATTACTTTAAAGGGGGGTTTGTATGGGAGGTACCCCCCTAGTGGTCCGGTGCAAAATTTCAGCTCTCTAGCTCAAAAACTGAGGGACTAGTTTGCATACATACAGACAGACAGACGGACAGACGGACAGACGGACATGGCTAATTCAACTCGTCCCATTAAGCTGATCACAAATATATATACTTTATGTGGTCTGCGATGTCTCCTTCTGTGTGTTGCAAACTTCATGATCAACTTATAATACTATTCACTCCCGTGAAGAGTATAAACATTCATAAACAAACATCCTTTTGCGTAGGTGGTGCTAAGTGGTACTAGCCATATTCTCTTGTCTGCTTTTCCGTTTTGGTTCTTTTATTTTAACATTTTGCCTTATTGGAAAGCAATCAGTGATTATCTTGGTAATAATAATATTATTGTATAATATGGTAGCTCATTGATCTGCAACAAATAAAAATCAATTGGCTCGTGTTCTGAATATTTATGAAACTGAATCGTCAGCAATTGAACTGAAACATTAACTACATTGGCGACAAAAAGCAGGCTAACAATTACAAGCGACAACAAGAACCGAGATCCAAAACTGATTGACAAGGATTCAAGCAGCGACAACTTATAACTGACTGCTTGCTAGCTTGCACCACAACAAATTAAGCTGGTTGTGTGGTCCATGAAGCCGCTGCTTCAACTGCGGTAGATCTCACCACTGACGCCACCTGATCAGTTCTATAAAAAACAAAGTTGACATTCCAATGTAGTACAATACATTCCCATACATGCTTCAATACATACTTACATACTATTGTATTATACCGTCAAGCATAACTAAGTGTACTTTATACAGGAGAAAACTTGAAGATTAAATGTATTGTACCATATTTGACATTTAAAATATAATAGTTTTAAAAATTATTTACGTTCCTTTTAAGATCAACACATTGAAACGCTAATAAAGAAGTAAATATAATAAACAAACATTATTTGATTTTGAACAACAACAAATTATCCTTCAATATATTGAAGTACAATATGTATACAGTTTTATTTATTAGCCTCAGGGCTTTCCAAACCGCGGCCCAACTGAAGTCTGAATGCGACCCAAAGCGGTTTACTGCAGCACAGGTGGCCCAACTCAATTCGTGTTCATCCAATGTGGCCCAGGAAAGCAAAATCGTTGGCCAGCCCTGCCGTAGATGATCCTTAAGTTAAGCCTACATACACTACCGCCGCCTTGTATCAATGTGTGTTTAACAATTATTTATCTGAACCTCATAGCCAGATTATAGTACCTACATAAATATATATATAGCTACATGTTAAATCTTGTTCTGTTAAATATAATTGAAAATTTTAGTTTGTACGGAATAAATTCTATGCATGCAACAATAATAAACATCAAATGTAAAGATGGAGGAGCAGTTTATGAAAAAGAACTGTCTACATCTGTGAAATGAACGAATACAAAATAATTTTAGCGAAGCAAAAGTGGAATTAAAAATGAAGGGTTTCAAAACGAACTCAAACGAGTAGAAAAACGACGAAATGTGAAAGAGCCATCAAATAAAAACCAAAAGAAAGGAAAACAAAATGAAAAGCTCAGAAGCGGAAGTGACAATGATGCCATTGTATATCAACTGATGATGATTGCCTGGGGGTAGTGAATAATGGACGTTAGACGTTGCACGGAGACACAAAAGCTGAACGCGACGGATGAAAGCCATTCGTTTACTGTTGACTCAAATCGTTTAGGTAAAGTTAAACAACGTGTTCCGTTAATTGTTAAACAATGAATGCGCTACAGAACAATTCGGCAAACAATGACGGTGAATGAAACGAAAATAATAGCATTGATAAAAAATTACATCCAAACAATTGATGACAAAAACAAACATACACACATATGTATATAGGACATATGTATGTACTATACATAATTACGCTAAGCTGTAGCCAATACGAAATAGTTAGGGTAATTTTAATTAGCGTAAATTGCAATATTAACATTCAACTTACACAAAATGTGTGTATTTAAAGATGACAATAAATATACAACTAAAGAAAAAGCTTAGCCTATAATTTTTAAGAAATTCTAATTTGTAACATGTATTTGATAAGACGTTGTTTAGAATGTTAAATGTTTATTTATTTCAATTTTTAGTATTAGTACAAATTGACAGACCTGTCCTGACAACATTTCAAAGGAAATTAAACAGATACAGTGGTAATGCAGACTGTTGCTTTGGTAAGGCAGTGCGTTTACCTACTTTTATTATTGTCTTTCTCTTATCATTCTCAATTCGTTCTCTTCGTCTTTTTGAAGTTTCAGTCGATTTGATTGGTTGCTTAACTTTTACATTCCTCATTATTTTCATTGGTTAGAACTTGCATTCAAGAACTAAAAGCACAGCCCACCTCACAGAACATCTCCCATTTCTTTTATGTGTACGAAAGAAAAAACTTCATATTAAATTTTTATAGTTTATTTTTATAGATTTTAAGTGCAATAATATTTACATGTGTTATATCACTAATGAATACATATTCAAAGTTTTTAAGAGAAGAAAATATTTTTTTTTTATCATTGCAAACTATCTTATATACCATAGTATTGTATACTGCCGTGAAATAAGATTGTTGAAGATTTTACATAAGTAAAACAAGTATAAAATTTAATGTAATTGCAAAAAAAATGTGTACCACGTATGTAAATATGTACATAAATACATACAATATAGAAATGTATACAGAAAAAAAATGTGTACATTTCTTGTATTCTACGGAAACTACTGTAAGTAGGTTGTCTTCTAAGATTTCCAATTTCCTTTTAAACTATTGGGAGACAAATAGCCAAGATATCTGTGTACAATATGTAAAAATTATAAGACTTTCCGGATCTTTTGTATTAGGTTGAATTTACCATGTTCAGGTTTGTTTTTACATTTGTTTTTTTGTTTTTTAGAACGACCGGACCATGATATACGCTTACACTATTTAAACAATTTATATGTGTTGGATTTTTTCAAGATGCTAGTGCCACCAAACTTGTTTTGCAAGGCAAAAAAATACTTGAAATCATAACAAGATTATCCATATTTTAGAAATTAATATGTATGAAATAATATAATAAGTCCTAAGTCATTCCATATTAGTATTCGTCTGTCTTGACTGATTAAAAACATAACATCCTTGGCATTTGCAATACTGGCAAAAATTGTGTCACATACAGAGTAACCAATGATTGCACCTTATTACTTAATCTGCTGTAAATTCTGTGTCAAAACCAATAGCACTTGGAGAAGACAAGCCTTGTTCTTCCAATAAAAGTAAAGCTAAATAGTTATATGTAACTTTATGCCGGGCTGCATAACTCTTTAAGAGTTCTGTACCATACGCATTTAATTGAACAGCAGGAATTCATTTCTTCGTATAACCATTATGTTACACTAGCGACCCGACCCGGCGTCGCACGGCTATCGATTCTTTCCTTGAAATTGTGTGAAACAAATCGATTTCAGTTCGATCATGAATACAAAACAAAAAATTTAAAAGAGGTGTTTGGCAAAAACAACTTGTTTTAAAATATGTCTCTAAGCTATATATGCAAAACTTGACACACCAATTTCGCGACAACAGGGCGTCATATCGGGTCCAAAAATATCCTCTGTTTCAGTTTGGAACAAACCATACACATCACAAAATTTAATTGCAATCAGAGGAACGGTATGGTGCGCATAACATACGTACAAACAAACAAACAATTATTGATTTTTATACATACATTAGACTAACGCACCCGGTCCGGTGTAATACGGTCAACCAAAGGGAACCGTAGTTAATTTTTTGCTTTGTAGAGTGTAATACTTGATTACATTTGGTTTCATACTTTCAAATCGACCAACCATAGTAAAGAGCGTCAGAAAAACGCTCTCCTGAAAAATTTGTTTTTGGCGCTTATGCATATTAATGTAATGAATCCGATGGACTTTAAATGAATCAAAGGTCAAAGTATATCAACTTGTCGCTGCAATTATATAGGAATTTTCCGAGAAAAGGATTAAAACTTGGAGGCCTTCACATCACTCACAAAAGGCTAATATCGTTATTAATATTTTTATTCAATACAAAGTTGGAAAGGTCTTGTTTATTGATCTAAACACAGTTTTTCGTGTTTTCTTGGGAAGACTTATGAAATGCTTAATGCAATGAACTTCGAATAGTCTACCAGTTTAATTAGGAAAACATGTGAAAAATATTACGTTTAAACAATTTATTCAACTTGTAGTTCACTTGTGAAGGTTTGATTTATTATTTGGTGACTATTTCATCTAATGGCAAGATTGATATGCATTGAAATGCTAAGTATTCATACAAATATAGTATATGTTCGGGGTCTTCGGGAACAACTTCACACGGTTACAAACTTTTTGATTCGTATAAGGTATAAAATAATCTCTAAATCCTAAATTAGTATCTGGCATGATTAACTTTTTTGTTTTTGATTTTATCACTTGAACCACTTTTTGGTTTACACTTAACCAATTCCACCCGAGTTTTCGCAGAAAAAATGTTTTCCCTCAACCATAAATACCAATCAAAATTCGCCTTCATCACGCCATGTCTCTGAATTACGCAGTAAAAACATATTGACTTATTTTTTGTTTATTGCATGTAAATAATTCTTTTCAGAAGATTGAACACTAAATTTGAATTAAAGGGACGTGCTTTTTAATTTATATAGGTACTTAAGAATAAGAAAAATAAAAATAAATATAATTTGAATATTTTATTGCTTATTTTGACGATTTATTATTATGTATTATTCAAAAAATGTCAATTGCAATTTAAAACACACAACGTTTTTCCAGTCTTTTGGGTAAATACAATGATCGTGTTCTTTATACACATACAAAAGCATTCATACATAAATATCTGAGCCCGTTTCAGATAGTTTCGGCGGAGGTCCGCTCAACATACGATGCTTGGCACACTTGGTATATTGTACATTCATACAGGGTGCGTCATCTAGTCATATCAACTTTTAAAACTGAGCACCTCTTCGACAACTTGATATGTATAACTCGATGCCGTTAAGTAAGTAAGCTTTGCTTGAAGAACTCGATAGATATTCCATAGATCGATAGACATACGCTTATAGTCTATCCAGAATCGTTATAACCGAATTGTATTTAGTTTTAAGAGTGTCGAGTGTGGAATAGCGCACCCTGTACATTCATAACCAAATACTATTATGCTTTCCCGATATGACACGCATGTGTGTAAGTGTAAGGGTAGTTGCAATGGAACAATGTTTGTCGAACAAGATCAAAAAATTTATTAGCCTTACATGACATCAATCAATAACTATGAAAATCACAGCGGGAATTCGCGCCAGTCAAACTAATTTGTTATCATAATTTTTGGAAATTCTTAAAAAAAAAGATTTTGTATTCAAGTATATTCCAAAAAAAACATAAATGATATATATTGCGCCAGATGGCAACTATAATTACTTCGCAAGGTTATATAAAAATTTAAATATCGGGTAGGCGAAAAAATCAAGTCGTTTTGAGTCTATTGTCAGGCACTTTTTACCTTTCATACTACTGTGAACAAGTATAATTAATTTGGATTGATGTTTATAATACATAGTACCGAGCGTCGGAGATCGCATAAAGTTTATATTGAACTGAACTTCTTAATGACGATTTTCCGTATTTAGGTATCCTCAAACCGAAAAGTTTATTTGTCATAGGCAGCTGGTATATTAAAATCAAAGTTCTCCGATTACTGGAATATAGGGAACTACCATACAAAATTCACTTAAATCATGATGGTTGTTTTTTACATAGCCTACTACAATTGAAATCATTTGTTTTTAAATCAATTTAAAATTATAGTACAATAATTAAATTAAATTAAATTATAAAAAAACTTATCTCACCCAGCAAACGTTGTTTTGCTTCTCTTTCGAAAACAATTAGTTGATTACAATGCACAATGGGAAAAAAAGCCCGTTTTTTTTTTTGCATTAAAAATCTAAAAAGGAATATATATGTACCAAATTTGGCTTAAATGTGTATTAGGGGTATCTTAATGATCTTGTAAATTTTCATTTGAATCGGATCACTATATCATATAGTTGCCTTATAAGTGATCTGACCGATTTAAACAAACTTTATTGCTTGAAAAGCTATTAATCTGAGCCAAATTTTACCTTCTTAAGTTTGATATTTCTGAAGTTTTGATAAAAGAATAAACAAAAATATAACGCTTTTAATATGTTTATAAAAACTTAAAGTAAACAACTATGTTCATTTACGCGAAAAAAATGTTGAGTCTCGGCTTTCTGAAAAATAATGTAATACATAATTAAAATGATTGTTTACTAAACTTATCACGCAGATTTTTCAAACTTAATTTTCTCTTTCCTCTCTTAATTCCAATTCCACAACAATTAAAACAATTCCAAAACTATCCTGTTCATCATTCTCTTCATCTTCATCTGGATCATCCATTATATTCTTTTCATTCGATAAACTTTGGGAAGGATCTACGCCTTCTTGGCCTACCTGAATGTTTGACGAATCCAATAGAACGACAACTTCTGCTGGTTAGCATATATTTTTTTTTTTTTAACGTTCTATTTTGCAGATGCTGGATAATAACGGATCATATTGTCGACTCGGCTACATTTTCTGGCATGTGAACTTCTGTCACCTTTAAACAGTTTGTGTCTTGCCTCTGATGCACTTTCTCTTAAATAACCAATTGAAACTATGCAGTTTTCGAATATTTTATACCTTGTGTACTGAAGGAGACATCGAGTACAAGAGATAATTTTCCATACACATAGTAAATGTTTCAAAGCAAAAGTTTTTAAATTTTTCTGAGTTAAATGAGTTCTGAGTAATGGCAAGAAATGACAATTAAAATTATATGAAAACGATGAATTTCGAAATCAATTTCTGATATAGATGATAGTAGCCTTGAACGCCCGCCAAGCCGTATTTCTATCATTACTGTTGCCACTGGCATCAGACTTTGGCTTGTCGCTCCATATTACGGCAGCAGTTTGGCAAATGTATTCTAATATAATTTATAAAATCTTTAGTTGTATTTGATATCATATGAATTATTTCTTCATTAACATACTCACAGTCAGGGGCGTACGCAGAAAAAAATTTCGGGGGGTTGTAGTGATCCTTTCAAATTTTGCATAAGATTAAGAAATGGATGCGAAAATAGTGCAGCTAACTTAGATATACTTTATTTTATTATATACATTCACAAATGCATGAACTCCTTATAAAACGATATCGACTCTTCTGGGCAGTGCTGCCATGATATCCAAAATTTCTTCGCTTGAGACTTCGATATCTCTATGAATATTGAGAAGAGCCAAACCGTTCAATCTGTCCTACGAAGAGTTGAAAATGATCTTTCACTGGGTGCAACAGGTAGGTAGAGTTGCAGCTATTTGCAGGTATCGATGCACAGTTGGATAAATCTTTTTGTCACAAATATTTAAAGTTTCAATAAAAGTTTTAGGCTCTTTTCGATCTGTTATTCTCAAGCAGTATCTGTAAATGAAAGTTTTTTCAACCATACAATGAATTTTTTTTATTTAATGAAAAATCGAAATCAAATACCTTTTCGACATTGTAACTTCAGCTTCGAACTCTTCGGTAACAGTGTCATTATTCGGCCACTGGGTTTCTAAAATTTCCACAGTCTTTTTCAAGTGAGTTAAATCGAACTTAGCTATTTTTGTTGGAAGAAGATCTTACTTATTTTTTGTCTCTAAAGAAAGAGAAGATCCAATAAATAAAGGAAAAAGTAATACAAAAAAAAAAAGAAGGAAATCTTGTATATTTGATAAAATATCACGGTGTTGAAGAAATCTAGAATCCAATTCTTCTATATAGTGATCTAACAAAGGTATCATTATCTATCGGCGATAATTTTGTTTTCCAACTACTTGAGGGACTTTTATTTCGAAGCCTCCTTCTTCGGCAATTTTTGTGTCAGTTTCAAAGATGCTTTTAAATGAATCATCTGCATTTCTACGCATTTCACGAATTTCTTCGTGCAAATCGTTAGCTTACTGAACGTATAGACTCAAATCACAGTCTTCTTTTTGCAAGAGTTGACTCATTGTTTTCGTCAAGCTAAAGCTTCAAGACTGCTAAAGCGATAACGAACTCAGACGTTTTGATTGAAGCCAGCAATGCATGAGGCTGAACTCCTTCGACCTTGTTCATTATTTGATTGCATTCTTCTAACGTCAAACAAATACTTTCATACACTTCAAAAAATAGATGCAAACAGTCAAGATGTTCCACCCACCGCGTTTCGCAAAACTTCAATAGACGTGTTTGCTTTGCGTCTGGTACAGCTTCCTTAATTATTGTTTGTAAAATATGGCCAGCTTTGTTACTACGACGGAAAAAATTGACAACAACCCAATGCAATTTCTGATGGGCGTGACATTGCAAGTGTGTGTGATAGCTAAATTAAGACTATGATTTGCACAGTGGAGATAAATAGCATTGGGATAGATCTTTCTGACTACTGCTGCGCAACTCTTGAATTGTCCTTTCATTGCACTCGCTCCGTCATTACCAGTGAAAATGCACATCATCAAAGTTTACACCAATCAAACTGAATAATAAAAATTTGTAGAAGTACCTTGACCACTCAGATAAGAAATATTAATGCCAAATTGCTAGGTAGTAAGTAATGTGTTTGTCAGTCCTTTTCCAGTTACATCGTTGACAGCCAATAAATGCAAGAAATCTTCTTGGATGAAATATTCTCCGTTTTGCTCTTCCACGAATCGTACACAAAGAGATAACTGTTCAATTCCACGAATATCTGTGGTATCATTAGCAATAATTACGAAACATCGAGACATGTTAACACGTTTTACCAAGTTTGATACTATGATTTTGCCTGCAGCTTCGATGATTTCAGTTGTATCCACTTCTCAGCGCTAGGTTTCTCATTGGTTCCCTTCCAACTGAATAAAGAGGCCAATTCATCGGTAAACACTTTTCGGATGGCACTTCTTAAAAACTGCGACTACCCATCGCCACCAATTTTTGAAATAAAGTTTTTCAAAGCAAAAACAAATTAATTGGGTAAAATTTAAAAAAATATGCAAATATACGTACAAACTCATCCCGACATTATTTACTTACTTTGTTGAAAAATTTCACTCCAAAATTTTTTTTTTGTTAAAATAATTCACTTTTAATTTATTTTTGTTTAAAGTAGAACATCTTACTTCAACAGTCGAAACGTTACAAATATCAGTTGCATTTCGACTAATGCAACCTGCAACGTAAATGATCAACAACAACTCATGCACATGACGAAAAAAATTATCATCACTTTTTAATCATAAATAATAGTCATATTTGACTCTTCCTTTTGACTAACTATATGAACACTCATATTTTAATCACCTAAAGTAGTCAAAAATGAGTAAGATGATTGTAGAAAACACAATCACACAAATGCTAGCTGGGAAGCTGCATGTTATTGTTGTATAATTGTAATCTCTTTATTGAGAATTTTCCGGTAGACTTTCCTTTGGGGGTTCAAACCCTGCGTACGCCCCTACTCGCAGTTGACATTTTTGAGGATATAGCTTTTTAGGGCATTGTCTGAGCGGCTGTTGCTGTGCCAAATGTGCAGCTTATGGTAAAAAGAAACCGATGTGCAAAATTTCACCTCTCTAGCTCAAAAACTGAGGGACTAGTTTGCATACGTACAGACGGACATGGCTAAATCAACTTTGTCTATTCATGACAAACTTATAATACTATTCACTACCGTGAAGAGTATAACAGGATAGCCTGCGTTTACTCAATTATGGTCACAAAAGAAGAAGAAGAAGAAAAAGAAGGTGAAAATAATATGGGAAGATGTAGCAAAAAGTGACCACAATCGAATTTTAACGAATAAAGTGATTTTTCTAAAACATTTGAGGAGAAATTATTATACAAATGTTACAGCTAACCAATCAGTATCCAATAAATGTTTGGGAAGGAGAGGCAGAGCACCGTCTGCCCGGGTATCTAGTACAATATAACACATTTCGATATAATACAAAAGATCTGATTTGTGGTTTGTATTGTTCTTACTTAAAGAAACTTAAATGGTCCAATAAGGAATGACGACTTCTCATTATAGCATCAAACGACAGATAGAAAAAATTATGTGTTCCGGCAACTACTGCAATAATGTGGTGTGGATGATGACGTAGAATAGGAAAAAATGGTCAAATAAAGACATTTGATACTCATTCCCTTAGTAAAATATATATGTATGTACATATGAAGGTATTCACGTATGTCAGTACATCAGTCCAAAAGCATGTTTCCCTTTGTATTTTTGCTGAATATATGTGTATAGATGAGTGTGGTAAAGTATCTGGTAAGACAAACACTGAAATTTTATAGTTTACTAGCTAATTGCACTCTGGGGGAGCTCAGATGTTGTCTACTTCTTTTAAAGCTTTCCGTATTATTTCGTAAACCATTGTACGAATCAGTAAAACCATTCCAATGAAAACTCAGATTAAATAAAGAGAAAGAGACAAAACGAGATTCATTTTGCTTTAAAGCAACATTATGCCGTGTCATTTTAAGCTTTCTTGTTGGTTCATCAAATTGATGATTGTATTCAAGATCAAACGGAATATAGCAACAGTTCCTAATTTACTTTTGGATCCCGAAAAGTGAAATCTTTATTGTTGAAAATATTTACATATGTAAATACCAAAGCAAGAAGCTCGTGAGGATATCTATTCGTCGTAAATAAACAGTTTTAAAAATTCTTGGCAAAATGTTGTTAAAAGCCAAATTTTGTTAGCGAAACAACAGGGCACACATCATCATCGCCGTCATTTTCTTTCTCATCGCACACGGTAAACATACAATTGAAAGGAGTTTGTTTATGTAACGAGACCATTAAATTTTTCCAAAATTTTACAAAGTGGCAACATATCAAACACACACGTATGTACGTATTAAATATTTATTATCGTCGTAGTCGTTTACGTTACATATTTAGTGGAGCTAATATATTATTAAACACTGTTTATCTAACATAAGAAGGATAAAAGTTACTACCAAACATCAGAAAGAAGAGATCTGTCGTATTGAAATTGTGACTCAGAATTTTATAAATTTACAACTGGCCGTGTGCTATGTTAGTAGCTGCAATAGATAATCCACAACTATGCTGCTATACTACACTTGAATAGGGTGGCTTGCTATCGACTTTTATCGACTATTTTGCTTTACCAGCAAAAAACAATTAAGTAGAAAAATTAATATTTTTTGTGGTTTTCTTATGTTTGTTTAGACTTTCTCTTATTAAACCCCAAATTTAACCTCCCATCATCTTCTCGTTGTATTGCCCTTGGTAACGTCGTTCAAAGTTCATCACATCTTGATGAAAACGCTCACCTAGCTCCTCTGAATAGGCACATAGCCCAGTCAAATAAGGCGAAAAAAAGGGTAATCTGCGGAATGAAACCAAATAAGCTGAAAATTAGTACACATGTTTGTTTTGGCATTCTATACATGACCTCAAAAGTCTAGGTCTGTGTGGTGTGCGCCAGTCAAGATAACCATATGTTGCCCTTAAATTTGTGCAGGTGAGCATGCAGCCCATAAATTTATAGTCATCGTTTTTGAAGAAAAGAGCAAACGATTTTGAAGAAAGCAGCAAACGTTTTCCGAAAATATTACACTTATGTAAATATGTACATATCTTAAGAAGTGATAAAGTTAAAATTCATGAGTCAAAACAAGCAATTTGCAGCTTTTTCTTTTCTTAAAACTACAACGTTAGCCTTGTAATATATTGAGTGATACTAAAAACTGAAAAAGATAATTTTCACTTTTCATATTATTTGTACTACCCAATTGTTTCTTAAACACAATGATTTAAAATACATTGAAAAAGATGACTGTATTTTTTTTTTTGTACAAATACATATTTTTTCACCGTTATATTTGCTGTGAAAATTTCGTTTTTGGCCAATTTTCAATTGAGTTTAGATCTGTTATTAAACATTTTCATATAAAAAGCTTAACAGCAAAGGAAATAAAAGATGAGTTGGATTTAGTTCACGGCACATCTGCTCCTTGACTTGCAACTATTTATAACTGGTTAAATGAATTTAAACGTGGTCGTACATCAACAAAGGATGAACCACGCTCAGGACGCCCTGTAGAGGTGACTACGCCAGAAATGATCAATAAAATCCATGATATGGTGTTAAGTGACCGAAGATTAAAGTTGAGTGAGATAGTAAACGCAATAGGGTGGTTGCCTCTAAAGCTCTGTTGTCGCTCATGCAACGTAATCCGAATGAGTTTTTTCATCGGCTTGTGACTGAAGATGAAATGTATAGATGGATTCACCACTACACTCCCAAAATGAAAGAACAATCAAAACAGTGGATTCTGAAAGGCGAACCATGTCCAAAGAAGGCGAAAACCGTAAAATCAGCTGTTTTTTGGGATGCACGTGGAATTATTTACGTTGACTATTTGGAAAAAGGAAAAACAATAACAGGGGAGTACTATGCATCTTTATTGGACCAGCTAAGAGAAAAAATTGAAAAAAACGGCCTCATTTCAATAGAAAAAAAATCCTTTTTCATCAGAACATTGCCCGCGTTTACAATCAATGGTTAAAATTGAAGAATCGACCACCCACCGTATTCGCCAGATTTAGCTCCAAGTGACTTTTCCCTATTCCCAAACCTGAAAAAATGGCTCAGTGGACAACGTCTTTTTCAAATGAAGAACACATCGATCAAACAAATGCTTATTTTGAGGACCTTCCAAAATCTTGTTTTTCTGACGGGTTAAACAAATTAGAGAAACGTCTAACTAAGTGTATGGAGTTCCAAGGAGATTGTATAGAAAAATAAAAAAAAAATACCAAAATAAAATTGTTTTAATGCTTTTTTCTAAGGACTTATTAACCACCCTTGTATAATAGCATCAGAATTTAAGCATTAAATCAGAAATAAGAAAAAAAATTATCAACTTGTTTAATCTGAGTTATACTAAAAAAGAAATATGCAAGTAGAGGGCTATACTTCGAAAACCATTTCAAATTTTTAAATTTCATTTTAATGGTAGATATAAATTTTTAAAAATACGAAAAATCACAAAAATATTGGTCATGTTAGATAAATTATACAATGCTAGCCATGCTACGCCCTCGTCTTAGTACTTGTTAGTGCGTGATTTTTGTAGTCACTGAATGCGGTTACAGTTAAATTTTAGCCTAGTGACTATTGATTATCATTAACAGGCGTTTGAACGATTTGCTTTGACACTACTTGAGATGCCATCATTAAAATCATTGTGCGTTATCGACACCTTTTTTGCGAACGCACAAGCAGTCATAACATAACACTTTGATGGCCATCGTATGAACAATCCATTAAGTTTAAAGGAAGATCAAATAGAGATTCACAATCACGTTTCGCCTGTCGCAATTCGTGTTGCTGTCATCAACTGGTTTCAATGGAATGTCAAAACAAAACGTTTCAAACTGAACTCAACGCAACCTCATTGATCGGCTAAAATTCCAATTCTTATTTATACTTCATATTTACCCAGACTACTTTTTATTGTCTTTGGCATAGCCGCCGCGGTAGATGATGGTCGTTCATCATGCATGGTTGACAAGTGACCAAATAACCAACAATTGTACAGCAGTTTTGTTATGTTTACAAGCAACTCAACGATCTGATGAAGAATGGTTACTGTGACACATTTTTGCTATATATTTTTTCTGCGACGTCATCCTTATTCAATTCCTAACTTAAACTTCGCAGCATATACTTATATGTATGTGCGCTTAAGTGCAGCATCGTACAAAAGTCGATATATTGCCATTGTGTGTCTTCTACCAAGAGCTCCTTAATTGTCCTTATCACTTGATTAAATGTTTTATTGTGTGCCAAATATGGTGCGGTTATAATAAATTATAAGGATTGCAGCAATTCAGAGGACAAGTGTAAAACCTGCATTTAAAAGAAAATCAATTAAAAATATGTATTTATTTAATGTTACGTCAAATTAAATATTACTGCTGTGTGTGCGAATTTCTGAAGCAGCAAATTTGTCTTACAAACACAAAAATGTATATGAAACTTCATACATATTTGGATGGTTATATACATATGTACATACATATATTACAATGTGTTTTACTGTCACTGTCTTACATCAGTTGTCAAATACTACTCCGATCGGCTAAATTTTTTTCTCTAGAATTTCCAATTTCTGTATATCCACGAAAATCTTGCAATGATCGACCAATGCCGTCGGTCAATAATACCATAGTTTGCATTTCTCCAATACTTTTTCAATGAAATTGCAATATCATATTAAGAGCATATTTCAGTAATAGTGTCGATGATAACATGCCGGCTCAAAGTAAGTATAATCTTTAACTTGAATTTATCTGAATGTAAGGCGATTATAATATTGTGGATGCTGTGCGGAGTCGCATTTGACGCTGATCTCCTGTTTTCGTTAACATTTCTTGACTACTGCTTTCATTCTGTTACGAACGAAACAGATCTGAAGTTAAAGACCGAGTATACTCAAGTACGTCATACTGCTGATTCCTTGGCATGTGTTCGTATCATTATTTGAAAAGCTTGTTATTTTGTGATTTCTCAGTTTCATAAGCGGTTACACGCCGTCATTCTTTCGTTTTGCAAGTACGACGAAATAAGTTCAGTTTTCTGTTTGGAACTATTTCTAATAAACCAAAAACCACGAACTAATAAACCAATTTTTTCTACAACTGGGCTGGTTTACGTCTGCATTTTTGGTTTGAATATATTTTTGGTCGAAGACACCCCTTACCACAAAACGCAAGGTGAGTTCTTTTCCATAGTAGATTGGTACTAAACAAGATAAGTCTCAAATACGTATATATTAATTCTGAGTATTTGGCATTACTCACATCGTCAAGAAGGTTAATACAGAAATGAAACCAGAAAGAAGGCTATCATTGGCTATGCCAAAGATGTAATACTCTTCTCGCTCCTACGGGTTGCATCCAACCTTCCTTTCTTAGCATCACTATATTCTCTCTGTTACATTTTGAGTGTCAACAAAGAACACATTTTGAGTATAAAGAAAGAACACAGTTTGAGTGGCATTGTATTTTTATTGTACTTATACTCTATAAGTTTGTCATTTAATGTGCGTTTGTATGGGAGGTACTCCTGCTGGTAACCCTAGGATTATAAAATTTACATGACTGATGGATATGAAACAGAAACTTATAGTGTCCAAATTTCACTTCAATAAGTCAACAAACAACAAAATTTTTCTAATAAGAACATTAATTGAAGTGGTGGTTTGTAGGGGAGGTAAATCCTAGAATCATGAAATTTACATGGTAGATGAATAGTGTCCAAATTTCAGTTCGATAAGTCAAAAAACAAAAAACTTTTTCTAATAAGAACTCTAATTGGGAGGTACCCCCTCCCCCCACCGAATGGTTTTGCTGCAACGTGTAAAATAGTCAAATTGAAGTGTGTACACCACAATTTCCAATCAAATACATATGTCCATAGTTAATTTAACCAGTTTTTGTGTTTAATTCAAAATGATACTATATTTTAATAAAGGTGGAATTTAAATATGAAGGTTAGTCAAATTGAGAAGCCTTCATAGTTGATTTAAAAATTCTTCTTTTCAATTTTATTATTATACTCTTCATGGGAGTGAATAGTATTATAAGTTTGTCATGAAGTTTGTAACACACAGAAGGAGACATCGCAGACCACATAAAGTATATATATATATATTTGTGATCAGCTCGATGAGACGAGTTGATTTAGCCATGTCCGTCTGTCCGTCTGTATGTATGCAAACTAGTCCCTCAGTTTTGAGCTGGAGAGCTGAAATTTCACACATAGGTTTCTTTTTACCAAACGCTGAACATTTGTCGGAATTGGACCACTAAGGGGGTACCTCCCATACAAACCCTCTTTTAAATTAATGTTCTTATTAGAAAAAGTTTTTTGTTTTTTCACTTATTGAATTGAAATTTGGGCACTATAAGTTTCTGGTCCATGTTCATCAACTATGTACATTTTATGATCCTAGGGTTACCAGGAGGGGTACCTCCCATACAAACCCAAATTAAATGACAAACTTATAAAGAATAAAAGTACAATAAAAGTGCCACTCAAACTGTGTTCTTTGTAGATAATTTAACTGTAACAGAGAGAATATAGTGATGATAAGAAAGGAATGTTGGATGCAACCCGTAGCAGCGTGAAGAGTTATACATCTTTGGCATAGCCAATGAAAGCCTTCTTCCTGTTTTTAATTTAATAATTTAATTTCAATTAAACTATTTTTTGTAGTTGAAATATACATATTATTTTATTGAAAACAAATGTGGTAAAATATAAAATAGTGTTGTATAATGTAATATAATGTATTTAAATATGAAATAGTAAAGTTTAATTTAATATAACGTATTAAAATATAAAATAGTAAAGTATAATGGTTAAATTAAATTTTAGAGTTACTTGGTTTAAAAGTGATTTATACCTCATAAAAAAACCTTTTCATTTTCATGAAATAAAAATACGATTTTATACAATTTGAGATTTTCATCTTTGTTGGCTCAATAATAATCCTTCTTATATATATTTCCTTTATAGTGTAGTTTTTCACAAACGTTTAATTCGTTCGATTCAAATCTATGTGAATAATTAATATTTCTTAAACATTGTATATTTGATATGTTCATATATACATATTTGTAAAACAAGACTGTTCAAAATAAGGAGATATTCCATTTTCATACTATATTAAAAAGAATGAAAATTTAAGAATAGATAAAGAAACATAAGAATTCACTCTAGAATTAATTACACTTAAATAAGATTTTGCTTTTTTATGTTTGGCTTCAAATCGCATTACCCAAGCATATTTCAATGGCCCGCATATAAAATTGCTGTGGGTTAATGTACCATAAAATGGTGCTTAGGTTTAAGAGTTGGCCCATATAGTTTTACATACACTTCGTGATATTGCTTTATTTTTGTTGTTAAGTTATTTAAATAAAATGAAGAAAATTTTCTTTCAAACAGTGCTGTGAATAAAACCCAGTGTTGATTATTCTCAGGCAAAAAATCGCCTATCATCAATGGCAAAATAAGTGACATAAAATTTCACTGGCAGTCATTCTTAGTTTGTTTCTTATTAAGAAATCTGAACTTCACAAAGTTCTTTCTCATTTAAAGCATGGATACATCATTTTAGAAATTTTTTATAACAAATTAGATTTAATAAAGTTAATCAAAGCACTCAGTTTCGAGATTTCAATAAGTTAAATAGGGCAGTTAGATTTGCCGATTTTATATCATGGCAAGTGTCTATTCCATAAAAAAATTTCTGTATTAATATCCACGATAGCTGTGATGCTATTGGATATTTTAAATTCAAGGTACTTAAAATTTTGTAACAAACATCTAAACATTCGATAAACGAAACTAACTTATACAAATTTTTGTCAAAATATAAATAAAGCGTTTACATCGGAAGAGTTAACGCCCTCTACTTTTATAAAAGGTTGCACTGTACAGCGAGCCGGATTTGCCTTTAAACCAAGAAGAAGAATGCAGAACGGATGGCAAAAGACTTTCTATAATGTAATGTGAAGCATCTGTAACAAATTAATTACAAAGATTATTAAAAGTCCCACCGAAAATTAAGCAATATTAATGTTTTACTTACCAACAGTTCCAGCAAGCTGCACCTCGGTCAATGAGATCGTCGTTTACGAATTTAGTAGACAGTTAATTTTTCTAGAAGTAAAAGTACTACGAATTGATAAAGAAAGAGATTCGGCGACCACGTGGCGCCGTTATTTTGTTGTGCTGTATATTCATGTCTACTGTAAATATGTTGTACATAATTATTACTACATACAGAAATAGGAAATGCACTTTATTAATTAATTTATGTAGTACACTTTTAACATCTGTACATACATAATTTTTTTTTTAACACAGGCAAACACATTTTATTTCATAAAAAACACAAACACGCATATATGTTTCTTATTTCTATTTTCTTAAATCACACTTATGTACATGCACACACCGTATATTTATTATTTAATTTTTTTTTTTAAATAAATTTTTTAATTATTAACTTTATCAACTTTAATACTTATGTATATTCACTTCGCACTATTCACCGCGGTTATGACGCAGTTTGACTGATCACGAACAGAGATGTGCAGTGATATGAATGATGTTTTGTGAAGGCTTGTCAAAAAACAAGTCTAAGAAAGCCAAGCATACACGCACAGAATACCAAGCCTGTTTGAGCTTGTGTATTGTTTTGCTTGGCTTGCTTAAGGCCCTACTCCACAGCACTCTTTGAACACTTTGGCTTTCTACGCGTTCTAGGCGTCAAACTACATTGCTCGCTTTGCGCGCTTCTGATAAATTAACGCCTTTTAGTTTATATTTTAGTTTTTTATTTGTAACAAAAGAATAAAAACATGTGTCTGCTTTCGTATATCAACCACTACTGAACTCGTTTCTTTATTCTTCTCTTTGCCATCATCTTCTCGCTATGCTTTTTTTTTGACTTGCCATCAATGCTGCGATCACACGTTGTTATGCTTGCTGTTGCGCCACCGACAGCACTTTACAGCCCTTAAAGTGGTGACGCCCAAATCCAACATAAATCTTTATGCTTTAGTTGTGTTAATCCTTTAGTGAGTATGTCAGCAGGCATTTCTTCGGTTGCTTTGTACTCCACTGTGATTACACCATCTTCAAGTTTTTCTCTGATAAAATGATGTCTTATGTCGATATGTTTGGTTCGAGGGGGGTAACCAAAAGCTGATAATAACTTTAGTGCGCTTTGACTGTCGTTGTACAACTTTACATTGTCCATATTAATGCCCATTTGGTTACAAATACCCTTCAGATAAATCGCTTCCTTTGTTGCTTCAGACATCGCAAGATACTCCGATTCAGTGCTTGAAAGGGCCACCGTCTGTTGCTTCCGTGATTACCAGCTTATCGCTGCACATGCCATGATGAATGCATAACCCGAATATGATCGTCTGTCGGTCATATCTGCTCCCCAATCAGCGTCGACCATTCCGTACAGTTGTTTCCCAGTTCCCCAAAACAGCAAACCTTCGCTCTTGGTTCCGTTAAGGTAACGTAGAAAGCGTTTTGCAGCCTTCCAGTGTTCAGCGCTGTAGTTTGTATTGAACTGACTTAAAAAATTTACTGCATAAGCAATGTCTGGTAGAGTGTTGATGCTCAAGAACATCAATGCTCCAATTAAACTCTGGTATGGGTACTTCATCATCTCGTCGATATTTTGTTTCTCAGGCTTCGTCAATTTGCAGCATGCCTCTATTGGCGTAGGTGAGGCCTTGCATGTTTCCATACCAAAACGCTTTATTATTTCTTGCGTATACTGCTGCTGCGTTAAGAAAACCGTGTGTTGCTTTAATTCTTGTGTGAATTCTATTCCTAAACACGTTCTCATACGACCAAGATCTTTCATTTCAATTTTGTTTCTTAACTTCTTTGTGATTTCGACTAACCAGACGTGATCGTTGGATGCGATCATTAGATCATTAACATATACTGTCATTAAAATTACATTCTTCTTTCTCGTCGCAATAAATAGACAGGGATCCTGTGCCATGGGTTGAAAACCTAACTCTTTCAATACTGCTGTCAATTTACAGTACCATTGTAGTCCAGATTGTCGCAACCCATACAATGCCTTTTTAAGTAAACAAACAGGATTAGTAACTTTTTTCAATTTTACATACCAATCATTAATAGTTTCAAGGATATCTCGCTCTGGAACTACGCCTTTTGTGCCAACAATATCTCCAGATCTGATTTTTACTATAAATGCTTCTAGATCATCCGGAACTTTCATGTAGACACTTTCATTCAGCTCTCCGTTTAGGTACGCTGTTACCATTTGATGTATTTCGAAATCATTTTCAGCTGACATTGCTGCTAACTCCGTACACTCGTTGTTCTTGCAACGGGGGAATATTTTTCATGAAAGTCTTCTCCAGGTCTCTGTGCACACCCTTTAGCTACCAGTCTTACTTTCTTTGTGTTATCTGCTTTGATCTTTAGAACCAATTTACTCGATATGATCTTCCCATATTCTATTTCGTGCTTGTGCCAAGTAATCGTCTTCTAACGCCTTCTTCCAAGCCGTTTTGTCTGGTGGGTCTATTTTATTTAGCACATCAAATTCATTATTGTTCATGAGAAATGCCATTTTAAATTCCTCAAAATCTTCGTCGTTTGTACTTTTCTGTCTTCATGTGCTCTTCACTAGACAGGTTTGAATCTCACAAATCGCAATTTCGTGCGAAATGTCCCGTTTTGCCACATATGTAACACTTTTTGTTTCTTTTCGCATCTACGCCTTTACTATATTTATTGTTTGTTGCGTTCTTTGTGCGTTAGCTCTCATTGCGGCATTTTGCATAGAACCCTTTTTCATTCTCCGCGATTCCGCTTCCTCCAATATCTTAATACGTAAGACGTTTGGCGCCGATAATTCGTCGCGTGTCTCCAATGCACATCTGAATGTTTCGTATGACTCAGGCAAGCTATACAATAATAATATTGCTAGCAATTCGTCGCCAATCAATACCTTTATTTCTTTTAATTTGTTCACTGCTTCGAAAAAATTATGAATATGATCACGAACATTTTTACCCTCCTGCATACGTGCTAAGGCCACCTTTTTTAAAAGTGTTGCTTTCCTTGCCGGTCGTTTTGTTGAAATGATGATTCCAATTTTTCCCACATTTGTTTGGAAGTTTCACATTCTTCTATGAAACCCAACTCTGACGGGCTTATCACGAGTAGTATATCTGCGCCTGCTTTCTCATTAAATTTCTTCCATTTTGTTTCGGCGCTCGCCTCCTCTGGGCATTTTATCTGGCCGCTTACATTGCCATAAGTCACTTTTTATTAGGACCGCCCGCATCTGGAGTTTCCACACATAATAACTATCCGCGTTTAGTAGATCAATTTTCATCATTAATCCAGCCATATTCGATTGTCTGGGCCCATAACCTGATAAAATTAACGCCTTTTAGTTTATATTTTAGTTTTTTATTTGTAACAAAAGAATAAAAACATGTGTCTGCTTTCGTTTCTTTATTCTTCTCTTTGCCATCATCTTCTCGCTATGCTTCTTCTTTTGACTTGCCATCAATACTGCGATCACACGTTGTTGTGCTTGCTGTTGCGCCACCGACAGCAGTTTACACTTCATCAGCTTCCGTAAGTAAACAAAAAACAGCTATTGTGAAATAACAATATTGAAATTACAAATTGTGGCCAGTTTTGCTTTGGTATTGCTTGTCATTTATTATTTCGCTAAAGTTATGTATTGAAAAATATATATGTATATTTTATGAAATAAAAATAAAAGGATAGCTTTCTGCATGTACCAATCGAAAAGTCCAGCTGCAATATACTGCGTTTGTGTCCAGAGAGAGACTGTTTGAGTTTTGCAAAGTTCCGTTTGGTTTTTGCAATTCTCCGGCTGTATTTAGTCGCTTCGTCAATTGCGTATTTCAAGATTTGATCGCTCAAGATATCACGCAGATGTACGTTGACGATATTATCATATATGCACAAACAAATGATGAATGCGTTTCGAAGTTGGAAGCGGTGCTGCATGAGGCTGCCAAATACAAGCTACGAATTAAATGGAAAAAGTGTCATTTCCTCCAAAACAGAATACACTTTTTGGGTCACACAGTCGAAAATGGTCTAATTTGGCCTGGCCAAGAAAAAACGCAGGCTGTCCGGAAATTTCCATATCCCATAAATATTAAAGGCGATCAATCCTTTTTGGGCCTAACGGGATTTTTCCGAAAGTTCATCAGAGGTTATGCGAATTTCACTCGTCCGTTGACAGATCTTTTAAAGAAAGATGCGACCTTTAAGTTTGAAGCGACAGAGAAAAACTCTATGAACCAGCTGAAAGATTTTTTGTCTCAAGCGCCAGGTTTACGTTTGCATTGCAGAAATGCACCAGTGGAACTTCACACAGACGCATCAAAGGATGGCTTTGGTGCAATTCTGCTGCAAGAATTTGAGGGGAAGCTCCATCCAGCTGCTTACTGGAACAAGAGGACATCAGCAGCTGATGCGAAACCCCATAGTTATATATTGGAAGTAAAAACGGCCTTTCTCGCTACTGAGAAGTTTCGTCATTACCTGTTGGGTATTCGGTTTAAATTGGTAACCGATTGCACAGCGTTCACGCAGACTGTAAGAAAAAGGGATGTGCCACGTGAGGTGGCGCAATGGATACTGTGCTTGCAGGACTTCGATTTTCAAGTTGAACATATTTCGGGTGACCGGATGAAGCACGTTGACAGTCTCAGTCGTTATCCTCACGATGGTAACGTCAGAGATATCTGCTCGCCTAAAAGTCGCTCAACAGAAGGATGAATTCATCAGTACCGTTCTGGAAGTGTTAAAGACCCGTCCTTACAAAGATTTCATGCTCAAGGGTGGAATCTTATATAAGAAAGTAAGTGGTAATGATTTGTTGGTTGTGCCAAAGACAATGGAGCACGAAGTTATAAGCGATGCACATAACGCTGGTCACTTTTCCTTGCAAAAGACGATTCATTCCAACAAGCAGTTTTGGTTTCCCCTTTTGAAGAACATGGTCACTCAAGTTATCAACTCGTGAATTAAATGTATCATTTCTAATAAGAAGCTTGGAAAACAAGAAGGACAGCTGCACTGCATTGAAAAGGGGGACAAGCTGTTACATACCATACACGTAGACTTCTTGGGGCCGATGGATTCACCGCCTAAACGGTACAAATATATTTTTGCGGTTGTCGATGCTCTTACCAAGTTTAGCTGGCTGTTCAATACAAGGAGAACAGGCTGCGACGAGGTTTCAAAAATACTGGCAGAATGGTCGGACGACTTCGACAGGCCGTATCGTCAGCGACGGAAGCGCCGCGTTTACCTCTAAAGACTTCAAAGAATACGTCGAGGAAAATGGGATTGAGCACGTGTGCACAACAGCTGGAGTGGCATGGGGTACCGGCCAAGTTGAACGAGTCAATAGAAGTATTCTCTCAATCATCGCTAAGTTATCAGCCGACGATACGTCCAAGTGGTACAAATTTGTTCCTCAAGTTCAGAGGGCTATAATTTCAACCAATGTTTGGTGTCAACATGAGGAACAGAATTGGTGATAAGCTGCTCTCGATGTTGGAGCAAGAGCATCTTAATGATTTCGACGATGAGAGAACCAGAATACGCAAGGAAGCTAGGAGGCAGATTGAAAAGGCACAAGAAAGGTACAAGAGCAGCTATGACGGAAGTCGTAAAAGCGAAGGAGTGTACAAGGAAGGCGAGTTGCTTGCAATAAAACGCACCCAGTTCGTAGCTGGAAGAAAATTGGCGAGCACCTATCTGGGCCCGTGTGAAGTCAGAAAAGTAAAACGGAATGGTCGCTATGATGTTGGAAAAGCTGTTCAATGGATGGCCCTAATGTTAATTCAACAAGCGTGGCCAACATGAAGTTGTGGAGGTACATTAGTGAGAACGAGGAGTGATTGTCGTCTGGGACAGACACCGGTAGTCAGGACGGCGGAATGTAACAAGTGGTGCTGAGCTGGTGATCGGTGACGGCTATCGGACAGACCGATATCGATAGCCGGCCGAGCTATCGATCAGCAGCATAGTTGGCAACAGCGGGTGAGAGACAAGCGGTGAACAAAGTTGGCTGTAGAAAATAAAAGTAGCAAGTCGTGTTTGGTTGTTCAGCGGTTGTGGAAAAGACGCCATAAGCAGTAATTAATAATAAATAACTAATATAACAATAAACTGTACATTAATAATAAATAATATCACATTAAACTTTACATACATATATTTGATTTAAAGTTGTTGAATAAATAAATAACTTCAACTTTCAACAAAATTTTGTAGCAACATAATCCGGAATGGGAACAATTATGACCTAAGCCCGTCTGTGATTCAAGGAGGAGTCTATAAGGAAAATCCCAGAAAACGATTAATTAGTAGTATGGGCCAAGAGATCTCAGTTTTTCAGGTCAAAATACATTCGATAGAACTAGGCCTTAGAGAAGAAATAGAGTCTGCTACTGTTTATTAGCACATACACATTCACTCTGACAGCAAGGCTGAAATACAAACACTACACGCCTTTAAGATCTAATCGAAGCTTGTTTGGGATTGCTTAACATTACTTAAAAGACTAGCATCAGATAACTATGTTAATCTGAATTGAATATTTGGACAAAGTGGATATTTTGGGAATGAAGAGGCAGATGAACTCGTCAGAAGAGTAGCTTCAAACGTCCGCATTGAACACCAATCACGCAATATAACAAAAAATATACATGTAGTCTGTGAAACAGTGAACTGTGATGTCGCTTGCATAAACAAAATTGTAATCAAGCGATTTTAAGCTATAAATAAGTCTATAAAAAGAAAGCAGTTATGGCATACTCGTGTCAACATTGAGATCGGGAACTGTGAAAGTAATCAAAAGCAAAAGTGAAATATTCATAAAGCCAAAAAGTATACTAAAAAAAAATAAAATTACCAAAATATGAAACAAAATATATCATGAAGCTAAAACTAAAACTGTGCGCAGTGCATATTGAAACACACGTTTCTTGTATGGGGACTCCTCTAATTTTTTAACTTTATTTTAGTTTTAGTATTTGTTGCTATCATGACAATAGAATTTCACATTCTGTGAAAATTTCAACTGTCTAACTATTGCGGTTCATGAGATACAGCGGATGGACTGACTGACTGACGGACGGACGGTAGAATGGACGGACGGGTTTGGGTTCGGAACCCTAAAAAGTACAAAGCAAAAATTTTAAAATTGAATTTTGCAGATTCTTGGCGCCGAACTGTTAAACGAATAGAGTTTTAATGTAACACATTTACTAATCTTTGAAGTCTCTTAATTTTTTCTTATCTTCATCTCTTATTCGGGTTAATTGTTCTCTTTAGTTCTCTTAGGTTATTTTTAAGCAGCGATTCATAACGCAATTCATGCAGTTTGGCGGAGACAACACCAGATGAATGTGCTGGTACGTTATCGTGATGAAACAACACCTTTTTTTCGCCAAATGCGGCCGTGTCTCCTGTAATTATTTGTCGAAGTAGTATTGTCCAGTGATCGTTCTTATTTTTTCTAAAAAATCCATGAGGATGACGCCCTTCGCATCCCAAAAAATCGTCGCCATGACCTTACCGGCCGATGGGACCGTCTTCGCCTTCTTTGGTGCAGATTCACCGGGAGAAATCCATTGTTTTGATTGTTGCTTAGTTTCTGGTGTGTAATGATGAAAATCCAGGTTTCATCAACGGTGACAACTCGACGCAAAAAGTCTTTCGGATCTCGCTCAAATTGCCCCAAACACTGATTCGAAGTTAACAGCCGATGTAGTACTATTTTGAGTCAGACCACAAAACAATTTGATCGACTGGAAAGTTGATGACGTCACGTATTTCAATTAAGAGTTTAGACAGCAGATGTGCAGCGCACAATTCCAGCATGGGCACTGATTTCGTCTTTAATGGTGCAACTCTAGATTTCGCTGTCAGCAATTTTACACATATGCCGCTAAGGTTCATAGTGCGAACATAAAAGCAGCATCCATATGCCTTTGTAGATGCGTCGGCAAATCCATGTAGTTGAACCTTTGCATTTGTTGTAACTCCAATGTTCAATGTGTTAGCGAATCAAGGTCGACAAAACCCTGTGTTATCGATTTCCACATCTCTTGAAACAGAGTCGGAATCGGGTCATCCTAATCTAATTTATGTTTCCAGATTTCTTGTATGAGAATTTTTGCATTTATTATAATTGGACACAAAATCCCAAGAGGATCAAATAAACGAGCGACAAGATTGACCTTTTGGTTTGTTGGTTGGTTGGTTTCCGTGGTTGGCTCGTATAATCCACTACGAGCCACAATTAGCACTAGAGTGCCATTTTGATACCACTTCCTCGCCGAACGCAATCAGTATTACTAAATCCAACCTGTCGAATTTAGGTATTTGAGTAAATCACCCGGGCATGTGACTGAACAGTCCGAGAGATTGTAAATTAAGTATTTGCCCAGAAACTTATTTCTAGTCTTTGCCAAGGCTGGGCATTGACATAGAAAGTGGGTGAGTGACTCCTCTTCGCAGCTCCTACAATGGCTTCTAAACGGAATACCCAGTCTCTCCGCGTGCATCCCTACACACCAGTGACCGGTAAAAACCGCTGTGAGCCTTGCTGTATCCGAGCGTCTTCTGTTAATGAGTCTAAAAGACCTATTTTCGTTGTAACAAGGCCAAGTAGCACGTGCTGCTCTGCAAGATTCAAGATCTTTCCACCGTCTGTTAGCCAGCTGGCGGAAAAACAGTAAATTGCTTCTCTTGACGACCGCCAGGGGAATCGAGACCTGTTCTGCCAACGATACATCAAGAGAAGCACCAGAACGAGCCAATACGTCAGCCTTCTCATACCCCTCTATGTTCTTATGGCCGGGAACCCATAAGAGAGTAATATCAGCTTAACGACTTAGCTCGCTCATCGTCGACCTGCATTCCTTAACTTTACAGTGGTGGATTGCAGTGCTTTGAATGCCGCCTGACTGTCAACGAAGATAACTATCTTACAACCTTTCGGTGCGTTATTTTTGGCCAGCCGACATGCTTCCCTAATGGCAAAGACCTCCGCCTGAAAGACTGTGGCCTCGTCCGGTAGCCGAAAAGAGTGGTCCAAGCTTATTTGTGGTTAGTGCACCTCTGCTCCTACACCGCATTCCATCTTCGACCCATCCGTAAAGATTGAAATGTCAAAATCACTCTGAAAACTGTTCTCTTTCCAATCCATCCTGGTAGGAAATTTTACTTTGAAGTCGCTCTCAAAGCTATTGTGCGCCACTATATAGTCTGTTGTTTTCTTGAACATAGGATTATTAACCACTCCTAGTATTTTACTATGTCCATATGGTCGTTCTGCCCAGCAGCTTTTTTTAACCTTACCGCGCTGTTGGAGGTCAATTGGGAGAAGATATAGTAGCACATTGAGTGCTGCCGTAGGGCACGTGCGCATGGCTCTTGTGATTCCTACACATGCCGACCTCTGCACCCCGCTAAGTTTGTGCACTATATAGCTCTTTCCTAGAGCTGGCCACCAAACAATTGCCCCGTATGTAAGAAACGGACGCACTATTGCTGTGTACATCCATGCTGTTATTTTAAGGAGTAGGCCCCATCTCTTACCAATCAATCTTCTGCAAGAGTAATAGGCCACAGAGGCTTTCCTAGCCCGTAGCTCTATATTGGATTTCCAATTGAGTTTTGCGTCCAGCATAACTCCCAGGTACTTGGCCTTGTTGGAAAGATGAAGCTGTAGACATATCTGGTTAGAGTCGAGTTTCCTAACTCTGACTGCACTACTCTGGCTCTAAGCATGTTAACTATCCATTCCCCAATGTCCTCCTCTACACCAATCCTAGCTAGAGAATCCTGGAAAGCACGTGTACTAACGTTATTGAAAGCATCCTCTATATCTAAGAATGTTGCGAGAGAGTATTGTTTATAGTAAATCGCCCTCGCTGCCGTGCGGACAACCTCATGTACAGCAATTTCCGTGGATCTACCCTTGAGGTATGCATGTTGGCAAGTCGAGATGGGAAATTTATCAATAATGGATCGAAGATGGAGCTCCTATACACTTTCCATCGTCTTCAAGAGGAACGATGTTAGGCTGATTGGCCTGAAATCTTTTGCGGACTCATGACCAATTTTCCCAGCCTTTGGTATGAAGACTACCTTGACTCTTCTCCAACTCATTGGTATGTGGCTTAGACGAATACATGCCCTAAAAATAAACCTTAGCCACGGAACTACCCTGTCCCGTAACTTCTGTAGCATTATCAGAAGAATTCCGTCCATGCCAGGCGGTTTATAGGGCGAAAAAGTATTGATTGAAGATTGACCTTTTATTTGGCGAGCTTTTGTGGTCCGAATCCTTCAATCTGTATTTAAATATATCTGCCTTTGGATTCCAAATGAGACCTAAAGTTTTCGTATCTTCATGGTCTCCAAACGAAATAAGTGTTTCTTGTTGCTGATGATCAATTATTTGGCAGTTTGCTGCCCACTGCGTTAGGATGAAACCTGCTGAATCCAAAATAGTAGACAATTCTAAACGCAATGATCGTAGTTCCCCCACAGTGTCAGTGCCAGCCAGCAAATCAAGCACATAAAAATCGTTGGTGAGTATTGATGAGCTGTGAGGATGAGACTCTGAATGTAGTTCACTTAGATGCTTTAGACACCGAATTGCTAGAAACGGTGCACTAGCTGTTCCATAAGTTACTGTGTTAAGTTGATAGATTTGCAATTTATCAGTAGGTCTTTCACTCCAAACGATTAGTTGAAAATTCCGCTGATCTTCATTGATTTCCACTTGACGATACATCTTGGTTATATCAGCGGACATTGCATATTTGCGAAAACGAAACTTAAGAAGTGTTGCATATAGGCATGGCTGTATAGTTGGACCAACCATTAGTATATCATTGAGCGATAATTGTGTAGATGTTTTGCATGATGCATCAAAGACTACCCGTAGCTTTGTGGATGTGCTCTGTGGTTTCAGAACGCATTGATATGGAATGAAATAATATGGTTCCCTGGGTATGATGTTGTTGGTTGCAGTCATGTGGCCTAATGATAAGTATTCTTTCATGAATTCAATGTACATTGACTATTGCACTCGATTTGAAAGGTAATGATACTTTGAATCGACCAGAAGGAAGTCGAACAATGGATTCAATAAACGATTTCTCACATAAAGCTTGGTTTGTCGTATACAAGTTAGCTCCAGTCAACATCGGGACTTTCTCTAGTTCCCAGAACTTCCGTACCAATGTGTCCAGTGGAGAATTGTCTTCTTGCAATGTGCTGATTAAGGAACTTGTATGAGATTGTGTGGATAGTGTAGTTTTGCAGCGTCCAGAATTTTGCGAAATTGGTTCATCTTTGCCATTCTTCACCTGTCCAGCTTTCAGCAAATCAAAAAATTCATCTGCTCCCAAGAGTATATCAACTCGTTGCGGTTTATAGTACAGAGGATCTACTAATTTAATTCCATCGGGAATTTTCAAGGTCGTCGAACTAATTGCTTTTGCCGGTTGATTAGGTTGATTGATTTTAATACGACGAATTCTGCAACCATTTCAAAACAATTGTTGTGGGAACTAATCGTAACCAACCTGTTGAGCCAAAAGATTTGACTTTCCTACTCCTAATTGATTAATATCTTTCTAATCCTTCTAAGGTTTAGGCTCTTTGCCAACTCATCAGTAATAAAATTTACTTGCGATCCTGAATCTAACAAAATTCTTGCGACTTGTTGCTGGCCAGTTTGTCCCTGAATGTTTACTACTGCAGTAGCCAAAATCACCTGATCATCAGCCACTCAAGCGTGATTAACAACCGATGATGAATTCGACGGATGATTGATTGTTGTTAATTCCCGATGATCAGTTGATGATGGTGATAAGTTAGTTGAATACCTATGCAACAAAGTATGGTGGGGTTGAGAGCAGACCTTACAATGCATCGATTTACATGCTGACACATTGTGCCCCTTCCTTAAGCAATTTAGGCAAAGCGGGAATACTTTTACAAATTTAAATCGATTTGTGACATTAATGACAGGAAAAGAACTGCATTCATGAATGTAATGCTCGTTAGATTTGCAGAATGTGCATTTGCGTACTGTGAGCAACGGACAACGATGTTTTCCCAGCATTTCTAGTTTGATTCTTCTCCAGAGGTTGCCTCTTTAACAGATAAATATTGGTATCGTTTCTTTAGCGCTACCTCATAATCACTCCATTATGGAATTTATTGTAATCTAAACTTTATTCCCATTTTAATTCTGTTTTTGGATCCACTTTAGACATTGCAATATGAATAAGCATTGCGTTCGCTATCTTCTTATCATCTCCAACCGACAACAAAGACTCGTACATTGCTGATACATTATCAATCATGGAACGCAATCCTGATGTTGAAGGGTTCTGCATTTTAGGTATATCGAAGAATCGGGAAATAGTATCAAAAAATATGAAGCAATCATTATCATTAAATCGTTTCAAGGCAGCTAACGCCTTTGGGTAGTTGTTATCCGTTACTTGGAAAGCCTTCACTGTTCCTAAGGTTTCCTTCTCCAGACAACCAATCAAATGGTTAAATTTTTCAACTTGCGATAAACATGGATTTTTGTCTTCTAGGCTTGTAAATAAACCAATGAAGTTTTTATATCCTGAATAATCTCCACTAAATCTTGGCAGAGTCATTTGTGGTAATTGATTTCTATTTGGGGTAGATGAGATTGATTTAGCATCTGACTTGGGTTCGTCCTTATAACGACCATCAATAGAAGCGATAAGTGCCTTTGTCGACACGCCCAAGTCTTCTAGATCTTCAGAAGAAGCCAGATCAGGATTTATGTTGCTTAATTGTCGCTGGATATGAAACGCGTGATCAATATATATTTATCTAGAATATCCGAGCGATATCCTAATTCGAGGGGATCAAAATCAATTGATTGGTCATATATTTTCTTTTTAATTTGTGCTATGTCATCTTTGACGACATCAAGTTGTCGAAGAAGATCAACTGACGGCGATTATACGTCAGTAGAAAATTGACTTTGCGGTCGTTTTTTATTAGGCATGTTACTTTCAGTTTTGTATTAGTGTTGCTAATAATGTGTGTAATACTCACCGATATGCGTGCAGTCGATAACGGACAGAAAGAAACCAACAACAAAGCTTAGCTATCAAGAAATGTAAGGGACGACGAACAGGTACATAAGGCAAGTGACGGACCGTTATGTGCCTTTACGTACAAATATATGCATATAAATATTTGTTGTTATAATTCTAATGAATTTGAACAATCGAATGCAAACAAGTATGGAATTGATTTTATTACAATCTCGATCCCATATGTCACTTGCATTCGTTACCTGGCAATTTTGTTATTGTTTATATATATCCAAATATACGGCCTGTGCTGGTACTAGTAAAGATCCAGACGCTACATTCCTTGATTAATACACGGCCTGTGCTGGTACTAATGAAGATCCAGAATCTTGATTCCTTGATGATGTGTGTGTGACGATGTCTACGCCGAGTCCACACGGGGTCGTCAAAAAATGTTAGTTCGAATAACTAATGAACGTGCCAACGATAGCACAAATCAACTTTCTTTTTTTGTGGACGCACTAACGTTTACACACTTTGGTTTCTTTTTCGTAAGTGATCTTTATTATACAAAATTAATATCAACTAAGCTGCTGAAGGCAAGCACAAAGGAGAAGAGAGCAAACTTAACGTAACAGAATTCATTTACTTAACTGTTAGCATTTTATATAAATTGTATAAACATCTTAAGACATGAGTTAACATCTTAGGAAATGACTTAACATTAGGAAATGTGTTTTTGATGAATTTTGTTAATTGCATCAGAAATCTGCTGTTCATTAAAATCAGGGTTGCAAACCGCTTTAAAAATCGGAGTGGGTCGGTTCAGTGGTTCGAACCAATTAGAGGAAACTTGTACCGGTGCAAGAACCAATTCATGTGTACCTCTGAACCGCGGTTCGGTTCGATTCAAATGGTTCAATATTTTTGCACTAAGTGTGTATATCTTGTATCAAAACTTTTCTTTTACGCAAATTATTATTTCAATAAACATTTGATTAGTTAAGCAAGTTAAAAGGCATTGTTCTTCAATTGCCTTGCAATAATTTACATAAGTTATTTTCAATTATTCTGTTTTCAAATTTAATAAAAGAATGTCTTCCAAAAGGTCTTCATCTACATTTGCCCTTAAGTCAATTAAAATAATTTTTAGTACATATTAGTGTCTTTAAGTAGTCAAATAATATTCTGATATACATTTTCTGTAATGGCGGTGCTGTTTCCTTTTTAGTGGGTGGAGGAAAGCTTAGCTCAATTGAGACTAGAAATTTATTTGTTAAGCTAGGAAATCGGGGCGAAACTTTTAAAGAAATTAAAATTTTTATTGAATGCACTGTGATATTTACTGATATCTTATTATATATTTAAATGATTAATTCTTGCAAATATATAAATGTATACATATAAATATAAACTATATATCTCGGAAATGGCTCTACCGATTTGGCTGATTTTTTTTGTTATGTCGAAAAAGAAAATTCGGAAAACCCGAAACGAACAGCCGAAAATCCAAATCAAGGTGTGCAAGTGAAATGGCACATGAGATGGTTGTCAGATGAGAAAATGTTGTTCATGTGTTTGCTGGAGCAGAGTTGCCATATGCATAGAGAAGGCACATGGCACGGTTGTTTAATGGTGCAGAGATGCCATATGCATAAAATATAGTGCGATTTGCCCATCAGAATAAGTTATTTTTGAAACTACTTTGAATATCTTGATTTTGAAACGTATTTAATCAGTAATAATTCGTATCTACATATATTTCCAGAAAAAACATCTAAAAAGATCAGCTCAGTCACCGGACTTTAATCCCATCAAAAAAATTTGGGGGAGATATTAAACGTATGGTGGGAGCAGCAAATCCTTCAAGTAGCACACAACTTTGGATGGTGGTAAAAGAGGCATGGGCTCAGATACCTGTGAAGTGTTGCTAATGGATTCCGGTGCTTGTTTAGTTTCTCAGCATTTATAAAATTATGAAGCTATTTCATTTTTTACTGTTAGTATATTAAGATCTATATGTAGCCGCTCGTTTTTAAAATACTAGGGGACTCCAGTTATGTTTCTTAATATTTTAGATTGCGTTCTTTGTATAACGTTTACATTAGAGGCACTTACATAACCCCATAGCTGTAATCCATAGGCTTTATGATGCTGCTATGAAGAGAACTATATACTTAACTAGCGTACCCGGCGTGCTTTGCTACCCTCACGACTTGAAACTTAATTCTTAATAATAGTATATTTAAAATTAAAAAATGAAAAAAATAAGTATGCAACTCGTTTTATTAGCATTCATTTGTTGTTTTATAGCGTTTTCACACTGAGCCTGATGTAAATCAATGTTGATTTGCCTACTGATACGGATCAGATTCGACAACAACCACAAAGAAAATGACGTCATTCTGGGTTGCTGTTGTGGAATTTGATCCGCATCAATAGTCACATGAAGAATTGATTTGCCTTGATTTGAAAATCAATAATCGTTAGTGTTGGGCAATTTCTGCCTTTCTAAGGTGATTTTTGTCTGTCTACCTCTTTTTTTTGGGCGCCATCACAAAACAGATGATGATGGCACATAACATTTTTAAGTAGACCATAAATTGTTAATTTTTTTAAAAGATTTTAATAAAATGAATATCAGGAATGAAAAAGAGAACTTCAAGAACTATTTGCATACATATATTGCGAAATGTTCTAAGTCATGTATTTTTCACAAATTTCTCGTTTTAGTTTAGCCAACGTGCTCGCAAAGTTCCACGTGTGTGTATAACTAAAACAAAAAACAGCTGGTCATGATGCATAATATTCGGTCTGAACGAAAAACAGCGCCACCTATCGTGTCTAACTGTTTCTTACATCCTTCCAGCCATTTAGGAGAAAAATAGTCACCAAATTTTGTACACTCGAATTAAATATATAAAGATGTTTAATAAGAGCGTGAGTTGATGAGCCAGTGAAAGCTGTTGGCTTTCAGTTTCATTTGAGTTCTCTTGGCTTCAATGTTTTTTCGCCAAGTAAGTCTTCAGTCAAGATGGGCTCCAAGGTACACAACGTTATCTACTTGTGGAATCACAATATTGTTTAGAGTTAGTGGAGGGCAAGTGCTTCTGTTGAGTGTGAAGGTAATGTGTTTGCTTTTTTATCCAAAACAGATGGTGCTTACATCATACAGCGAAATCTACTTAATATTTAGGTATCATCTGCAAAAGAAGATAGTGTGAGTCGATTATCCGTTAGTATGCCTGATGTGTACAGCACATATAGAAACGGCCCAAGAACGCTTCCTTGTGGAACTCCGCCTCTAATATCGTAGTTTCGTGTTGTGTACTCGTTTTATCGCACAGAAAACATTCTGTTGCTGACATTACTTTCTAGGACATTGTAAGTACATATTTTGTGGAAGGAAAATTTTTATTTATTATATAAGGCCATCCAATCAAACTTTATCGAATGCCTGGGAAACATCAAGAAAAATATCAGAGCGGTATTCGCGGTGTTTAAATGCTGTACGAATCTCAGAATGTCTTCGCTTTCTCTTCGTCACTGCGTGAAGCTTTTTTTATGAAAACAAATAAATATTTATAACAAATGAAACTTTACATATTTTCCAAAATAGCCTAAAACTATTATTTTCATAACTTTATGGTCGAACATTGCACTTATAATTTGATTTAACTATTTTTATGGACACAGCTGTAAATAATTTATGGGATCTCCGATATCTCATTATGTGTGTTACGAACTTCTTAACAAATTCACAATATCATTCACTGCGTGAAGAGTATAATGAGGGCACGAAAAGACGGACCAATCAATTCAAAATGTCATGCTTATCATTTCTATGTATGTAGTATGTATACCTACTATAGGGAATCTGAAACACACATCTGTATCGACATAAGCGAAAGTAAATAAACAACATATAGTTACACTTTTCATAAAAAATGTAGCAACATTTTCATCAAAACCAATCAGAGCAACTCAACAAACAAACCATTTCTAACCCTTTGATCTTTTCACTTATCCTATTTATACCAGATGTGGGTACAAATCATCGACAACTGTCATGTCACCAGTTTATTGTGTAAATGGAAAATATAGTATTAAACTTATTTAGATTTTGTCATTTTGCGCATTAATCATTGTTATATCTATGGTGTGGCTTTAAAATAACAAGAATATTACTGTAAAACTTTTCTTTTCTATTTACACGTAGTATTTGTCTACTATCACATTTAATATACGCCACTCATCTATCCATCTATTGAGGTATTCCTCATGCGAATCTTGTTTATTTTTTGCACAATTGATTTAAATATCAGATGATAATAATCAGATAGCAAGGGGAACTTGGCTGTTAAAGCTTTAACAAAACAATACAATATGAAGTGTAATTATAGTAAAACCAGAAAGAAGGCTATCATTGGCTATGCCAAAGATGTAATACTCTTCACGCTCCTCCGGTTTGCATCCATCCTTCTTTTCTTATCATCACTATATACTCTCTGTTACAGTTTGAGTGTCAACAAAGAACACACTATGACTATCAAATATCAGCACAGTTTGAGTGGCACTGTATTTTTATTGTACTTTTATAGTGGCTTTACAGTGAGCTGAGATTCGAATCTATGAAGATGCGACTATTGATTCGAGTTCCATTTGACAACAACGATTCGATTGAAAGATGCTTATCTCAAATTGATATGCTAATATTCGGTTTTTTCATATGGTCAGTCTTAAAAGTGTTGAGCGATTTTTCCATGTAAAATGACAGCATTTTGATAACTTCGTCGTTCCTTGTGATTATCATGTGTATTCTTTTTCATTTTCTGTTCGTGAAACTAAAATAGCACTGTAAAGCACATTATAAGGTTGTCATTTAATGTGGGTTTGTATGAGAGGTAACCCTTCTGGTAACCCTAGGATCATGAAATTTATATGGTTGATGAATACGGATCAGGAACTTATAGTGACCAAATTTTAGTTCGATACGTCAAAAACCAAAAAAACTTTTTCTGATAAGAACATTAATTTAAAGGGGGTTTGTATGGAAGGTACCCCACTAGTGGCCCGTTTCGGCTGATTCCGACAAATGTGCAGCGTTTGGTAAAAGAAAACTTAAGTGCTACATTTCAGCTGTCTACCTTAAAAACTGAGGGACTAGTTTTGCGAACAGATGGACCGACTCCCGTGAAGAGTATAATAAATAGTTATTAGATTTTCCGCAGACGCAGTCGAAAGAAAAGCAAAATATCAAACCTGAAAACTTCGTACCATAAGTATTTTTGCAACAGGTTTGCGAGGCCCTTGACATTGTGGAATCAGGTTAAACATGATACTTGACGAGATGTGCAGTTATTGATAAATAAATTTAAAGTATTAATATAGTTTATTGGAAATTAATATCTTCTAAATAATTAAATCATAATAATGTACCGAATGAGCTACGTCATTATACTCTTCACGGGAGTGAATAGTATTATAAATTTGTCATGAAGTTTATAACACACAGAAGGAGTCATCGCAGACCACATAAAGTATATATATATTTGTGGTCAGCTCGATGAGACGAGTTGATTTAGCCATGTCCGTTTGCCCGTCTGTCCGTCTGTATGTATGCAAACTAATCCCTCAGTTTTTGAGCTAGAGAGCTAAAATTTTGCACATAGATTTCTTTTTACCATACGTTGCACATTTGGCGGAGTCAGCCGAATCGGACCACTAGGGGGGTACCTCCCATAAAAAACACCATTTAAATTAAAGTTCTTACTGGAAAAAGTTTTTGGTTTTTTAACGTATCGAACTGAAATTCGGACACTATAAATTCCTGATCGATATTCATCAAGAATGTAAATTTCAAGATCCTAGATTTACCAGGAATGGTACCTTCCATACAAGCCCAAAATAAATGACAAACTTATAAAGAGTAAAAGTACAATTAAAGTACAGTGCCACTCAAACTGTGCTCATATTTGATATCGTGTCTTGTAACTTCAAGATTCCAGATACTTGCAGTTGAAGGTTGTGCTAAAAAATTTACCAAATAAGCAAAACGTATTTGAAATTTGGACTCACAGAACTGATCAAACAACTCTTTGTTCTCTTTGTTCGTTAAGAATATTTGTACTTCCTCTCTCAGTTCGTACAATGTCGATAACATGTTTCCTTTGGAAAGCCAACGAACTTCCCCGTGGAAGAGCAAAGTTTCGTATTCAGAGTGGGTTTGTGTACCACTTTGGGTGCTTTCAGGGACCATCAGTATTCCGCTGACCTCCGGTTAAAATCCAATGGTGTAGAGTCAAGTTTTCCCTTCTATATTTTAGACCCTGCATTGTCTAAAACCGGATCTCATAACGTGTAATCAACCTTGGATGCAGATACACTTTGTCATAGCACGAGTAGAGGACATCATTTCACTTAATGGTTTCGTACAAATCGCGACTGGTAATGATTTTCAAGTGTCTAGTATCTAACCAGTTTTTTTGCGCCTGGACTAAAGGAAGGATCATAAAAATGTTGGACATAACTTAGATTTCTGAAAGTCCTGCACTATATTTCTTTCCAATTCCTATTTGGTATGAACTGTTGCAACTATGATGTGATATTCGAGTTCATATATTCGATTAGCATCGTGCCTGGTTTAAGGTTTTGTTACAAAAAGTTGTGGTTTAGTTTACACATAAACATTTACTTTACTCGTATCAGACTATCACTCATTGTTCCAGAAATCCTCTTTTCTTCACCTTTTTTATGCATCTTTACATCGTCATATTTTTTCATTTTCTTCTTTCAAATCACCTTCAATCCACCTCCTTTTTAATGTTGCTTCTTCCAGGAATACATACAGATCTCTACAAATTGTCTTAACAGTATATACGAGGTGTACCCAAAATAGGTCATATTCAAAGCGAAGCTTTTTTTGCTCTACCATGTAAAATTTTGGAATGAATACCCCAAACTTACAAGCCATTCATAAATATAGCCTATTCTAGAGTCGTCAACTACGTGCTTAATCCCCACTTAACCACTTAGCTCCCCAAGAGCTTGAAAATTAATCCTTATGATCATTGGCCTCATCAGGAAAATTTAATTTCTTGCTATGCCATACTTACTTACTTATAACTAATTGAAAGAAATTTTTTCTTGGTTTGTTTGTATAAGAAACATGTTTGATTGATTCAGTTTAACATGCAATATGACAAGTCATGTTAAACAACTAAAAGCCAAATTTATCGTTGTTCAAACTATTCTCTGCAGAGAAAAATAGTGTGAATAGTCACTTTTTATTGCAACTACAAAAGATACACGGATCTTTATCATTTAGATAAATATTTATTCCGATTTACAATTACTAAGACAAACAATAAAATGTAAAAAAAAACACACATCAATTCAGATTTTATGCCAATTCAAAACTTTCATAACAAGTTATCAAATTGGATTTTCGACCCTTCAGGCAACGATGTGTGAAGGTCTTTTGGTTACATTTGCATCTAATACACAAACATAATGCGTTAATTTAAAAGCTTTTCCTTTAGATGAGACAACTTCTGTTTTGGGCAACAAATGTGTGTTTGTAATAAAATTTGCGATATTATTCTTTACTTGCAATAGCAATAGAAAAATGTAAAAATATGAAAAATAGCTAAAAAAAAAATAAAAATATGCTTCTGTGCATTTTCCCTAAGGAAATGTTTAGCAAGACCGCAGGACATAGGAGTACGAATGAATAAACCAACGAAACAAATAAACAAATGATGTAAATTTTATTTTCTTTTTTAGTATTTGAAAATATAAGAAAAAGAAGAATAAGAAGAAAAGGAAAGTCCACACAGTGGGGGTAAAAGAATACATAGAAATCAACTTAGAGCATAAATTGAAAATTTGAAAAAAATCCTAGAAACAAAGTTACAAATTACATAAATTCATTTTGTGGGCGAAGTGATTTTCGGGCTTACTTTTTATCTTTTTTACTTCGTACAAGTCTGAGGTTTTACGAATAAAACATGAGGGTGCAAATGAAAATATGTATATATTGCGCATCAGCTGAACAGGTAAACACAAATGTAAAGAAAATTTAGTTCCTCAAATACAAACGTTTCATCATTTCATATTGTTCCATTCCTTTTAAACGAGCTTAGCAACTTTATTGAAATTCAATACATCAACGTCGGGAAGGTTGTAGTTCGATTTACATTAACACGTATCATTTAAAGATACATATACCGAAGAAAACAAATTTCAAAAAAGCTTTCTGGAAATCTTAAGAATACAAAATCAATGGATGATTGAAAACTCTTTGAAAAAATTCATCGATGAAGACATTAAAATCCACTTTTCTATATTTATCGAATTTGACATAGGAAAAGTATCCCAGTTGACATTTAATCACAGATTTCTGTCAATTCTAATGGAATGTTGTCAAAAATGTCTTAATGCATATTGTCATTTGTCAGAATTTCGCTCTGTGCTTTGAACGCCAATATTTATTTGTTTGTCAACATACTAATCTATCTTTATAAAAATGAATCGCTAAATGTGTGGCTAAGCGCAAAACTTTTTCACTGAGTACGCATAGGAAGCAAAAATAATTAGATGTCAATGGTATTACTTATGAGAGTTATGCGGGTCTTGAGCGGGTAAAACTACCGCTTCCGTATCCGAAAATGATCCGCGTATGAATCATATGTCGCTCAGTTTGAGGCAGCAAAAACTATCATTTGCGGCACTCGCAAACGGGCCGGTAATGGAACATTTTGCGGCCCGCCAATGATACCGTTTTCTGCTCGCCAATTTCACCGATTGCGGCCAGCCAATGATACCGTTTTATGCCCGCCAATGACACCGTTTGCGGGCCGCCAATGAAACCATTTAATTAAAATACTATTTACAATGTGCATAATTCATCTATAATAACAATTTTCAACTATATAAATATTGTTTCTACAAGATTAAAAAGAAAAAAATAGGAACGTCTAATCCTTTTAAAAAAAAAAAAAAAACAATGATTTACTCCTTGCTCCGTTTGCCGATGATTTTCTACGTTCTCGTCATCCTATCTTGAGCGTATTGGAAAAATTTTTGTGTTGTCCTGTCGAAATCCGCCACTGGATGATCACTTGTTCGTACTAAGAAGAAAGAATGAAAGAATTGGAAAATATAAAACTTCACTTTTTATTATAATTTTTTGTTTACTCACTCTGTTAAATTTTGCCACTTGGAACCAATGTAATTGTATTACCAAAACGATTTTTTGTTCACTAAATTTGTAATATTGATAATTAACATGAAAAAGAATAAAAACATTAAATAAAAGCACCACTCACTTCACTTTGTTTTCTTTTCTACTTACGTTGCTTTATTACGCATACAACAAATAATTTTTTACTCTGCACGGGAGTGAATAGTATTATAAGTTTATCATGAAGTTTGTAACACACAGAAGGAGACATCGCAGACCAGATAAAGTATATATATTTGTGATCAGCTCGATGAGACGAGTTGATTTAGCCATGTCCGTCCGTCCGTCTGTATCAAAACTAGTCCCTCAGTTTTTGAGCTAGAGAGCTGAATTTTACACATGGGTTTCTTTTTACCATATGCAGTTCATTTGTCAGAACCAGCCGAATCGGACCACTAGGGAGGGTACCTCCCATTCAAACCCCCTTTAAATTAAAGTTCTTATTAGAAAAACGTTTTTTTGTTTTTTGACGTATCGAACTGAAATTTACACTATTGATGGCCATAGATTACAAACTTATAGTGTCCAAGTTTCAGTTCGATACGTTAAAAAACAAAAAACTTTTTCTAATAAGAACATTAATTTAAAGGTGGGTTTGTATGGGAGGTACCCCACCTAGTGGTCCGATTCGGCTGATTCCGACAAATGAACTGCGTATGGTAAAAAGAAACCTAAAACCACAATTACAGCTCTCTAGAACTGAGGGACTAGTTTGCATACATACAGACGGGCAGACGGACAGGCGAGCATGGCTTAATCAACTCGTCTCATCGAGCTGATCACAAATATATATACTTTAAGTGGTCTGCGATGTCTCCTTCTGTGTGTTACAAACTTCATGACAAAATTATAGTACTATTCACTCCCGTGAAGAGTATAAAAAGAAAATTTAGTGATGCTAAGGAAGGAAGGTTGGATGCAACCTGGAGGAGCGTGAAGAGTATTACATCTTTGGCATAGCCAGTTATAGGCTTCTTTCTTGTTTTTTTTTTTCAATGTGCTTGTACGCACGCGCCTGCTGCACTAAATGTATACACAATCAGAGTTCGCAAATAACAGTCAACAGTTTCAGGCTGTCTGCAAAGAACTGTTAAATGCGCACGCAATGCAAAACTGTTAAACAAGAGAATTTAACATTGATTTATATTTTCTGCTGTCGCTCAACCAAAAACAGTTTTTTCAGTTTCTCTTCCCTCTGGTTATTCGGGAGTAATTCACGAAAAACAAATTCAAAAAGGTCTTCGGGTACATATGCACTTGAATGAGCGGCTGCTTTTGCGCTTCTCTCTCCCCCTCTCTCTCTTTGTTGGGTATACTGATATTATCCAACAACAAGGGCGTAGCCAGATACGGCAGGGTGTGTATATTTTATATCTAATTACTCATTAAATTGTCTCAAAAGTGCATTGCTGCATCTTCAATATTTATAATTAGTGTAATAACATAACTATTTCTTTCCAATAAGAAATGTGTTTGTAGTATGCATTTTATTGGACCCCCTTCTCGAACAAAATTCTGGCTACGCCATTGGCTCGCCTCATGCACATGCTGATCAGTATTTTTTAGCACACTCTCTCTTTCTCTCCGACTAATCAACTAGTGTCACACCACACCAGTGATGCCATTTCAGCCTTTTTCCGGACAGATCTGTCCTTTTTTTAACTGCCCTATCCGGAGAAAAAAGTCAAACATCCCCTATCCGGAAATCTATCCTTTTTTAGTTTTAATGTATTATTTTATTTTTTTTTTTTTTTCAAATTCTGTGAATATGCTAAAATTACGCAAATAATAGAAATAGTCGGCATGTATCGGGTTGTGCTCATCACTAATACCATAACTTAACTTTGTGGCTGATCACATGACCGAAAACGGCACATGACCCGAAGTCATGATGAAGTGATGACACCCCTTTAGGAACCCGGAAACAGGATCGAGTTCACAAGACTACAAGTAGACTCTGGAAAAAGGAATTTAAACAAGTGAAGAAGAACAACATAAACAAACATGCCAAAAGAAATATATAAACAAAAATTTCGCGAGTCGTGGCTAAATCAGCCTGATTTAAAAAGTTGGGTGAGCCGCGATCAAAAAGATAACAATAAGGCTTACTGCAAGTTTTGTAAGTGAGGGATTAACTCTAAAATTGATCAAATACGTGCGCACATTCGCACAGACAAATAAATTATCGTTCCCACCTAAACCAAGGAACGAAACTGCTGTCCAGGAGGCGGCCCAGAATGCTACGTTTGAACCAGTCGCCCATTTAAGCGACTTGTGCAAACAAAAATTTGGCGCATCGCAATTGCAATTGCGCCGGACGAAATGCACACAGGTTATTAAAAACGTGTTAGCCGAACATTATAGAGAAGATCTTCGGAAAGATATTGGTGATGCAAAATACAGGGTGCTAATCGATGAGACGACGGATGCAAGCTTTGCTAAGGTTATTGGTAGGACGCACTTATTATATTATAGGTAGGTAACACTTATGAGGTTCCAAATAAATATCTCAACATGATTGGCACTAGTGCCTCCTACAGTAGTGCCTTAAAAGAAGAGGATTATGACCTCATAGATGAGGCAATAAAGGTCATTTAATATAAAAAAATAAATTAATAACTTGAAAATTAATAAAAATAAAAATAATAAGGCAAAAAAATTTGTCCTGTTTTCTGTCCTTTTTTTAAATATTTTTTGTCCCTTTTTTCCCGCTTTTTTGAGGTCGGTCTGTCCTGTTTTTGTGATAGGTTGATGGCATCACTGCACCACACCAACAACACAAAGACATTTATGCTTTCCACTTATTTCGTTCTGTCTTCTCAGAAACACTCCTTTTTGACAAATTGACCGAATTGGTCTTTTGGAATGGTTATTGTTAGACAGACATTTTTTTCCCTCAACTGTTAACTTAACAGAAAGTGCTTAAGCAAAGCAACAGAAGTGTTCGGCGCAGAGAAAAACCAATCGGCTTCACTTATTTCTGTTATTGCAGTGAGCAGAAAGCATTGAAAATATGTGTTGACTGTTATTTGCGAACTCTGTACACAATAAAGAATAGCGCGAACGGCAGCGAAACAAATACCGAAAATTTTGTGGTTGTGCCGTTTGTCAGTTAAACCGTCGGTTACCTCTTTTACTTATTATTGCTATTTATCCGTTTCATGTCCGAAATATTCCATTTCTGAGCATGCAACTGATATTGTTGCGGCGCTGGTTTTTTGTTGTTGTGTTGTTGTCTCTTTTGCCTATTTTTTTTTTATACATCCGTTTTGTACGGACAAAACGCTCATTTCAAAGCCCATTTCAGATAGTTTCGGCGGAGGTCCACTCGACATACGATGCTTGGCACACTGGGGTGCTGCTAATGTTGATCCTGTGCATACTATCTGCTTTCTTTTTAAAGGGATTTTTTTAGAGTTTCACAACTTTGAGTTGGCAACACTGCTTTATTTGACAATTTTTATTACCAATGACAATATTTATTTGACTGATTTAACAGCTGATAGATTTTTTTTGGTTAGTTTTGTTTGTCATTTCATTATGAATAGAATTACACCAGAGCAACGCTTGTAAATTCTTGAAATTTTTTATCAAAATAATGGTTGTGTTCGTTAAACTTATCGTGCACTTCGTCCATTTTATGATAATGATAATCGTCCATCAGAGCGGCGAATTCGAATAACTATGGATCGTTTTCGCACCACGTTTACGTAATACGCCGAACAGTGCGCATCGAACAAGCTGTACCCGCTGTACAGCAAAGCATTGAAGAAGACCCAAATCAATCAATTCGTCGCCGTTTCAGCAAAGCCGGTTGTGTAAATTCATAGATTTTACGTAAGGATCTTGCTTTTAAGATTCAACTTGTGTAGGAATTAAAGCCAAACGACCATCGTATGCGCCGCCAATATGGCCAATGGGCTGAAGCACAAATTGATATTGATCTTGATTTTCTATACAAAACTTTGTTCAGTGATGAAGCTCATTTTTGGTTGAATGAGTACGTAAATAAGTAAAATTGTCGCATTTGGAGTGAAGTTCATCAACAAACTTTTGTCAAAACACCAACAGAAAATAATTGTTGGGTGCGCTTTATGAGTCAGCGGAGTCCATATGTCTTCAAAAACCAGAATACTACTGTCAACGGTGAACGATACAGAGACATGATTAAAAGATTTTTCGTACCTCAATTAGCTGACATGTGGTTCCAACAGGACGGAGCCACACAGCGTACGCTACAATTGATTTACTCAAAGTAAAGTTGTGTAACTCACACAACAAACACTTTATATACTATGTATTACTACCCCGCGTAATGTTAATATGGAGATGTTGTTCTTGTTATAATTGGTTGCTGTCAACATTGTATACGTAGGTTCTTTCTCTTGAATGAGTGAAATGCAATGTGTAAAAAAATTATCTGATATTTTTGACAAAGACGACTTGCTTGATTTGAAAATACATACATATGTCCCTAACCTATAAATGCAAATTTAGAACACCAATTGCTCGACAACAGTTGGTCTTAACACAGCGAACATGTGACCCGCGCTCTTCCCTGCTCAATAAACGCAAATTGAGAAAAATAGTTCTGCTGTCGTTATCCATCGTGTAATAGCCGACGAAACATGAAACCTCGCTTCCACCGCTCTCAATGAATATCATGTACAGAAAGAAAACTACAAAGAGCGCATTTCACTCAATAAATGAGATGAAAAATACAACAATAACAACATCAAAGCATTAACAACGAAAAAACATACACAACGTTTTGTGCTTGGGTCTTGCAGTGAAATTGCAAAAACTTAATACTTAAAAATAGTATATTTAACTTTAAAAAATCAGCCAAGTGTACCATCGTAAAAGAATGAATAATGTATTCAATAACTCAGTGCGCAGTGCATATTGGATCAAACGTTCCTTGTATGGGGACCCGTTTAATTTTTTAACTTTATTTAATTTTAGTATTTGGTGCTACGAGGATTGCTACTTAAGTCTTGAGATATGGCAACACCAATGTTGATATGTCAAATCTGACATTGGTATCGTAAAGCTTGTCGTTTTTAATGATAAATGTACTCAGAACGTTTTGTCATACGAGTGCTATTTGTATTGTTTACAATGACTTGGAAAATTCGTTTCGGCTAAAAAATGGAATTAAATCGTGAACATTTTCGTGCAATGATTTTTTATGATTTTCGACATGGATTAACTCAACAAGAAAATTTCAACTGTCTAACTATTGCGGTTCATGAGATAGAGCGGAGTCGGACGGACGGAGAGATGGCGGAAGCTTAGTAATAGGGTCCCGTTAGCACCCTTTGCCTACGGAACCCAGAAAATGAAAAAACAAGAATGCAACTCATTTCATAAGCATTCATTAGTTGTTATTGTTAAAAAATTTTAAAATTGCCTTAGTACATTTTGCGCTAGGTAAAGAAATATTAAGAATTTGATAAAAAAAAAACTGCCTGGATCTCAATAACAACGCCACATATCGGTTCCAACTGTAGCTTACACCCATCTGACCAACAAAACAAATTTCATCAAAATCGGTCCAGCCATTTAGGAGAAAAAGTGTCACAAAAATCCATACACTCGAATTTGTAAAGAGAAAAGATAATATATGTGTAGATATCACATCAAACTTTCTTTAAGACAGTTTACAGTTGAGATTAAATAAATATTGAAAGTGAAAGCCTAGTCCTGTATTAAAAAATCGCCAAAAATTTTAAATTTTATATGAAAAACGTTTGGAACTTTCCCTTAAAGTTTCCGTTTGTGTAAAAGATGTATAAAGTTCGTTGGAATCAGTATTCAGAAAAAGTAAACATTAATAAAATTGTTTATAAGAATAATGAAATAAATGACATGGTGATAAAAATATTCAAATTTGATTACACTGCTTTGTTAACGAAATGATAGGCATATATTGTACATACATTGAAATACATTTGTAACTTTTGTACTTACATACAAGTATATACTAAATTAAGACAAAAGTCTTTCAGACTACACTTATAAGACAAGATTAAAAATTAACATTTAAATAGGCAAGATAAAATTGGTTATTGACGTTAGGAATTATATGTATATAATATTATGTTTAACGTAACAATGTATCAACATGAGTGTGACACTGCTCAAATAAATACACACTACATATAGCCCAATAGAACACTCCGGGGTGCAATAAAGAATTCACACAACAGCTATTTTTCAGAGTTCAAAGGTCGTAACCTTACTCACCATTTATCCAGTACTAAAGGAAATGGGAGATTAAAATTATGCAAATGCATTGCATAAAATCTAAACAGGAAATGGTGCAGAACTGCAGAGCAGAGACAAGTAATATAGTAATAAACACTCAATATTTGTTGCCACAAAAAACAACTGGTATGTTAAACAAATCAAAACTAAGATCTAACAAATCTGAGTATCTATATATTGTACATACATATGTATGTGTGTACGAATTTAGGTTTAATGTTTGTATTATGTACGACTGTTCATATGCATATTTAAAAAAAAAGTCACAAAATTAACTTTGGTTTAACATAGCCTACTTACTTTTTACTCCTCAATGTTTTACCTTTAATGTCATTTTAAATCATTTTTAAGAAAAATTAGTTTTGCGGCTGGCTATGAGCAGCTACATCTTCTTTTTATCGGAAAACTCTTTTTAATGTACCAGCTGCATTCGGCTATAAAACGCATCTGCACCAAAATTTCTGCTTGCTGTTTTCAAAAACTGTGAACATCGCATGGCCATGACCATTAGTTAGTTTAGTCAAACGGACGGTCATCCGGATGGGCAGACATAACATGATGGATTCTCCTCGTCATACTAATAATTTCCATAAAGCTTATGAGATCTCCGCATCAGAGATCTGGACGTTACAAACATGAAGATAAAGTAAGAATACCTACACTACTTTAAAAGTTATACAAAATATTACATAGCCAGAATAACTCTATTATAATAGAATACAACATATTTAGAGTTGTAAACTTTACTTTTGCCAAATTCGATACAATACAAGACTTGCCTATTTGAATGTCCATTTTTAATTAACACTTTGACAACTTGACGCGAAATGCATTTTGCACACGTTACGCTACAGTCAGGTCGTAACATGGTAAGTGGATTGTCTAGCAGTTCTGCCTGCATTAGAAAAGAGAAAACTGTAGTAGTTGAGCCCCCTCAGACTGTATTTACTATGCAAACGAGCAACCCTCAATGCAAAGTCCTAAAGTCGTGCAGGAATATACAGAACGTAAATGTTGTGCAAACCAATTGCTGTTGCAAATTACCCACACATCCTTTTTTGGGACCCAGTTCTCATGTACATAGGATAGAAGAGTGAAGTTTAAACTCATTTTGCATAATTGATGACAAATTAAAATCATGTTTGAGTTTCACCCCACCCTTCACACTTTCAGAGAACTTAATGAAGGAAAATTGTAAACAAAAAAAATATTTATTTTCCATTTGTACTTTCTACAATAAGTGACAAAAACTTCATATTTAGTTAAATCCAATCAATCTTTCACATTTTTCTTGTTTCGTTCCAATTTTTATGTCACATATACTTTTCGTGGTCATAAATTAATCAGCTAACTTTAGCTCGATTGTCTTTCGATCAGTTTGCAGTATGTAGCGTTTAGTATGTACTGTCCCTTGGGTGAAATTTGTTGGTTGTACAATTGTACATTGGTACTATTAGCCATGCTATAAATTCTCAATTGTAGAAAAGTTTGAGAGTTAATTTAAATATATAGTGTAAAAGCCAATTTAAATGAATATTACTCCCAAAAATTAACTCAGAATAGATCTTGAAAGCTAAATACAAATACATACATTATATTTAGAGTTTATGGGAACCATATTAATATGATATTTTTGACATTCATAGTCCATAATACTTAATATTTTGAACTGGTATTACTAAAACTTTGAAAGTAAAATCGTAAGACTTCTTGTGTCTGTGAACGATAATCTCACAAACAGCTTAACCTATTTGAATGTGGTTTTCACTTGTGTATTGTGTAACATTTAGCGTTTATTTTATCGAAATCGACCTACTAAATCAAAAGATAGTCATATTTATACTTTTCACGGGAGTGAATAGTATTATAAGTTTGTCATGAAGTTTGTAACACACAGAAGGAGACATCGCAGACCACATAAAGTATTTATATATATTTGTGATCAGCTCGATGAGACGAGTTGATTTAGCCATGTCCATCTGTCCGTCTGGCCGCAAACTAGTCCCTCAGCTGAAATTTAGGTTTCTTTTTACCATACGCAGTTCATTTGTCGGAATCAGCCGAATCGGACCACTAAGGGGGTACCTCCCATACAAACCACCTCTTCAATTAATGTTCTTATTAGAAAAAGTTTTTTGTTTTTTGACGTATCGAACTGAAATTATAAATATAAGTTTCTGGTTCATATCCAACAACCATGTAAATTTTATGATCCTAGGGTTACCAGGAGGGGTAGCTCCCATACAAACCTAAATTAAATGACGAACTTATAAAAAGTACAATAAAAATACACTGTGTTCTTTGTTGGTAATCAAACTGTAACAGAGAGAACATAGGTATGCTAAGAAAGGAAGGTTGGATGCAACCCGGAGGAGCGTGAAGAGTATTACATCTTTGGCATGGCCAATGATAGCCTTCTTTCTGGTTTTAATTCTCTTGCCGACTTTTTTGCTGTTTTTCGAATGCAAACCAATTTTTCAATTTCAAACTTTCTATTTTTGATTTCTATGCAATTTATATTTTTAGATCACTTAAATAAAGTTTACATGAATGGCTTAGTACAAATCTGGGACGAACTTAAATCAACAGTCTTCAAGCTTTCGAAGTTTTTACGCAAAGATTTTGTAATAGAGCACAAAATACATTTGGGTTATGAACTGAAGACTTGCGATCAAGCAATGCTTCAAATTTCCAGTGAGTGGGTCGAAAACTAGTCTTCAATGAATATGTCAATAAACAAAACTACCAAAAATCATTGTTTGGAGCGGTTTATGATCCAGTGGAATCATTGGCCCGTATTTTTTCTAGGATGATGATGGGCACAACGTTACTGTCAATGGCGCCCGCTATTGTTCAATGATTTCGAACGTTTTAACAAGACGTCGCTACAGCCTACACAGCACGCGAATCAATTGACCAGTTAAGTTCGCCGCCTATATTTGACTATTTTTATGGAGATATATCAAATCATTCGCCTATGCCGATAAGCCAGACTCTATTGGAGCATTGGAAGACAACATTACTCTATCATTAGCGAGATTTCGAAATTGCACTTGTAGAATGGACTACTTAAAACATAGTGTCAACATTTAAGTAAAATAGTCTTTAAAAAGGAAATGGCAAGCATAGATTTATCAACTCAATTAAAAATTGCAAACTCTTTTGAAAATATTTCTGTGGTGGGTTTTTTTTTTCTAAATTAAAAACATAGCGCTTTAAAAATCTCCCTGTAGTTGTATATTGAAGAAAGACCCGTCCATTGGAGTTAGCTCTGGACGGCAGCAGTCGCAGTAGAATACTAACTAAGTACCATAAAAATAAGCACAATAAGTAGTCGAAAAAGTCGAAGCAGCACAAGCGGAAAAGTACAAGAATTATCAGTGAATTATATTTTTTATATGTATTTTGCATATTTGCATGAAGTTAATTATAGTCTTACATTACCACACTGAATTATAATAATAATAAACAACATTCTTACACACATACAATTCATACTTAATGGGAACTCAAGCCCATGTTTCTTTGCATTACAAATATAAATAAAGTAAAGTGATAATATCTGTTCATGCTAGTGTGAAAAATATTAAGAGGCAAGCAATTTCTTAAAATTAAAAATTTGTGATGCGATGATGTAACAATAATAACAAAATCCACAACTGCCGGCAGTAGGGCCACAAAAAGTAGTCAGCATAATAAAAACACCTTCTTATGGGATAGAATAATAAACTGTTAATAAGCAATTTAAAAGAGTTTTGCGGTTTGACAACAATAACACCATCAGCAATCAGTTATAAGTATGTACATAAGTTACTTTTGAAAATGACTTCAAGTTACTAGAACACCGGAAGCTTCCATCTAATTTACACCATCTTAAGGTGTCGTCAATGTAAAATTAACTAATTGGAAAATAATGTGCTTGTGAAGGGTTGAACGGGTTTTAAGTAGTAAAACCAATAACGTGCGTCCTGGGAGTAGTTGGCAAAAGAATCGAGCACTTGGGACTTACTTTTGGAAATTTTTTACACTTCAACAGTTGCCCAGGTGCTAGCAGAAGAAGTCGCCAAAGTAATTTCTTAAACCCATCTTTTCGAAGATTTTAATTATGAAATGAAAATATGACTTAATTTCAAATGTTTTCCAAACATGGCTGTACACTTCTGGCATTACTCGATTTTTACAGACATCGATTGTGATAATTAAATAAAAATGAATATTTTTATTTATTATGATTCCAATCCCGAAGGGTATTAAACTGTTTACACATACACATGCACATTGAGCAAGTGCGTGCGTGCAACATTTGTTTATTGTTTTTGCAATTATAATTAAATTCTGACTGATGCAGGTTGGACATTTTTGTTATACATTTTGTTTTATGTATGTATGTATACGTATACGTAGCATGTGTACACAGGAAGCGTGTAAATGGTACTACCACTTTTTCATAATGTTTTGAGTCCATCTATTTCTGCGTAACATCAAGCTTATTTTTGGCACAGAAGCTTCTTATCAGTATCTACGTAAATACTTTATTTTATTCCTGGTAAATAGAATAGAACCGTTCTTAATATTGCAGTCTTAATATGGGACTTTTTGTTTTTAATAACTTCAGAAAAGTTTTAATAAATTACAAATTAATAGCACAATAGAAAAATCAGACTTCTGAAATCGGATCATTCATAATATGTCTCAATCTTTTTAATTTATCTGTTTTTTTGTAAAAGGTGCTAACATCGTCGGTTGAACCGAACTAAAAGTCCTTTTCTGTTATCTTTTTAGTTGTCTTGTTTCGCTTGGTGCAAAAATTATCGCCAAGCCAATTTGCGGTAATTATTTAATGTAACCTCCCAGGTGAATCCTTGAAACATATAAATGGTGAAATTTATATATATATGTTCATATATATTTTTATGCGTTTTTGACTCCGGTATAAGCTTAAGGAAATTACAACTCATGCAGACCTAAAGTAAAGGACTTCACGACTGCCACGAATAGGCACGGTTGTGGCATTAATCCATTTTAGCTCATTCGGTCAATTAAATTTGGACTGACTTTCTTTCAGGTGTCGCATAAGTAACAGCATATAAAATTTGCAGGATAGCATTGCCGCCATCATAATTAGTTCTGGTTAAATCGTAATCCTCATGGAAATGCAGTCGGACTGACCCCGAACGCCATTGAACATTTGCTCAACCCCGAACCGCAAGCTTATGCCATTGTAACTCATCTTCATATACTTGTTTTTGTCACAAATTTAATTGAATTGTTTTAAAGAAAAACAAACATTTTGAAATTGGGCCTTCACGTCTTTACTTTCATCCCAGCGCACTCGTAAAGCGTAAAGCGCTGTCAACAGCATTATTGCAATTAAGACAAGTTTAAACATTACTTTTTCTTTCTTTTTTTTTTCTAAAATTTAAAAAATCTTACATTGTTGTAATTTCCCGGGGGCTCAATTTCCAAAGTGAATGAGTGACAATGTCCTCCTAAGCTTGACACAACTTACTGATAAAAATTATTCTTTTTAAAAAAAAATAAACACCAAAAAAAAAAAACAAGAAATATTTACATTTGTTTCAATATTTACAATGTGTATACTTTGATAGAAGAAAATATTAATGCAAATTTAGATGCCAATAAAAAAATTAGCCTATCACAATTTATCAAATCATTATTAACCTCGGTTTTTCGAAGCTTTTACAACTTTTTCACCTTTTACATAGTTAAAGTGAAGTATTATATAATCAATGTCTTTGAATTTAAGTTAACTTTGACGAGAATTGTTGATATTTTATTTTTATACTACTACGCTGCAAGCTTTTGTTAACACCAGTTATCTTCTATCTTGACAATTTCCACAACATCGAACCAATATGTGATATAATAACATACGTAGATGCTAACAAAACATTTTGAAAATTTTGGAATATCTTAAGATATTGAAATAATACTTCAGATATTTATTTAAAATTAATTAGCACAAGCATAAGATGCAATGTTTGGATTTGAAAGTTATGTACCCTTGTGAATCAAAGTTAATGATGATTTGATAGATTGTGATTGTGTGAAATAAAGTGGTTCCATTTTAAAAACACCGAACTCGATAGAGTTTTAGGAGCTCTTAGCTTAAAAATTGAATACGTAATCGTATATAGTATAGTATATATATTTTGTAAATAATCAAACAAAAATCTAAACATTAAAATTAGGGTAGTTAGCTTATTACCACACCTTTAACATGGATGATGGATAAGAAAACACTACATTTGTTATATGCTGAATCAGAAATAGTGCAAGCCAGACATTTCGAAAAAGCCTTACCAGGATTTTGATGCCTTCATGCCTAAAAATACAAGGCACAATGGCAGGAAACCGAACTACTGATGATCGAATAAAATTACTGAATTATGCACAAAGCGTCATCGTAATTTATAATATGAAAATGTCATTTGAAGCAATTTTTCTCTCTTCAAAATGAAATCTACCTTATAGATTAATTATACATTCTATATGGAATTATTACAAAATATTTTACATCGCAGCCTGTGTTATTGATTGGAAACTGATTGTTCAGTATTCGCAGCTAACCAACACATAGACGTGTAGGCCGTCTACTATCCGCCAATTGTTATCCTCTTTGTTGTTGCTTGAGCAACGCCAAGTATGTGTAATTGATGGTAATTCCTTCTAAGATGTATACACACCACACTATTAATCCTTTGCATTCCGTTCTCGCTACAAAGACTTAATTATTTTTTAAAGTGTATGAGATTTCCGAAACATAGTTTTACAAAATTTTGAGCTTTAATAATTGCATGATGACTTACTTATTAAAAGAGTAAATTATATGAAAAAAATGTGCAGAGTGCAAATTCATAAGTATATATTCTAAACACTCTTCAAATCGTATAATAATAAGTATATTTTCGTATAAGTGAATTTGTCCTTCTTTTTAAACGTTCATGGAATGAATTTAGAAAAAAAAAAAAAAAATATATAATTTAATTAACTTAGTATGTATTGTGTGGCCATTACAAATATGCACAATTCTCCCCTATTAATGTAGCCTAAGCAGCACCTAAATTAATTCGTGGAAAACTACACTAATATTAAAACTCGTAAATTTTACAGTAAATGACCAAAACAGCGGCAAAAATTGAATTCTAAATTGCCTTATTGGAGTTGTTAATAGCGCTTGTATTTTAAGTAGGTAGACATATATTGCTAAAACCCTTTTAATGTCAGCAAACGAGTCCTTCATCATTATATGATGATTAGATAATAAAAATTAACATTTTCTAAATTTTTCAATGGTTTAAAAAACAACGTGCCAACCAAAAAATAAACACACAACATTGTACGTACGCACATATCCATACATAAGTATTTGAAAATACGCATGAGAACATTTGCATATCAAAGAAGTAATCAACACATCATAGAAACATTGCAACATAGAATAGAGCTACAACCTTTGAGTACAGACGTACAAATTATATCTAAAAATACACTGATACCCCGTACCCAAATTTTACTAACAGACTGATTTGGTCCATTTACAACAATTCCACACACAAGTTATGGGCACGCATTTACCCCTCTCACATTAGCAGAAGCTCTTTAAAAGACGGTAACATAAGGTGGGGAGTATGATACTTCCACATAAGGGCACAAAACTTCCATGGTTTACTCCTATGTTGAGCTCGAATAACTATAATAAAAATTATTTTTTGTCAACACCATATTGAAGCCGTAATTTTGAGCACAATTAAAGATGGACTGTTGTAGCTTCGAACGATTCGTTTCGATTTACTACTAGTATTGCAAAGTCGCAAATGTATTAAAAATTTAGAACTACCCAATAAGTATTCTAATCACTGCTGAAAATATGTACATATTGTAATATGAATGAAGGAATGCAATCCAAGGAATGCAAATGTATGTTTGGATACATGCAGAAAGCATATTCATCGTTACACTCCTACTAGAAGGAAACGCTTTGGCAATGAAACAACTAAGCTGATATATCAATCTTGATTCTGCGCATTTTCAACACATTTAACACAACAGACTAGAAGGCGGAGCCACTCGTAAACACACATTTTTAGGGAGCGCCTATAAGAAAATAGATAGAAAGTTGAATGGTTAAATGACGCAGTCTCAAAAATTTTGGCAGAATAATACATTATTATCTAACATATAGTTAATGTACATACCTACTTTGAAGTTTATATACTAGTAATTAAAATAAATAAAGATTTTTTCCAGTTTACGCACAACTCATTTCATACAATATCAAATTAAAATTTTGCAAATCCTAGAATCGTAGGCCTAGTACCTAATACTCTATATCATTAGGTCCTCTATTTTATAATTTCCCCAATATTATAAAAAAAATCAGCCAAGTGTGAGTCAGACTCGGACTCACACACGGAGGGTTCCGTACCATCGTACAAGATTTTTAGCCGCAAAAATGAATTATGTATTCAATAACTCCATGTTCGAGCAATACCAAACACAATGAATATGCATTTATTATGAAATTGACAAAAAGCGCATACTGTGAAAATTTTAACTGTCTATCTATTAAGGCTTATGAGATACAGTGGAGTTGGACGGACGGACGGACGGACGGCGGAAGTTTAGTAATGGGATCCCGTTAGCACCCTTTGTGTACGGCACCATAAAAAGTAATTTTGCAAAACCAAATTTTGGAAACTAAAAATGAAATTAAGTGTAGATTTATAATGGCATTCAAGTATAATAAGGAAAAAAATAGAAATACTTATGACTATAGATGGATAAAATCGAATTAAATAGTGGAAATGCAGTTCTTAGAAAACGAATGGTGATAGCCTTGGGTTGCATCGCAGCATCGTGAGTCCATCAATAGCACCTTAGAAGGAACCTTACCTTCTGGAATAGCGTCATATTCACTATGATTTTACTATTTTTACCAATGGTTTTGCTGCAAGAGGTAAAATATTTAATTTAAAGTGCGTACACTTTAAATTGCTTTTAAATGTGTCCAATTTGACTATTTTTTGTGTTAAATTCCAAAAACACACTACATATTAGTGATGCAATGAATATCAATTTTTTGACTGTCTGGAAATTTGCAAATATTCGCGTAAGCGAATACGCATATTCGCAGCATCACATATAAACTAGCATGAATTTTTGCGAATGCGAATATGCGTCATATCACTACTACACATGTATATTTAAATAAAGTTGATTTAAAAATAATTGTTTTTAATTTTAAGATTTTTATTTATAATTAAAAAAGTAGTTCCTTTAAATTTATTTATTTATTAGATATAATATTATATGAGCAATAGCGATAAAGGTATTCAGCTCAGGGGAGAGTTAAGAAGTATAGGTGGAAGAATATAAAAGTGCAGGACCAAACTTGAACGGGAATCGAACTCGTGACTCAGCTCGGCGCACTAACCTGATCTGAGTCAATATGGTTTCATATTGAATTAGAACATGTTAAACTTGGATTTAACAATTTTCCATAGTTAAAAGAAAACCAGAAAGAAGGCTATCATTGGCTATGCCAAAGATGTAATACTCTCGCTCCTCCGGGTTACATCCAACCTTCCTTTCTTAGCATCACATCAGTTTAAGTGGCAATTTTATTGTACATTTATTCTTTAAACTAGCAAACCGCCCTGCTTTGCACGGGTGCAATTTAAAAAATATCGCTTTGGTATTGATAGCATGAAATTTTATTAATTAATTTTTTAACAAATTTTTGTTTACAATATGTCTTTGTATACAATTTTTACTCATTTTTTTTCTCATTACACAATACGAACTGAAATGACGCGTGAAAGAGTGACATATAACTGTCCATGGGAAAAACACTGAATGCTCAGGTCAAATCCCACAACGTTGAATGTTTGACCTTGTGATTTGATAATTGTCATTGACTGGCGCAAACCAGAAGGCTGTAGAGAATTAAGAAATTCAGTTGGGAAATGAACAGCCTCTTCCAGATCAATAGCATTGTCTACAGAGTAGTATGTTTCAGTGTGTCAGTCCATTGATCTTTGACAGAATTAAATGATTTACTTTACCTATTTGATCGTTGGTAGGTGACATTTTTTCCTTATATTGCAAGTAAACAAATGTTTTCTTTACCTTATAGTATAGCTTAAATGATAATAATAATTACTTTAATTTAATTCTAAAATCACATTTGAAGAAACTTTTCTGTGTAAAGAATGAAAAGCTGCAATATTGTAGTGGCAGTAAATGCTTTTTCCATAAATTATAACACTATTACAACTACATTAATTTTATAAGCGAACAAAACGGAACTCGTCCGCAAAGGCAACCTGTGAAATTATCAAAATACAGTATTGGTAAATGGGGAAAGAACTACGTTTTGAACTATTTTCTGAACGAAAAAAACAAAAAACTTTTTCTAACAAGAATATTAATTTAAAGGGGGGTTTGTATGGGAGGTACCCATCCTAGTGTCCCTAGGATTATGAAATTTGCATGATTGATGGCCATAGTTCCATATGTTAAAAAACAAAAAACGTTTTTTAATAAAAACATTAATTTGAAGGGGGATTTGTATGGGAGGTACCCCCCTAGTGGTCCGATTCGGCTGATTCCGAAAAATGTGCTGCATATGGTAAAAAGAAACCTATGTGCAAAATCTCTCTAGCTCAAAAACTGAGGGACTAGTTTGCATACATACAGACAGACAGACGGACAGACGGACATGGCTAAATCAACTCGTCTCATCGAGCTGATCACAAATATATATACTTTATGTGGTCTGCGATGTCTCTTTCTGTGTGTTACAAACTTCATGACAAACTTATAGTATTATTCACTCCCGTGAAGAGTATAATGACACTCAAATACAAGAATGCTGAGCTTTTTATCGTAAATACGTTATGAGCTGCACTCTTTGATTATTCAAGAGGTCTGATTCTCGTAGTAAGTTAACAAGCTTTTTCCTTTTGAATAATTTGCTAAAATGGGATCGATGTACATCCTAGAAAGCAATTTACTCGTATATAAATTTTGTACTACCAAAATATTCTAAATTATTTATCAGTTTAATAAGATTGCGCAGTTGAATTTGGATATCAAAATTTAACTTTTTTGTTCGCAGATATGGTTCGTCGTCAATATTGAACTATATACAATACTTATGAATTAACATTAACAAACTGAAAAAGGAAATGTTTAAATGAAATAAATTTATAGTTTATTTCTTTTTTCCGCCAAATCATATGCTTTTCTCTGAGTTCTGCTTTGTTGGGAATGGTGTCCCTGATATCATCTTTTCAACACTTTAACGCAGCGACGGACTTTGTTTGATTGGTCACGAGAACAAAGTAGAAAAGAAAAGTGAGTGTGTGTGAAATTTGAGAAAAATCCACGAACTTCAACGGTTTTTAACAATTGTCAAACTTGTCTCTAACTATCTATGTGTATGTGTATCTACCGCTATATAAATGAAGTAAGCAGTTATTTGATTTAAAGTGTAGTGTACTTTAATTTAAGACTCCACCATACTTAAATTAACAATGAAGAATAATTAATTTTTATCTTTAATATTTGATTCATTGAATTAAATATTTTCCAACTTTAAATTGAATGTAGCAGTTTATCCAAATTTGTTTCATATTTATTAAGTTTCTCAATATATTCGTTTTTAAATCAAAGTGTATTATAATTAATATTATGTACTATGAAATCAGCGAAATAGTTGTAAATTAAATCAACTATGCATTTTTTCTCTGGGTGTATAGAAAACTTAATGATTAATGATGATTAATTCGCATTTCTATATATACACATTCATATGTATGTGTATTTATGTAAAATAATGCGTAATATTCTACTACATATATCCAATACAGAGCTCTGCAATAGTATACTTCATAGAATGTACCACATTTAAATTATTAAACATCAGCATATAAAGCTGTAAACACCTTTTGACAAGTTTATAAAATAAGTACATAAGTGTTTGGGAAGTTTCTCCTTCATCTTTTATAAACTGTGCAATAACTTTTTGTATATCTAAATGAGTTCACCAATATGACCCTGGTGTACTATTGTGGTGATTGTGAAATGATAAAACAACTTGCAAGCACCCATCCCACTGTTGAGACAATCTTGAAACAAGAATGATACCATTGCGGACTCCTCATTTATTTCTTGACTTGACATTTGAACTTTCCACCCCAACAAATCGTCATGTGTATCTCAAAGAAATACTTAAATGTTAATACAAATGTCATGAAAGTACAATGCAAAAAAAAAAAATTTATTTAGATATATGTTTGTATATCCTTATGTACATATGTATGTATAAACATGGATGCACTGCATGAAAAATAAAAAATATCTAATTGTTCGCATTGATTAAAATTAAACAAATCCAAGTCCCATGGAGCTAGAGATACACACCATCCACACATACACATTACCAGTATTTATTTTTTTGCTTTTTGAAAACCTTCTATCATTCTTAACCCACTCGTAAATTATAAAGATCCTTGAAGCTAATATGTAATTTATTGCCTTTCTAAGAGATGCGAAACACAGTTCTATCATACCCATTGTTCAAACAAATAAGAGCCAAAAGCTACAAATGCCAACAGATTTTGTAGCTATTAACCAAATAAAAGGGATGACAAGCGTCCAAATTAAACAAGAATACTGTCCAGAAAAAGATATATCGAAAAAATTAGATGTGCTTAAGGTCTTATGTATTTCAGCTGGAGAATTACAGTTACCTTTTTGCGAACCATTAAAAAGACTCAAAGGTACACATATGTATAAAACATGAAAGATTATGTAATAACTGAGTGCTTTTGTTCTACGATGTCCATCGGATATACCATATTATTATTACAATAGAATCTATGTATAAACAAACAAGAAAATATATTAAATTCGATTTCATCAAAAGTAAAACAAACATTTTAGAAACTCTTACAAATTATAAATTTTTTCTATAAAAAGTGAAATTTTAACAATCTGCTCCATGAAAAAGATTACACGTAGGTTTAGTAATTGTTGTGCAAACTAAAACAAAATTGGTCAAGTGGTAGTCGGACTCGCAAATGTACCACCACGCAAGGTTTTAACACTATGTATGCAAATTCGTTGAATGTAAAGCTTGTACCTCTGTCTGAAGTTATATAAAATCAATTTATTTTTGTCGCAAAAGAGAAATATTTATCACCCAAAAATATGCTACAAAAAGTTAACCAAAATGAGAAACAAAAGATAATAAAAACATTAATTTGAATTTGGGCTTGTATGGGAGGTACCTTTCCTAGTAAACCTAGGATCTTGAAATTTATATCGCTAAAAGGTATTCTAATAAGAACATTAATTTAAATTTGGGTCTGTATGGGGACCCTTCTAGGTTTTTAATTTAATTTAATTTTTTATTAGTGTTTGTGTCCCTTTGGCACCCTTTGGGTACGGAACCCTAAATCTAGGCGGCTGTATGAATTACATCCCTTGTAGTAATCGAGTAACTTCATTTAAGTCAGTTTATATATTAAGCTCAGAAAAATATCGTTTTGCATATGGGTGGAGAAACATGATTGTATCGGCGATAGAATTAATGAAACTAGTTTAACATTATTAAATATACTATAAAAAAATAATGTAATATACGTGTAAAATTTCTCCACATATTTTAAGTAATCAGCTCTGCTAACACGTTTACCAACTTGGCATCACACAATTATCAAAAATTGTCATAGAAAAATAAAGGTCTTAAAAGCTTAAACCTGTTGAGTTACTTTTCAAATCCCAAAACACTTGCTTAAACTAATCCAACTCCACACTGTTTCCCATTCCAAACCCTTTCATGAAAATGCATTGAATACCTTTTATTTCTTCTGATAGATTTTCGTTTTTTCCTCAAAATTACAATATATTACCCTATCGGGTAGTCCTCATTCATCTAACTTGTTGACAATGTTTATCACTGTTTTCATTGACAATGGCTGCCATGGTCTGAGATGTTGATGGAAATGCAAATGGAATCTGCTCCTTTGAGATGTTTTGAGACTTTCGTTCTACTTTATTGCCATTAAGAGTAAAACCATACTCTCATACACACTTAACTTGTGGGTTTTCTTGTCCTTTGTAAATTTGTTTTGTTCTGATGAAAAAGTACGTACTATTACAAGTATTTACTTATTCCCTGTTATCAAAATATTGAGAGTTAAAATTTTTTCTATGTATATAAGTGTGTAGATTTATAAGACAGCAAAAACTAAACCATAAAATGCGAATAAGCTCCTCATAATAGAGTTCTGAGCTTTTTACGAATATAATTCGAACACCAGAAGACAGGAAACAAAGTATATGAGCACTGAATCTTCTATCTTCTATATCTATATATGTATGTATATAAAATTGGATATATGTATGTATGTACCAACGGCGCTTATGGATTCCGGAACTGCTGAACCAATTTTGATTAAATTTTAAGGGAATCTCTGGCATAGTCTTGAGTTTGTTTCAGTAAAACTTGGTGCGATCGGACTTGCTATTGTCGAGAAATTAGTGGATAAGCTCTATAAAGCATATTTTATAATCAATGAAGTCGCCTTTGTCAAATATATCAGGTAATTATGTCAATATGAATGATTGATTGTTTAAAAAAAAATTTCAGGTGATAAGTATCTAAAAGGCTTTTTGAATTTCCCCTAAACAAAATTAAGTTTGAAGCACATTTAAATAATTAATGTGTCTTCCTTTTGCCATAATAACTTGATTTCGTCTACTTCGCATGGAATTTATAAGTGCTTCTAACGTGGAGTGGCTAATTCTTTCCCATTTCACGACAATTTCGAATTGTAGACCCTTTTCATAAACCTGTGGTGAAAGGATTCCACATACGTCCTCAATTCGGTCAAACGCAAGAAGAATTTTTCATAGAAAAAAGAAACATAAAGATAATAAAACAAAAAATATATATTCATACCTAAAACAATTGTCCCGTGCATAGTTCGCAAATAACTGTTATCACATTTTTTCAAAGTGGATCTCTCCGACCGGTACACTTTTCTCGGTTTCTCTCCGACAGTTATACTTTTATACTCTTCACGGGAGTGAACAGTATTATAAGTTATTCATGAAGTTTTTAACACACAGAAGGAGACATCATAGACCACATAAAGTATATATATTTGTGATCAGCTCGATGAGACGAGTTGATTAAGCCATGTCCGTCTGTATCAAAACTAGTCCCTCAGTTTTTGAGCTAGAGAATTGAAATTGTGTACATAGGTTTCTTTTCACCATACGCAGAATCAGCCGAATCGGACCACTAGGGGGGGTAGAATACGAAAATATCCAGAATTGTATACAATATGTCAACAAACTGAAGGAAAACCATTGGCTATGCCAAAGTTGTATTACTCTTCACGCTCCTCCGAGTTGCATCCAACGTTCCTTTCTTAGCATCACATCAGTTTGCGTGGCAATTTTATTGTACTCTTATTCTTTATAAGTTTCTCATTTAATTTGAGTTTGTATGGGAGGTACATCTCCTTATTAGATAAAGTTTTTTGTTTTTTGACTTATCGAACTGAAATTTGAACATTATAAGTTTCTGGTCCTTATCCATGGACCTAGGGTTACCAGGAGGGATACCTGCCATACAAACCCAAATTAAATGACAAACTTATAAAGAATAAAAGTACAATAAAAGTGACACTCAAACTGTGTTCTTTGTTGGTAATCAAACTGTAACAGAGAGGGGATGCTAAGAAAGGAAGGTTGGAGGTTCTGGTTTTTCATTGCGCAAGCCACAGACTTAATTTGGTCGTGAATAATTTAAATAAAGTTCCAGAAATATGAAATACTAATCGTACCATAAAAGATATGAATTTCAGCTTAATGTGAGACACGCTGGTCACAAAAATATAGGAGTGCTGCTATTTTTAATAAACATTTTGAGGAAATTGTCAATGGACTTTCATAAATTTGTACAGAAGGGAATGTTGCGCTGCTTCTTAGTCAGAATTGATTATATGCGTTGGATTAACAACCAAATACAAACAAAGACTATCGGCTTGTATATATGGATGGATCGTATTAAAAGAATAATATCTATCATAAAAGATCATCGCATCAACATGGATAGGGCGAGCCAAAATATTTTGGACAACTCTACCAGCACTGCAGCTGCACTGATTTTCAAGTCTCGCGCATTGTATTTCGACAGCAATATCGGTCCAAACACCCTACTGAATCTCCATGCGATTTTTGAAAGCGATTGATCTTCATCCCTTATTTAGATTCCTTGATATTCGTACTGGAGCAGCGTTTTGCTAATTCCTGCTTTCGGTTTGATGTTGTTGATTTTAAAAAAAAAGAAGAGTTTTCAGTCAATACTACCATTTAGAATGTTTTGATAATGTATCCGAGCTATGGTTTAAACTATGGGAGTAGAAGGATATGACAAGAAAAAACCTGAGAGACCTTACGGAAGTTTTAAAGGAGAAAGTAATAGTTTTTCCTGTAACAAAAAACGCAATTTTAATTTCATTTGCACAGCCTTGTACAACACGCAACGTAGATAGGTCCTTTTTTACACTGCGTCGTCTGAAAACGTGGCTGAGGTCAACGATGGTAGAGAACAACTTAAACGGTCTATGTATGCTTAGTGTACACAGAAAAATTGTACAAGAAAATGGCGAAAGAATTAATCGTGAAGTTTTTAAACGATTTAGCGTAGAACCTGGAAGATACATAAGTTTTATTGTAATGAAATAAATGTTTTTTTCCATTAAGAACGTTTTTATAGTATGCATATTATTCGGTTTTCCGCACAAACGCAATCACTAACTATCGCTGGTTTAAATTCGTGATATTTGCACCAAAAAAATTATATACTTATACACCAAATGAAAAAATCAAAACTATGTATTGCATATCCGTTTTAGCATTAAGATAAAATAAAAAAAAAAAAACATTTCAAATTCACAACTCTAAATACATTACATGTTTTTTATGTATACTATACTTATACCAAACTACATAATAAAATTATCCAAAACTTACCCTAACCTACATACTATTGCATAACAGTATGTTAAGTATATCTAAGCTTTGGTAAGATCATTCATTTTTATTTTTTCACCTTTAGGCTAGGACCACGCATTGTGCGATTAGCGATGAGCAACGTCGCTTAGCAATTCTATTGGTTTTAATTTTTATGCATCTCTCAGTCATCACTCAATGCGTGGCCCTAGCCTAAAGGAAAAAAATGAGGAATCCTTTTCTCCTTTTTTTCACACTAATACATAGTACAGACATATACTATGTATTTGCAGTTCGTAATACAATACACTAACTACCAAGTTCGTTTCTCTCAATTTAAAAGCATCAAGACGATTTTCATTCGGTAGTAAGCAATCACGTTGTTAATTTTTTGTGACAGATCTTTAATTACAAGTTACTTATATCTTCAGCATACTCTCATTATGCTTAGCCAGTCCTTATACCCTGCACTTAAACAGAATATATTAATTTTGTTTGATTAATAATACATATTTGCAAAAGTCACAACTTTACAAAAATTATCTGTTTCTGTTATCAATATTTTATTATAAATTACCTATATAGCCTCCCTTTCAGGTGACTTAAAAGTACACATTTTCAAAAATTATTTTACTCATCATTCTCCATACATGGTTTGAAAGTTCAATTCCTCAAACATTCAACTCAAACCAATCAGTAGCAAACAAAAAAGGAATAATATCATGTTCCTTAAAAGATCGATGTTATATGCCAACATTTTCAATTTTGGCAAAGGGTATAAGACAGTCACACCAACTATTCTAACTAAAAGTTTTCTTCAATTGTCTTCATGCCTTTCTGCTAAATCATGCAAACCGCAAAAACAAACGGGGTCCTCGTTATAATTATGATTACTTCTTGCCCACACAAAACAAGCTCATAGAATTGTATATTCCAATCAACATTAGACCCCCAACCAACACTCTCATATATGTGTGGTTAATCATTTCAGCTCGAAATGCTAACTGTGGTTTTCTCATTACTTTGCTCTTTTCGAGTTCATTTTTATTTAGATTTCTATGCACTCTACTGCAATATATGGCCTTATACTTTAATGTAAATGTGTGTAACACACAAAAGGGTGGGACGCTATGAATATGTTAATTATAATAATAACGTTTTCCTACGGCCAACTTGGGTAAATGTCCTGGGCGCCGAATAAAAGAGCACAGAACACTAATCGAAATTTACATACTAAATGTCAGTTGTATTATTTTTTTTTTTAACATAAATCTATTTAGCTGGGATTAGGTGTCAGGAAATCCTACTGTACCTAATACCCCCATTTTTTCACCCACTGCCCTCTAATACCAAAAATGCATACAACTAAGCATGCATTCGATTAAAGGGTATTCATCCGACAGTATGACTACAATTTATTTTTTTCCTTTAAGTTGGTTGGTTTCGTGGTTTTGTTCCCTTTGCCTCTAAAAGTAATAAACTTAGAACACCAGCAATCTTTTTTTTCTAGCAAATTTCTTAACGCCCCCACACACACATGAACATTCATATATGCATGCGTTTGTACACATTTTAGATGAACTTATATTTGTGAATGTACATATATACATGGTATGTATCTGTGTTAAGATGAAAATAAAGTACGATATTGAAATTTCCCAAAGGATTTAACGCCATATTTTCTATGCCGCCTGCTCTAGAAACATTTCAATACACAAAAAGTTATGGGACATGGAAACTCGACTTGACATTGGAAAAAGTCCTGAAGTATTGAAATAAATATAATAAAGCAAAAAATGCGAAATTAATCATCTTCGGCTGAACTTAACAACGCAGAAAATTGAATTAAAACTTCGTTCTGACTTCTTTCTTACCCTTTCTGCTATTCTCATTATACTATGCAAAAAAAGAAAAATAAGAAATGAAGTGAATGGCAAAATAAAATCCCATTTTTTAAAAAGTTGTGATAAGAAAAAATTGCTCACGATTCTTTTACTTCATTTTTTCGAGTTTTTACTTTGTTATTCAATTATTTGCGCTTGTCCTGCAGTAAAAATTACAATCTACAAGAAAAGTCAACAAAATTATGAACACTGCTGGGCAGTAAAAAGTAAATAAAATTCGCTCGGAAAAGTTTTACATCCAAGGCAATATTATCCAAGTTTAGTCTTCAACCAATACTACCTTTTCATCATCTCAATTGTGTCTCTCCCGCACATGGTTTCTCTCCTTTTTCCTGTGGGAAATGTGAAACAATAAATGAAAATAAATGAATTTGAGTTAGTTGAACGGGCTTGCTTTCTTAACTTATGAGGCAGGGCGATTCTTCGTCATTAAACGCTGTGAGCAATGGCCAAAGCAGAATCTATGAAATTTCATTAATAAAAATAATTCATCCAAAGTTTATTTAATAATGCAACTAAAATATTGCAGAAAAACCTTTTTTTATACTACTTTAAAATAAAACGTGAGTAAAATTTTTTGATTGGTTATTTAATCAACCTGAATCAACAAAATTAGTCCAAAAACATATATAATTTGAGCTCAGTTTTTTAGCGGACCATATTATTTTCTAAGCCTCGTTTTCTTAACAAAAATGTTTATTGAATCCAAACAAATGGTTTTGGTATTTTTTTTTTAGATTTGTATTTTACAATGAATCTTTTTAAGAACTTTAAGAATTTTAAGCCGGCTGAGCGACCCATCATGCTTTTTTTTTTATTTTTTTTTTTTTTTACTTATTATTTAATATAGGTATGTAATAAATAATATTAAAATAATTAGTGTCATTTTTAAGAGTTTGTCATATAAGTTTAAGCATTCTTTTTCATTTCTTGATATGGCATGGATATGATCACTGTAACGATGGGAATCGATTGTGACATGTCCGTCTGTCTGTCTTGACTTCTAGTCTTTATGCTATTGAGATAAAATTTCTACAAACACGTATTGTTGACGCACACATATATACGTGTATAATGAATCACAACCAGATTTCTCCAAATACTAGAATGCTAGAATGCTATTTTTCTTGACAATTGGTATAATATATCTATAAACTTGTAATATTAGCCTCTGAGAAATTATAAGTTTATTTTTGGAAACTTGTGTGTTAAGATATTTAAAGGGAATTTCACAATTCGATTTGATTTAAACATGAACAGATTATTCATATGCAAAAAAAAAAAAGGAACATAAATGCACGTAAATCAGCTTCGATGAAGTTCATTTCAAGAAGTTAATGGTCTCTTATTTTTTATTTTTTTTTTTTTAGATTAACTAAGCCCAAGGATACTAAATCGCTTTCCACTAACTTTACTTGAGAAAACTATACTGCAAAAATAAAATGAATTTATTTGTTAATTTCAACGTTACACATTATTAAATACAAGTACATATTTAATATTTTTTTTATCCTTTCAAAGGTAACATATACACATACGTAAGTATGAATAACATGTTGATTGCTAGCTACGAGAGGGGACTGAAAAGTTTCAATTCCAGGCGAAAGATAGCACTTTTTTTTAAATAGCTTGTTCGGAGCTATTGGTATCGTTTTATTGTTCAATGGTGGTTGTGTTGTACAACCTCGGCTCGTAAGGCGCAGATTCGAACCTAGTTCAAAATTGAATGTAATCTTTAACGCAATTATTGTATTTATTGTTTCTTCGCTATCTAATGGATCAAGAAAAAGCTCTTGGTCTCAACGCAGTGCATTTACAACAATACTATGAACAGTATATAACAAGATATCACGACACTCAATAAGCGCCAAAGCGGACACATATGATGTGTCAATGTTGTTTCATGAAACATAACGAAGTTCACAATCATTTTAGAAAACCGAAAACATTTGTAAGTGAGACCTCAAAGTTATCAGAAAGAATGAGACAGTTGACGCGTTTGGACACGGTGAACCAAAGACAGATTTGGGTTGATACTTCAGAGCGGTGTATTGGTCTGTTTCACAATAATAAATAGTAATGGTTTTCACGAAAACGTATAAATGCCTAGAACTTGGCATAATCCATATAACTTTATGAGCGCTTCAAGTAACTGACCATTGTGCGTCAACAGCATAAAGTTAAGGATTCATTGTGAATGGTAACTCTGGCAACTCAATTCGAATAATAAATTGTTTATTGCAATTTCTGTACTTATTTCAATAAATTCCTTTTTTTTTCCAAATTCATTTTAAATTGTTTATTTAAGTTCAACCGGCAGTTGTGATTACGAGAACAGCTGATACATATATGTACAAATTAAAACGATCACGAAATTAAGCGTATAAGTTTATGAAAATACGAATTGATTACATCAGACCCTAACTACAAGAGGTCGATAACTCAAATTGGCTAATTATTGGAGAAATATTCTATTTTCACGAGGAGAGTAAGTTATTAACATGACATTTTTACACAATATAAAACTTGATGAAACAAATATTTCTGCATCATCCACTCAAAAATCATGTTTTCTGAGTTAGTGACCTTTTGTAGTTCGGGTGCGATATGTATGTACACGTTTCCATGAATACCCATAGTATTTTTTTTTAATACGTTTGTGCAATAACTGAAACATGGCCCAGTTAGTATCTTGAGCTTGGAAAGAGTATCACTATTACATTTACATTTTGAATTTATACCATTTCCAATCACACGAAACGCAAACACTTTTCAATCAGCTGTTTATTCGAACAATCATTCCAAATCGTTCAAAATTGCTGATTGCTTTTTTGTGGATGTTTTCTCAAACAAAAAATTTTTCTGGAATTCTGCATCTTATTAAACATTGGACAAATATATAAATATTTACGATATCATGATAAATGATCGAAGTGTGAGATTGAGACAGTTATTGAGACGAACGTGGTATAATTAATATGCAAGTTTTTCTGCCAAACTTATATCAAAATCATCTTTCATCATCATTTAGTGTTCTATATCATCAAGACAATGTACGGGACCAATGAACCGAAACGACGAATTTTTACCGTTGCAACTAGTACAAAAAGTTTGTTTTTAACCAGACCATGAGTCCTTCATTCCACCATCGTAATAAACCTAAGTACCATAAGTATCCAGGTATGTGTGTTTTGTTAAAAGTACATACATCCAACAGAAGTTTAATGGTTAAAAGACAATTTTGAAGTCAAAAGCAATTTTATTAAAAATTAATGTGCACTTCCAAAATGTTGTGACATTATGTGAGCGTCAGACAGAATAACGAGTGAACCAAAAATAAGGGACGCAGAAGAAACTGATTGGGGCTGCCTAAGTGACGAGTATGATAGTGTAGGCAATACCAATAGGACAAAGAAAGATAAAAAACACCATGCTTGTTGACGTCCGAAAAAGTTTGCGTAACTTCAAAACACAGCCAATGGTGAATACAGTCTTGCAATAAAGGCGCATGCCAAGGCGATCTACTTAAATATTAATGCGCAAGTATCGTGAGGTCATGAATAATTTTGTGGCTATGAATTTTCAATTGTCAAAAGCTTTAGTATATAAAAGTTTCAAAAGAAAGGACAAAACATTCTTGTTAAAATTAAAGCATTTCAGTATGTTCCCTTTAATTTTGGAATTTTATTGACGATATTTAGAGAAGGTAGAAAATTAGGTGTAAACCACAAAGCCACAAAACTGAATTCCTGTCGGCTTCAGCCACCGCAGACACTTTGACCGCAGGCATCTGATGAACTATGATATCGTCCTTATCCTTTTAAGCAAATTAATTCCCGAATTCCGGCAGCCTAAGTTTCGATTGGATAACTGTCGTGGGAACTTTATGTACATTTTGTGGTTTAAGAATGAGCAGAACTACGTTACGGGAAATGTAAACAGTAAACCCTCAAAACTGAACAAGTGTTCATATGCTTGTGAGAAAAATAAACCAATTTGTGTGTTATGCTTGTGGTTTAATCAAAGCCAAAACGAAACGACAAAATGGCCGGAAACCGCAATACGGTGAATGAATTGCATTGAACTGTCAAATTGCCCGCCCCAAATACACATTGGTAACTGATTTTATTTGCCTTCTAAGGTTTTATGCAGTTTTTATTTGATTTTTATTTTTGTCGCACTGCCCATTTCTGTAATTGAATTGTTATTGTGCCAAAAAAAAACAAAGAAAGGTATTCGACCACCTAGTCGTACTTCACTCTTTGGTGGACAGCTAAAGCATGTTAAAAATGTTAACGCTGATGATTGGCTGAGCAAACTTCCCGGAGATACATTGTTAATAGATATCGTGCCGAGCTAGACTAACAACTTGAAAAGGGTCACTTACCAACAACCATTGAAAATATACTACACATTGGGAAACACTACAAGAGAGTTACGAAAATATTAGAATACGAAACCAATAAAATTTTTGTTTGATTTATATGTTGTACAATATAGGCCGATTAAAAAAAGAAAATTATCCTTTCTTTTTACTAACATGCTTAAAAGTTTCGTTTTGGTGTAAAAATATGCCAGTAAAGTTTCAGCTCTTAATATTAATATTTAGATAGTCCGCATCGCACTTTTTAATTTTCCATACAAATTACATGAGGACATTGTTGTTTGCGCTTTCTGATTTATATTGTGTGCTAATAGTATATTATAATGAAAGTCTTTTGATATATTTTTGTCTAAAATTGAACGCTCTACAGGTCTTGTATAATTTTTTGCTAAGTCTACTGGTTCAAAAGGTATACGAGTGCAAAGTTGAATTACCTGCAAATTTGACCGTTTTCAGTGTATTATAACAAAATTAATGATTTTAACCGGATAAATGTGGCGAAAATTTTATGTTAATTTCAAATTTGGTCTTTTAGAAAATGTAATCAACATTTCTTGACGCGAATACGTCTTTATTTTTGATACCAGGGGTAAACCTAAAAAATTTATGATAGGAAAAATGGGTATAGAGTTTGGTGTTGTAGTTGCAAAACTACTGTCCATATCCAAAATTTAATTACACCACTCAGTAGTTAAAGGATCAAAAAATTGGTTAAGTTGAGTTATGATTGTGTGACATTGTGTTGGGCGGAGTGGGAAACGTTGGAATTTTGCCTTTTTTTTTGCTGTAAAAATTTCGTCTAATTTGTTGTTTTTGTTTTTGCTTTTGTTATTGTTTTGTGTGTATTTTGTTATTGTTCTATGATCCTTTACCTCAGTGGTTCCCAACATTTTTTGACCAGGGACCACTTTGATTGCATTATCATAAGCAGGGACCACAAGATACTGTATCAATTTAAAAATAGTCTTTAATCAAAACGTTGAGTAATCGTAAAAATCAAAAGTAACATTAATAACATTGTAATTGCAATCATACAATTTTGGCAGATAATAGTTTGTATCAATGAGATTTTTGAGCTTGCATCTTCCTTCGTTCTTGAAATCTTGGAGTAATATTGTTGCTCCAGCTACACGCATATCATCACTTACTTTCAATCGATTCCTGGACTTGTTTTTAATCAATAAAGTAATAAGAATTCATTAGCCAACATTTGCAGATGACATTTCTTGTATGCTTTCCCTAAGCGTGTCATACTTTTTGTCATCAAGAAGTGCTTTTAAGGATGCAAACGCACTATAATTGTTCTTGTGAATAATCCATAATTGGAATTTGCAAATAAAAGCAAGAAGTTTATCTTCAAAGATAAATATATTGTAAATGTCTGTTTTTCGAAACTTGCAATTGCAAGTTCAATTTATTTAAGTGAGTGAAAATAGCCACAAGATAAGCCAAATGCATCTGGGATGTTAGATCCGAAAACTGCTCCAGTAAGTCATTCATTTTTTTCTGCCCTAAAACCAACTCAACCTCTCCCGTGAGCTTGTATAATCTTTTCAGCATGTTGCCTTTCGACAACCTTTCTGTGTGGAAAAGATGGTTCTCATGGTCGGAGTCCATTTCAATGCACAGGTTTTTAAAAAGGCGTGAATTTAAGACACTACTTTTGATAACAATTACTACTTTTATGGCCAACTGCATTGTATTATTAAGGCATTTAGGAAGAGTCTTGGAAGTTACAGCCTGGCGATGAAGGATACAATCCGATGTTAGTGCTGACAGATTCTTCTTCCATTTTTACCAAAGAAATAGGGAATCAAAATTTATTATATAATTTTATATTTTATTTTGTTATTTAATATTAATAATGAATTGAACGTTTGAAGTCTTTTGCGGACCATATTCTAGTGGTCCGCGGACCGCTGATTTGGAACCACTGCTTTACCTACTGAGTGGTGTAATTAGATTTTGGATGTGGACAGTAATTTTGCAACTACAACACCAAACTCTATACCCATTATTCCTATCAAAAATTTTTTAGGTTTAACCCTGGTATCAAAAATAAAGACGTATTCGCATCAAAAATTGTTGAATACATTTTCTAAAAGACCAAATTTGAAATTAACATAAAATTTTCGCCACATTTATCCGGTTAAAATCATTAATTTTGTTATAATACACTGAAAACGGTCAAATTTACGGGTAATTCAACTTTGTACTCGTATAACTTTTGAACCAGTAGACTTAGCAAAAAATGTAATAGATCCCCATGTAATTTGCATGGAAAATTGAAAAGTGCGATGCGGACTATGTAAATATTAATATTAAGAGCTTAAGTTTTTGACTGGCATATTTTTACACCAAAACGGAACTTTTAAGCCTGTTAGTAAAAAGTACAATATATATATTCTTACACTTAGCTGTCCAGGCTACGCCGAAAAATAAAACACATGTATTTAGAGCTATGAAATTGAAATGTTTTTGTTTTTATTTTTTCACTAGCTGTGCCAACGACTTCGTACGCGCAGTATTCGAAATATGTTTGTAATAGCGTGTATTTTGTTATCTTTTTCCCTAATTATCAGATCTTTAATGTTGCCCCACAGCTAAAGAGGTAAACATTCGAAAATCAGCCAAAAAGACGGCAACAGAATTAAAAATATGAATATCTTTTGATTTAGTAAAATAAACGCTAAATGTTACACGAAGGCTTACGATTTTATATATATACATATATAGATATAGATAGATATAGATTAAATTAATTGATAGATATAGATTAAATTAATTGAATTAATTAATTAATTATAGATAATGCTAACGAAAATACAATTTTTTTTATTTTTTATTAAGTGTGGTGGCATTCCTGGTGGCTCCAACGAATTCAGAAATTCGGTTGCATTATTGACATCTCGATATTCGCCTACGTATCAAACGACTGTTTCCCAGAAAGTTTCAACTGAATTTGATCGTTCAGTTTGTTGACTCTAGATTTTGATAGTTGGCTGTTGAATTTGGGAATACTTTTCCCACGACGGCCTGAATATTCTTCTGTATTTAACAATTTAGAAACCATAAGTTTTCTCTCAAATTGGGTTTAACTTCATTTTTAGGGTTCCGTACCCAAAGGGTGCCAACTGGACTCTATTACTAAGCCTATGCTGTCCGTCCATCAGAGAGCTCTTTACCATGATCCGTAATATTCCGTAATAAGTTTAAACTGTGTGTAGAACGACAAATAATAAAAATTAAATAAAGTTCAAAAATTAAAAGGTTCCCCAAGAAGAACTTTTTTGTGTTTTGTCCTATCGAATGGAAATTTGGACACTATAAGTGTCTGATCCATATTCATTGTTGTTATTGATCATATTATTGTTGTTAGAAAACACTTTATTGTTTTATGTCTTTTCGAACTGAAATTTGGACAATATAAATGTATGACCCATATTCATCAACCATGTAAATTTGATGATCCTAGATATCATTTTGGTTAACTTTTTTGTTGCATACTTTTATGCCCTGTTCAAACAGACGCTTTACAGTTGTCAAAAATATTTATTAATATTTCCTATACTTTTGAATTTTTAACCTTTCAAAAATGAACGCATCATTAAAGAGCACTTCATTTATGAACAAGATCGAAATAGAACACGCTCGCGTATGAGATAACAAAAAAATAATTTTTCGCTCGCGATCGTGTGTGAAAAGAGAATGATATTTTTAATTTTTGCGTGAATATAAGCAAAAAAAATAAAACAAAACGCTGTTGTTGCGTCACCACCCTTTTGGTATTAATCTACATGGCTTCCTAAATTCCAATAGTCATGAAAATTATTTCTATTCAAATTTAACCACAATATCATTTCCAAACATCATAAAAAGTTTAGCACGGATTTACTAATAGCAACAGTGGAAACAAACAGCAGTAGATTTTTCCAATTCAACCTTATTTTTTTCAATTCAAAAAATCAACAATTTAAATTCACGGTAAAAAAGAGTCTTGAATCGTAAACAACGCAATCAAAAATTCATTCAGACAGCGCATTAACGCTTATTCACATTGACAGTCTCACCCTGTGATGTTGGATGAAAGCCGCACACAAAGAGGATGAATATATCCGATTTTGCTTTGTCTTATTGTTAGACTACAAAGACATAAAGCTTACAGTGTTAATACATTTTATATACACTTTATAACACAAGTATGAAATGTATTATTATTATTATTATTATTATTTAGAACTAATATTATAATCATAAATTATTACTTATTTTTTTTATGAGCTATAGCGACAAAGTCCTTCAGCTCGAAATATTTTTACTTTAATATAATGTTTGCAACGCGTAGTCTGTGCATAGGCTACAAATATAAAACATACATATGTATGTACATAAATGTTATGCATACATATCGAACCCTAACCGCAAAAATAACATAAGAGCAATTTTGACGTAAAAAAAAATTTTAGCACGGCTGAAAATTTCACCCATTTTACAGATTTCATATATTATTATATTATATCATATCACGCAAAAACAGTATATTTAAGTGATTTGATTGCCTCTTAGAGAGCTGAAAATCTGTGTAGAGTCAGCTTATTTCTGTCCGCGAGTACATAATTTGTTTGACTCTCGATAATCCGACCATAGCCATGGCCAATCATTTAAATTCACTTTTTTTCAATTTACTGCAGAACTTGCCAGAACCTGCTTGAGCAGAACGCAGAAGGGGTTACATTTTTATACAAAAACATCTGATTTAACATGAAGTCACAAAAATTGGGAAGACAAAAAAATAAGCAATCCTCAATAATTAGTTTACTGAAGATTACAAACCTTTTATACGCCAATAAATATTGTTTAAATATTGGGCTTATGTCAATTCTATCGATTTTAAAACAAATGAGCATTTTATGTCATAATCCCGGATATGAAGTGAACTTTGAATGGAGACTTCTTCCAGATATTGGGTGATTTTGATGTTTTGATGGTATCTTGAGAGCATAGCATGCATAGACATAAACTGAACGGCAAAGCACATAAGCGACAAAACTTAATCTATTCACCTCGCCACGGTCATCATTTTCATTTATATTTTATGGACATGGTTAGATTCGTCTGGGCTTCCGACACAGGATTCAATGCTTTATAAACGTTTAGGCAACTATAAATACTTGTTCACTCTGGTGTGAAGGATATAAAAAATTCATAAATAAACTGTATCTAAGCTTTGGTGAGACCAAAGTTATTGTTTTTCTCTTTGCTATTTACATTTGTTATCCAACACCCTATGGGGAAGCAGTTACATCACGATTTATTCACTTGTTCGAAAATGACATCAAGGACTCGCGAATAGAAATTCACTTTTACGCAATCTCTTCATAATTTTTCATTTGCAATAGCATTGCATTTAACTTTACAAAAATCGCACGTGTCTAAGCATTGAAATGGATGAGGTTGATGCTTTTAACCAAACAAGTACATGTTCATATATATACATTCCGGTATACCTGAGGATAAGTGTTTCTGACATACAGTAAGTATTTTAGGTAATAAATTTTATTTACACAAAAATTGCGATACCATTTTTTTGTGCTATAAATTCTTTTGTTCCCATGTGGGAGACTTTAAAATTGAAATGCGTGTAAGCGTAAAGAATGCAGTGATGGCATACAGTGTTTGCAGGTTTTTTATGGATCAATGCTTGTAGAATTACAAATATAATATTGTGAGTAGTATAATCATACATTTACATGCATATTTTTGCCTCTTTAATATAACATTAACACACCATTTTATTTTGTTTGGATGTTTGCAAAAGATAACATAAGGCTCCATGTTCACATTACGGAAGAATCAAATGACCCTAGCAAGTCATAATATTTAAGTTTTTGTACATGTTTGTAAATAAAATCTTGTAATACGAATTAATCTCTCAGTTTTGAAAGTATGAGTGTCAATCTACAAATACTCATGTTAGAAACTAAAAAACTATTTAAACCAAAAAGAATGTTACCATTGGCTATGCCAAGAAGTAACACTCTTCACACGCTCAGCGTATGGTAAAAAGAAACCTACAAAATTTCAGCTCTCTAGCTCAAAAACTGAGGGACTAGTTTGCATACATACAATCGGACAGACAGACATGGCTAAATCAACTCGTCTCATCGAGCTGTGGTCTGCGATGCCTCCTTCTGTGTGTTACAAACTTCATGACATACTTGTAATACTATTCACTCCCGTGAAGAGTATAAAAATAATTGGGCACTACAATTTTTTCAAAGGTCAAAGTGGGCGGTGTTCGAAATAAGTTTGGAAATGGATATGTTACCTAAACTACAGACTCTTATAGCGTATTTACACTGTGTCAAAATTTGTACCTAATTGACGAAACCATAGACTCGTATCGAATCCTACAACAACCACTAGAAAAATGACGAAATTGTGGAGTCGGTTTAGACTGAAGGAAAAATCAGATTTTTCTGATTATTTTTACAACAACCACAGGGAAAAGTGACGTCACTGAGGGTTGTTGCCATGGTAACCAAGGTTGATTATAATCATTTTGAAAAAAAAATCAGGTTACCTAGTAGAATGTGGAAATTTTTGCCTTTTTTTACTCTTCACGAGAGTGAATAGTTTTAATAATTTTGTCATGAAGTTTGTAACACACAGAAGGAGACATCGCAGACCACATAAATGTATATATATTTGTGATCAGCTCGATGAGACGAGTTGATTTAGCCATGTCCGTCTGTCTGTTTGTATGTATGCAAACTAGTCCCTCAGTTCAGCTAGAGAAATTTTTCACATAAGTTTCTTTTTACCATACGCTGCACATTTGTCGGAATCAGCCGAATCGGACCACTAGGGGGGGTACCTCCCATACAAACCCCCCTTTAAATAAAAGTTCTTATTAGAAAAAGTTTTTTGTTTTTTGACTTATCGAATTTGGACACTATAAGTTTGTAATCTATGGCCATCAATAGTGTAAATCATGATCCTAGGGTTACCAGGAAGAGTTTCCTCCCATACAAACCCAAATTAATTGTCAAACTTATAAAGAACAAATGTACAATAAAATTGCCACTCAAACTGATGTGATGCTAATAAAGGAAGGTTGGATGCAACCCGGAGAAGCGTGATGAGTATTACATCTTTGGCATAGCTAATGATAGCCTTCTTTCTGGTTTTAACTCATTTTGGCTCTTCTCCTCATTTTTCTTTCCCCGCCAAACATAAATCAGCTGACAACATTTTAAGTAAAATATAAATTGTTCATTTTTTAAAAGATTTTAATTAACTAAGTATCAGGAATGCAAAAGGGGGACTGCACGAACTATTTGCAATTATTTCAAAATGTTCTAAATCATGTATTTTTCACAAATTTTTAGTTTTAATATAGCCAGCATGCTCGCAAAGTTCCACGTGTATGTATAACCAAAATAAAGAACAGCTGTTCCGAAGACAATTGTTTACACAATTTTATAATTTGAAAAAATCTACAATAAAAAAAAGGAAAAAAATCAGTTTAAACAGCAGTCTTAACCGACTATTATACTGTATTCACACAGAGCAATAACCACTAGGAAAATGAACGAAATTAGTAGTTGTTGTTGTAGTTGAGAAGTCGACCTCTGTGCGAAATCTGCCAGAACTCGGTGTTCTGCAATGGTCAACCTGAAACAGTGTTGGTAAATTTCTTTTAGGTAATTTTCGATAGTCTTGTTCTTTCTTCTTGTTGCGCGCCAATATAAACAGCTGATAATGGCACATAATAACTTCAAGTAAAATTTCAATTGCAAATTTTATTGTAATTTGTTAACAAAATACGCTGCAGGAATGAAAAAGGGAGCTGCCAGCTGTGTGCATACACTGCAAAATGTTCTAAATCACTAAATTTTAATTGTTATATCTCACAATATGCCACAAAGTTCCATTTGTGTGTATAAACAAAACAGAACACAGCTGTTCAGAACTCGCAAACGGTGACGGTGAACTGCTAACCAGAACTCGCATAATCAGAACTCGCTGTCTGAACGTAGTTTAGACACGTCAGGGAAATTTTTAAATTAAAAACAACGTTGAGGCAACTTTTAGAATGGTCAGTCTTCAGCAGTGTTAGAAAGTGTTGGCCATTGCTGCGAACTTTTTGGCCATTGCTACCAACTTTTTGACCATTGTTATCAACTTGTTGTCATTGTTACTCACTTTTTAGCTGAAGATGGAAGCAAATAATTGTAGTAATTTATGGTTGCGTCAATAAGACACAGAATTTGAATCAGTGTGGACGACTGTGTCAAATCAGCGATTTTGACACGGTGTAAATAGTCTATTAATTGAGTATTTTAAATATTGTGTTCACCATATTCTTATTGAGACCTTTTATTTAGCACTTGGTGATTAAAGAATTACATTGCCAGGAATTGTTTGTTAAGAATTACCTAACCAGTAATTATTACATTACCAGTCTCAACAAACTCGAACTCTTTTTTTAACTCTAAAAAGTTGTTATTAGCACTCAACACAATTTCGTGACCGAATTGTTCAGCATACATGTTTAATAGTCTATGCATAAACTCAACTGTCGACCATGACTCACCCGAAGTTAACTGAACGACGCTCGATAATTCATGGAATGTAGTTTTAAATGAACATTTTAACATTTTAAATGAAACAAATATCGATATTTTCGATATATCGCAACATATTTTCGATATATCGTAAGAAATTTGTATTTGATTACGTTGTCAAAGAGTAAAGGCCAAACCCCATACGACGCTATGCTTTCTAAAGCTTGAGTTAGACAAACGTTGTTTTCTGTCACATCGGTTGTTCTGGCTTTCAAGGAGACGAAAGAAAAAAGTTAAACGGTATGAAAATGTATGAAGGCAATTACATAAACTCGTCGGCAAAGCCAACTCGTGAATAGTTGCTCGACTTCAACATTATCAAAATACAGTATTGGTAAATGGGAAAAGAACTACTTTTTGAACTGTTTTGTGAACCAAAAAGAGCTGTTTGATGTTGTAGTGAATGACAAATACCTGTTTTGGTGAATGTCAAACAATGTGTTGCTGTCTTTAGTGAATGACAAATGTGGATAATTAATGATAATAATGAATAATACTAATTAATTATTAACAATTAATGATAATTATAATAATAAAATAAATGTAACTATAATTATAATTATTAATCATTTATAATTTTTTATTTAATAATTACTTTCTGTTATTATTATTCAATTTTCGAATTTAACTGATACACATGCTTAGCTGTTTTTTGTTTAACAAAAGCAAAAAACGTTGACGTCGTTTGTGTAACTCGACGTCGCTTGTATAACTTGAAGCTGATGTACCCCTAGTGCCGAAACACAGTTTGACGGTGACGTTGTTTGTCTAACTCAAGCTTTTGTGTTTCAACGGTAAAAGCTCCATAAGACGCAAAAACTCTGTAAAGAAGTTGATAGTCACAATGCCACGAAGCAGAATTCCCTTTTTCACTGATTTGGGGGTTACCCTTTAATTTCGTCTTTGCATCTTGAGTCTTAAACATACAAACAATAGCTGTTCGCCGTCGAAACTGCGAGAAAAGTTGTAAGTAGCTCAACTTTCGACGGCAGACTCATGTAAAATTTGACTTTAAATGAGTAAAACAAGAAATTAGGCAGAAATCAATTATTATTTACATTAATAATATTGTGCTGAGTATATTTTTACATTTTTATCACAGCTTTTGATAAATTAATTATATTTTTTGGCAATTATTTTATTGTTAAGCCTTGCATAAACAACATTTTATTGACCCGTTCCACGTCGTTGTTGGGATAAGACTTGCGCGGCCTTCGGAAATCTACCCAAACTTGCAAAGGGTTTTCGTTGAATCTGCTAACTCGGACCCTCAAATAAAAAGATAACACGTCAGGAAAACTTTTGTCAGTTTCTTTTGTTTTCCAATTATGCTGAATCAGTTTTTGATGATCGCTCCAGAACCTAAAAGTGTAATGAGAGGTTTTTTCTGAGCCATCCGAGTCTGATCCCGCAGCCGCAAATGATTCTTCATGCTGATCTTTCTTTATTAGTTCTTGAATTTTAAATATATCGAGAAAGCCAGGGGGTCTACTAAATAAATTTTCTTGAACCGTGGGTCCAATATTGTTGCAATCGCTAAACACGAATCGTGTTCGATCATACCCATTCTTTAATTAATCTCGCTAAGAATGCGTTTATGAGTCTCTTTTAGTAAAGGTTACTAAGACTTTTAGTTTTGATACCATACAGTGCAATAAAGGTATAACGTTGCTGCTGAAACAATATTTGTCGCTCAATTATTTATCACTAATTTATCACTTACACGTGTGCATAGTTTTTCGTTTTCGAGGGTATTTGGTACGATATATCGAATAAATATATCGATATTAAGTATTCGTTATCTGATGGTTCAATTATATCGGATTTATTCGATATATCAAGGGTAAAATATCGATATTTATTATATATCGATATATATCGATCATCCCAAGGCCCAATTATTGGCCGAAACTAAAACTACGGCCGAAATTGATCCTTCATAATTACTTGATGATGATAATCGTAGCTTTGCGAGAGATGATTTTGTATCATGTCAGCACTTATAAATTTTTTTTTGTCGTTTTGCGGATATGCAGTTCAAGAGGAAACAAGTCATCTTGAAGCAGTCGACAATTCGCCAATTTGGCCTTTCGCTTATTTTTTTAACCCATATTACATAACCACCAAAACACATCACTTTTCACAACATATCCCGAAATTCTACAGGTCGTACCAATATTTGATACAGCTACCATATAACATATATGAGTTTTTGAATGGAAAACTTATGTATTTCTTAAAAATTTTAAATTTTTAAGAGTTAATGAAATTTTTTGTTCTGCTTTGGTATAAATTTGCGACTTTAATAAAGCACCTAAAAAACAACACGTACAAAAATTTAAGAGTAACAAATCTATATTTTTTCTAAAATTTATTTAATTGGTTAAAATAGCTTAATTTCTAATTTTATGAAACTTTAATCTAACTACAGAAAGTATTATTCTTAGAACCAAAACTTATAGATGATACCTGTTAATACACAAGTCTATACCACCGCCTGTTTGTATATATGTATATGTACAATAATACATACTCAATCATCTTATTAACAATACGTTCGCAATGCCCGTAAACTCTTGTTTACTTTAGACGGCGAAAACTTATGATCGAGTACATATTTCGCTTAAACGTAAAGTTTTGCTTTTGTTTGACTTGGAAGTTGTGAAAAGTTTTAGTACAGTTCGACTCTATATCAAATTGTATACAAAAAAACATAACACATATCGAGAAATGTGTAGATGTGTAAGAGAATGCTATATAAGTAGTACCTATGGTATGTATTTTGTATATGCTATGTTAATAGTAAATAAATGTTATACGTACATTCAAGTTCGTATGAATAAACACACATTTGTTTTCGTTGAGGTGAAAATATGTACATACTTACTTTCATCAGTCATTGCAACTTAATATTGTATTGAACTTAAAGTATTAATTAATATGTAATTGTGTAACTGGCAGTGTATTGTGCAATTCCAACCCCATAGTGAAGAAGCATATTTATTAAAACACCATAACTTTGTTTTTGTTGTTGAAGATGATAAATTATTATATAACCAGTCCCAAAGTATACATTGTAATAGAAAAGAAGATAGAAGATAGAAGCGACTTGATTTTTCTTAACTTTTAAAGTCAGGTTGAACATATTGTAAGTACCGTATGTTAGTACGAGTTTATGTTCATATAACATATTAATTTGTTTTTTGTTCTGGGAAATGCGAAAATCGCAACAGATTTCCGTTCTTTGTATATAATAAAAAATTACATTTACTAAAACCTGGCATTCAGTTGCTGATCTTTTTATTTTCAATATTTATTCGGACTATTTTTCAAAATTTAAGAACAAAAATTACCAATAAAATAATTTACTTAAAATGTAATTTATGTTGTCAACCACAAACTAACTGAAGATACTTTCTTACACTTAGAATCAATTGTGCCAGAATACAATGTTAATCCTAAAATTATTTCTGAGATCAATCGAGAACTAAGTAGTATTGTACATGTGTTGCATATTAAACAAAAAAAATTTTTTTTTTTGCATTTGAAAAGTGGGAAATCGTTCAATATGCAAAAATAGCTGTGAAACAGCAACAAATCAGCAAACAATGAATATGAATAAAATACTCATAAATCAAGTACAATACAATTTTTACCATACTTATTGGTATGTCAGAAAATTTTGGTAAGTTAATTGTATAAATATTTAAGCATTCCATTAGACTTATTTCCACATAAGCACTTACGGGAGGCACATCACGAGCATTGCAGATAATGTAACGTGTTCATTTATTATGGATTCATGCAAATTGAATTAGAACACGTTGAAAATCAAGAATCAAGTGAATATCTAAAAGTTGCACAGACATGAATGTCACGGATGCAATATTGAACTCTACTGACATTGTTACGGTTGTTGTGGTGATGCGAATGGCTTCGACTCTTGTACTATTCAGAATTCCCAAGATGAACATTCATTCTGATTACTCATACACATACTCACCATGGCAAAAGCCTTCTCAGCAAAACATTTATTGTAGATACAATTGAGCAGCCTAAACCAGTAGCAACAACTGAACCAAATTCAATTAAACTCCTTTTACGAGTTTCGAGTTCAACAACGCCCGATATCATAAGAAACATTTTGCTTATTAAATTATCATTCGATTATGTTATGTAGTATTGTAAAATACACATATATATATACTCGTATACATATGTATATGCATTCATGTACATATTTGCCAATGTATTGAAACAGTGAATTTATGAAATTATGCGCCTTCGATACCATTTCCGTCGGAAGTGTTTTTGTTACTTATACACACATACGCACATACAAGAAGGGGTGAAGAAAACGACAGCAGTTCGTACCCTTTTTTTTGATATTTCCAAAAATTCGACCTAACTCAAACTCCAAAAGAATCCATTTTTAAAATTATGTGCTTTCACTTTGTCTTTAATGCAGTGAAAACTGGTTTTCCGTTGAAAATATAAACATGAATCCCCATTAAGCATAATGGTTATGGTCTCACGTATTTCCATTTTGGGAATTTTAAATATGAAAACTGTTCAAATTGTCCTCAAAATGGTTATTAAACCGTGTATTCTTCCGCACATTCGCACTCAACCAAATTTATGTAAAAATATATGTACTTACATACACATGCATCCATATGTATGTACATATATGCTATGTACTTATACTCTTAAAATTATAAAAAGTTATGTACATGCACGTTTTTACGAATGTAGGTATGTTTGCACGTAGATTTAAAAGCAACTCTTCTACAACACTATGCAGCTTGTTTGCAGAGTTTCCATATTTTATTTGTTTATTTACCAAGATGCATAGTTTTTTACCATTTTAATTTGCTGTTAGAAAGTATCTTTATTACTATTTTTCCTTTTGCAAACATTAATGCGATCAATTGACTACCTATCTAATATCCTGTACTTCATTACCTTCAAAAACATTTAAAAAAACTAGTAAGTTATTACTTGAATAAAGAATTTATGTACTTATGTATGTATACAATAATGTAATTTTCTTTTAAAACTGCAAACGCTTTCACGCTCCTTTGAATGAGCATAGAGAAATAGAGTCTGCATTCATACCACATCTCAATACACCAATTGTCCACCAAATTAATCTTTGAATATCGAATAACCATGATACAGCATTTCAACATTCAGACCGGTTGCTTACGATACGGTATGTGGAAAAAAATAACGACAAAAAGGTTGTGTTACACTTTACAGTAGAATTTCATTCGATAATATGGTTTAAGTACATATGTATATGTAAATGTACCAAATATAAAAGGAGTGCATTAAAAAAAAAAAAAAAAAAATGAGAAACTGTTCGTAGATCAAACCAAACCTAAAAAAAAAAAAATTCTACATGGAATGCACAAAACACGTTGTATTTCAGAGCACTGTCAAATAATACAATGAACCATATACCGAACAAAAATTTAAACATAGGTCTTGTAACATTCGGTATATCAGTGTAGACATTTCGTTGTTATTCTAATTTTTTATTTTGCCGAGTAGCTCCGACCCGGATGATTCCGACAAATTTCAGCTCTCTAGCTCAAAAACTGAGGGACTAGTTTGAATACATATAGACGGACATGATTAACTCGTCTCGTCGAGCTGATCAAGAATGTACATATAGACTTTATGAAGACACCTTCTGTGTGTTACTAACTTGACAAACTTATAATACTATTCACTGAAAGCCTTAGTAACAAGTACTCCCATCAAGTTTATACTGGTTTTGTAAGCTTTATTAACTTTTTAATTAAAATTTTTTTTTTTTAAAGCATTAAATCTATATATACCTATATATATATATAATCGTAAGCCTTTTTCTGTCTGTGCACGCTATTCTCAGAAATGGCTTAACCTATTTGACTGGTGTAGCAAGCTTCGTGTAACATTTAACGTTTATTTTATCGAAATCGATCAACTAAATCAAAAGATATTCATATTTTTAATTCTGTTGCCGACTTTTTGGCTGATTTTCGAACGTTTTTCTCTTTTGCTGCGCGCCAACATTAATCATCTGATAATTAGGAATAAACTTAACAAAATACATGCTATTACAAACATATTTCGAATACTACGCGTACGAAGTCGTGGGCACAGCTAGTCTAATATATATACTAAACTTAATACAAAATTTTACGTATAAAACTAGTTGCAAAAATAAAAAAATTATAAAACTATTTATAAGAAATAAAAGGGATTTTCTCTTTGTTGGTCGTAAATAAGCCGTGGGAAGAAGCTTGGCAACAAAAAAACAAACTCGATCTGAAAAAAATCAACAGTCTGCCAGCGTGTACTTAGTAAATTACAGGTTGCTGACTCCCAAACTTATTCAACACATATCGTGTTTTTTTTTTTTTGGTGTGTCAATTTTTATGTGTCAAAATTGACTGTGTTTCCATTTAATATATGCAGAGAGTTCAAGTTGTGGGGGGAAACTACGTAAAGCCCATTTATATGTACCTAATTACTTAATTTTAGGATTCTTTTCATTATAGTATCCGAGAAAAGAAGTCGGGACATGGTTAGATTCGACTCTTCACGCTGATCGATAGTTTAAAGTGTCTTAGTCATTTCTTTCTGTCACATGAATGTTTGCAAAAGGAAAAATTCAATTAAGGGTACAAACATATTTTTCAACTGAGATCCGTTGTGCACAACCAGAAAACATACATGATAGAAATTTATGGAAAGATAAATAAAAATGCAAATACACCAATTCAACCGACAAACAACGCAATAAAATCACACTTCATTCAAAAATTAACACCAAACTAATTCAAGACACAAAACAAAACAAGTCTGTGCGCTATCGCGGTACCAAAACTAAAAATCACCGTTATCTCTCCACGCACATATTTGTCCTCCCTCCACATCATTTCAGTGTTTCAACGGAATACAACTCTGCCAAATCGATAACGATAACAACTGTAGATCTTACTTATATCACTACTTTGCTCTAACACGGCCATCTTGGGTGTGCATCGCCTTCGAGGAATCCATTATCATTTCTGAACATTCGAATTCATTATTTTCTTTATTAACTTCATTAATAGGTAACATAAAAAAATCATAAAATTGTAGAACATAAAAAAATCAACCTCCTCATTTCTTACTTTTCCATTCCACCTGTTCGAGGAACCAGCATACAACAGCATTCGTTTCTGTAAAACAAAACCTTCTAAGAGGTGTTATTTTGATATTCAAAGAAAAATAACATTTTTTGAGATAAATAATCGGATGTTTATTTCATTATTAAGAGGAAGGTATGCCGTTAATAATGGAAAACAACAACATCAGCCAAATGGCCACCACGACCACGTTTACAGGACCATATCCTATACATGAAATTTTCCATAACCAAATCGCAAAGTGACTGCCCTATGTCCTCGATAGCCTCACGAATTCTATCTTTGAGGTCTTGAATCAACGCTGGGCTGTTGGCGTAGACCTTATCTTTTACGTGGACCCAAACGAAGAAGTCGCAAGGTGTTAAATCACAAGATCTTGGTGGCCAATTGTGATCACCTCTTGGAGAGATAACACGGTCCAGAAACTTTTCCCGTAAAAGATCAATGGTTTCGTTGCTTGTGTGGCACGTAGCGCCGTCTTGTTGAAAGTAAACGCTGTCCAGATCAATACCATCCAATTCCGGCCATAAAAAATCATTAATCATATCTCGATAGAGCAATCCATTCACCGTAACTGTTGCTCAAGCCTCATTTTCGAAAAAGAAAGGTCCAATGACCTCGCCAGACCATAAAAAGCACCAAACAGTCACACGTTGAGGATGGACAGGCCTTTCAACAATAACTCTTGGATTTTCCGAGCCCCAGATACGACAATTTTGCTTGTTCACGTAGCCACCGAGGTGGAAATAGGCCTCATCAGTCAAGATGATTTTTCGATGGAATTCCGGAACTTTTCTATGCATTTCAAGGACCCAATCAACACAGACACGACGTTGTTGATGATCAGCCGGCTTAAGTTCTTGTGTTAACTGAACTTTATAAGCCTTAAGACCCAAGTCTTAATGCAAAATTAAGGGCCAATTGCACGCACCAACATAGTCACACCATTCAAAGTTTGTCCCTGTGTCAGTTCGTAACAAATTAGCCACGGTGTCAACATAACGTTCCACCTGCCCATTCGCTCTACTAGCACCAGCTGCAATCTAGTGATGTTCAATTCCAAAAGATTTACACAGATCTTGAAATATGACATTTATAAAATTCGTTCCTCGGTCACTTATGAGCTTACGTGGCGTGGTGAAAGTTCTGCAAGACAATAAGACCAGAAATTTAGTGAAAGCGTCGATGATGAAAATATATCGGTGATCTTTCCAGTCAAACGGTCCCATGAAATCAGCATTCTACATGCATCAAACGGAATCGCTCGCTTCTCAATTGGGTGTAACTCACACTGCTTCTTTTCTGAAGGTCTTTTAGCCACAAGGCAAATTAAATAGGATTCCACAAATTTCCTTACATTTTTTGTCATTGAAGGCATCTAGAAATGTTCTCTCATCTTTGCAAGAGGATTTTCCCATTCTACATGGCAATTATCTTCAAGGAAAAGTCTCATTAATTAAATATTTGCTTGAACCTTCCATTTTTTTGTATAAGATTCCACTCTTCAATGTGTACTGCGCTTGAGTGTCTGCGTCCCCGTTTTTGATTTTACTAATAATTTCGATGGTTGCAGAATCATTTTGTTGCTCAATATGCAACCAAGTCTCCGAAAAACAATTTAGTGGATAACTGAGTTTGGTAGGCGTATTACGACTCAAACAGTCTACATGTGTCAAGGGGTTTCCCTTCCTATAAACAATTTCAAAATCAAAATCTTGTAGATAAATCCACCAATGAGCTTCTTTTGCTTAGTGGGTTTCAATGTATTAAAGTCAGTGACTAAGAGGTGGTGTTGAAAGTGTTTTACTGAAATTATTACGGCAAGGTTTTCTAGCTCATAGCTGTGATATTTTCTTTCATATACTTTAGTGGCTTGACTGTAATATTCAACCACATGTAATCTCTCATTAATACGTTGAAATAGTATTGCTCCATATCCCACACCTTTAGCATCGGTATGTAACTCCGTCGTTAGGTCTGGAGTGAAAAGAACAAGTAAGGGCGAGCTGTTAGTTGATCTACTACATACTGTTTAGCCATTTCACACTCATCAGTCCATGAGAATTGTACCTAATTTTTAGTAAGCGCAGAAATACAAGCACTCTTGGCTGTAAACTCAGGCTAATAAATTTTCGAAAATAGCTTGCCAATCCCATGAACTGTCGCACTTGTTTAACACCAACTGGTGATGGCGATCTTACTAATGCATCAATTTTAGATTTGCTTGGTCTACTACCCTCAGCGGATACCTCTCCCCCCAAATACTCAATGGTTGTTTGAAGTAACTTACACTTGTCCAAGTTGAAAGAGAAACCACTATCCACCAGTGTCCTTAATACAATTTCAAGTCTTTCAATACCTTCTTCAATAGTTTTAGATGGTACCAAAACATCATCCAAATAAACCAAGGCGACTTTACCCTTCAATTTACCCAATGCCGCATTAATTGCCCGTTGAAACACCGCGGGTGCGTTAGCAAGTCCAAAAGACATACAAACATACTCAAAGTGGCCGTCAGGTGTCACAAATGTGATTGAATCTACCGCTATCGGAATCTGATGAAAACTGGATGCCGTAAAGAACTTATTTCCAGCTAATTCATCTAACTGATCCTCAATTCTTGGGAATGGATAACGATCCTTAATTATTATGTTCTATAATAAACACGAAGTCGATAGGTGCCATTTTTCTCCTTAACAAGAATTTCAGGGCTAGCAAAAGGAGAGCTGCTTTCTCTTATAATGCCTTGTAACTTTAAATTTTCGACTATCTCTATAGTTTCAGTCGTTCGCCATTCGATACGGTCTATAATTAACAACCTCATCCTATGATAAACGGATACTAAAAGATCCTGTGGTCACTCGTGAAGTAGGAAGGCCTTTTATAAAATTTTGAGCATATCTCTCCTACATGGTGCTTATAATGGATAAGAATGAGCACCACTTATTTGCTTTTGAGTGCATCATACTAGAGCTGGAGCTTCTTATCAGACCTAGTGGAGGTTATAGGTCATAAAAAACTAAAAAGAATGGTATATATTAAATCTCTGATACAACCTCAAAATCTTGTTTTAGAGCCCAAAAACCGTTTTTAAGAGGTTCCTGTACATATTACCTTATAACTTGGCCATTTTTTATCGGATTTATTTATTTTGTATTTAGAAGCTGAAATGTAGCCCTTTACAACCATGTGTCATGTATTTTGTTATCATTCAAATTCATGAAGATACAGACCAAAAACTTTCCAAAATTTTGATTTTTTCATCGATTTTGCAACTTTAAGTCTAATTTCTGTCTCTTATCTTATCTAAATTGTATTTTTTCTCAACGTACATCGAAAGTTTAGTCATTTTAGCTTTAAATGAACCCTGTTTGAATAGAATCGGTTAAAAATTACTTGATTTATTGTACTTTTTATAATTGCATTTTTATTCTTAATTGTTGCAGATAGAGGGAGATAGCTAGAGGGAGATAGCTAGATTTGAAATCCGATAAAAAATGGCCAAGTTATAAGGTAATATGTACAGGAACCTCTTAAAAACAGTTATTGGGCTCTAAAACAAGATTTTGAGGGTGTATCAGAGATTTAATATATACCATTCTTTTTAGTTTTTTATGACCTATAACCTCCACTAGGTCTGATAAAAAGTTTTTTTTCGCTGTTACACAGTGTTATTAATACATATGGAGATCAGTTAAAGCTTTGATTTTTATTCAGAAATAGCCACATGTCGACAACCTCCGGTTTCAAGGCACATCGACGGTTGGAAATTATTTGACATGCCTTGCTAAATGTCCTTTCGGACTCCGTCGATGAGCTTGGAATGCATAAGTATTTTTAACAAATGTTTTTCATTGGATCCATACCAGGGCTGTTGATCTGAAAAAGAAAGAATCAATTTTATATGTATTTATATAAAAATATTATATTAAAATTATCATGACAATAGTCTTACCATCCAATATACCAGTGTGTCACTATCCTGCGGCTCATTGGGCTTCTTCAATTATTACCGCAACAGTATAATGGCATCTGATCGGCTTGTGTACACTTTCTTTGAAATTTTGTTTTCCAAAAAAGTAAGTTTTCAATGAAGATGAGGTTGGAGTTGTTGATGGTGTTGGCTGGAGAAGTGCTTTGGACAACATACAAAAAATTTCATGCTCTACAGCTTTAGCAGCTTGTTCAGCATTAGAACTCAATAAAAATCCATCTTTTTTTAATGCGCAAATCTTTTTTTAGAAATGTGCAAATGTCAATCGCTGGATGAGATGTTACTTCTATACCATTAATTTAAAAGACACTAGCAAAGAAATTGTGACCGATTTGTTTGCCGATATTTATAACGTGGCATCATAAAACGTGGCTAATACAGGGTGGCTGATGAAAGCCGCTACCAAAATGAAAATGAAGAAATTTTTCTATCCAGAACTACGCCGAAAGAGAATTCCTTTCAACTCTGTGTAGTTTCAACAGGATGGGGCAACGCCTCACATAGCCCAGCCTGTTATGACAGAGTTGCGACGAAAATTTCCTAATAAACTTATTTCAATAAACTCCGAATTCCGTTGGCCCCCCCAGGTCGCCTGACCTTACTGCACCTGACTTTTTCTTGTGGGGTTTATGCAAACAAGAAGACCTGATCATTAACAATGCTAAAAGGCTGAATGTCCAACGCTATCATGCGCATCACTGCCTCGTCAAGTTCAATTTCCTTTATTGAGTCATTGAAATATGGAATATCTTTTTCAAAAAATGTTTTAAACTTGTTGGCATTGTAACATTCGCCGCAACAAATTATTCGGGATCAACACGTCTTAAGTGATCCATCAAGTTGGTTGTATTCCCACAAGTTTTATAATACTCACCGCACCGATTGCATGTTGCACCTTGCAAGTTCTTTGATTTCTTGAAATGATGACATGCTACCGACGATTCTCTCTTGTGTTTTGAGGTTGTGCTTCCAGATTGTTGATGTTTCTAAAATTATAATAAACAAGTTAAGAATACATAAAATAGCAAAGAATCGTGCCAGTGCAGTCCTAAAACTTATGAGTGTGTGCATGCATATATACATGCAGACGAGCCAACACTAAACTTAGAAAAAAAAAGGCGCCAATGCAAGCTTACACATATTTTTGTATATATTCATGTATTTGTCCTTTTTTTCTAGTCAACTCCACATTACTATCACTGCCAATACCACCGCGATTAATAATTAATCTTATATAAATAAAACACTAATTAAAACACATCTTATTTACTATTTATTTGCACTAACTTGTTGTCACAACGCGCTTCATCCGTTAAAAAGTGTGAGAGCTAGAGTTGGGAAAACACTTAGAGACCACAATCGATAGCTGGCATTGCAAAGCATAACCAGAGATGCTGAAAGTAGCACTAAACGCAGGATTTTTAAACCACCGAAAATAAACTTCTTTGCTAAAGATTTCACTGAAATTATTGTGTGACACGAGTGTAAGGTTATACCGCCGCCAGTTCTTCGACATATTTAAGAGCTTGGAAATTTTTTACTTTCGTAGTCACACACAATCTGTGGAAACATGTGTTAAACTGGTAATAGAGGCATCAAAAAATGTAACTGACGGTTTTTCTAAAGATGGCTTTATTAGAACTAGATTGCAATCTTGAAGAGAAATTACAAATCTTCAATACGACAATAAATTTAAATTCTTTTCTTTTAACTGAATATCTATTAAGCTCTATTTTGTTTATTTTATTTTCTTTCATTAATTTGAATAATGAAATACCTTTTAAAACTGATTTTTGTATTACAGTATTTAATACATATGGTTAAGGTCTGAAAAAACGTAAAATTTACAAAACTTCAAAATGCGGTAGAGCCCTTTTTTTCTCTTAAATTGGCGGGACACCCTAACGGACACGGCTAAATTAACTCGTCTCATCGAGCTGATCAAAAGTATACATATATACTTTATGGAGTCTTCAAGTCTCCTTTTGTATGTTACAAACTTGTTGACAAACTTATAATACTTTTCACTCCGTGAACAGTATAAAGATTGTGTACTTGAAAGTATTAGAAGTAGGCTAAAATACGAAAATAGTAATAAGTACAAAATCAATTTCAATTGTTGTTCTATTCTTACGTCTACGGACTAAGTCCAAATTATTCAACAATGTAGAAATTCTAAAAAATTGTATTTGTCCTCTGGCCCAAATTGCCCATTAGCAATTTCGGATTTATCAACATATATATTTCGACTATTTAAAAGGGATTCTTTCTGATGCATTTTACTTTTTAGGTAGCTATGTCCTTCACATAATTTGTTAATTAGAAAACCCACCCTACATTCATGGTCTAGCTTAAGTATTTTTATTCTTTTCTTTTTAAACCTTTTTAAGGCTGGTGTTGTGGCGACCTTAACCACCACCTTTCGGTATAGTCCAATGCGCCCAGAGAAAACAACCACTAACACTAAAAATAAGAAACCAAGAATTCTGAACACTAATACTAACACAGGACCGATTACTAAGAATGTTTGTAAGAAACGACGCGCGCCTATCAATTAAATAAAATAAAATATAGTAAGAACCTATAAATGGTGACCCCGAAAAATACTCAGAACATTAATGAGAAATAAAAATATCAACAACTCAGTGCTTTAATATACAACAAACAAATATATATTTTAACAATCACTTACGAGCAGAACTAAAAGCATGCTGATCACACATAGTCCGCGTAAAGAAGAGGAAGAAGAGCCGAGTGCCTCTCAACAACAGGCCGTCACCTCATTAGAAACTGATCTGACACCGACGACGCATGAATCACCAAGTGCCACACTTGAAGCGATCAGCCTAGTTAAGCTACCAAAATTTTTGCCAGAGGATCCGGAATTATGGTTTACGCAAATCGATGGATTGCTGCACTGCAGTCGCATCACATCAGATCTTTCTAAATACTACACGGTAATCACATCGCTGGACTCAGATACACTACGACAAGTATCTGTTGTCGCAAAGAACCCGCCGTCAACTGATAAATACAACACATTAAAAAAAGTGCTAATAATACGTTTTGGTGAGTCACAAGAAAAACAACTAATTAAATTACTCACAGGTCTAGATCTTGGAAACAAAAAGCCAAGTCAGTTGCTTAGGGAAATGTACGATCTAGCAGGACCAAAGTATCAAATGAAGCTCTCAGCACATTATGGCTACAACGCATGCCAAATAATGTTATGTGCATACTTTCAGCATGTAAAAGCGAAAGTTTGAGCGACCTAGCTGAAATCGCAGATCGCATAATAGACAACTCACCATCGTCAGCTTATGTAATGGCAACATTGCACAACAAATCTCCTCAGGGGGTAGCCACTCTTTCAAAAATAAACAACATCGAGTCAAGAATCACGGGATTGGAAACGGCAATAAACCAAATTGTTATTAAATTAGCGGAGTTTCGGAATTTGGTTGTACGAGATTAAACTGACTCTGCTGATCGACACCACACTTCACGAGCACGCAAACGCAGCTCATCACAGAATGCTTCATCAGATTTTGAACCACAGCGCGAAAATGCGAACAGCCTTGTGAGTTTCCAGCCACAAACACACTCACAGCAAATACGGGAAACTGAAATTGCTGCCGTCCGTCCATGCAGCTGTCGGCAACGCAGAAAATCAGTGCATCACGGCAGAAAGCATACGCAATAGCAACCTCAACTTTTTGATTGACACAGGGTCAGTCGTGTCAGTTATCCAACGTACATCAGTAAACGCAAAACTACACACAATACCCGACAAGTTTCAATTATATGCAGCTAACAACAGCCGAATCGCCACATATGGTTTTAAACGACTTCATGTAGACATTGGACTTCGACGCTCCTTCTACTGGAATTTTGTAGTCGCTGATGTGAAGTCGCTGATATTGGGAGCTAACGCAATTCGGACTTATGATAGATCTCAAGTTAAAGAGGCTGGTAGATCCAATTACAAAATTGTCAACTTTGGGTAGTCTACAACACGCGAGCCACAGCAGCATCTCCACCGTAAACACTCAAACTAAATATTACCACATTATAAATAAATATGTCGACATCACAAAACCTAATGTTTTACAAACATCAAGAACAGCACATGCATAGAATTACATTAGTTACACGGGCGACAAATTGAAAGCAATTGGCATGATGAACTTCTTTCGTAAATGTATACCTAACGCCGCTCAAGCACAATCATCATTAAACGGTTTATGCAAGCACTCAATTAAGAAAGACAGAACAAAAATCGCTTGGACACCAGAGCTAGAAGAAGCCTTTAATGATTGCAAAGAAACCATCAGCTACCATTTCATCGCCCAATGCATCGCTGTGTTTAACTACAGACGCTTCAACCATCGCTGTTTGCTCACCTTGACCAGTATCATAAGGAACAATGGAAACCGGTTGGTTTTTTCTCAATGAAGCTTAATCCGGCACAGCAGAAATGTAGCATGTACGATCGCAAACTACTAGCTATATATCTGGCCATCAATCACTTCAGACATATTCTGGATGGTCGCAATTTCATGGACAAAACTTCACCACGGCAAATACGTCAGTTATGCTTCATCGCCGAATTCACAACAAGCATAATACATGTCACTTGCACCGACAGATGCACTATCAAGATTCAACGAAATCACAATGCCGATAACAGTTTCGCCGCAAGAGATTCAACAACACCAAGAAAATGATACAGAGCTAGCACAAATACAAAAAATTCAATTCTTCACAGCAACTTCGAAAGATAACACTTGCTCCGGATATACAGATTTTATGCGATACTTCCACAATGGGTTCGAACGTGTCAACATTGTCAACGTGCAAAAATTCAACGACATAATCACTTGCCGCCACAACAGTTTGAAATTGTAGACAAACGATTTTATCATGTACACATCGACATCATTGTTCTACCAGAATACGACGGTTACAAATATTGTTTAACGATGATAGACAGATTTTCACGCTGGCCAGAAATAACACCAATCAAAGACATGTCTGCCAGTACAGTTGCTACACATTTTACACTACGTGGATATCACGATTTGGTGCACTTAAGACAATCACTACAGATCAAGGGACTCAATTTGAAAGTGAATTGTTCAATTCGTTAGCTCAAATGTCTGGAGCGAAACGGATTCACACGACGCCATATCATCCAGCTTCAAATGGCATGATAGAGCGCTGGCAACGCACACTCAAATCAGCGCTAATATGTAACAGCAACATTCCTTGGCTCAAAATACTGCCCACCGTAATGCTAGGCCTGAGAAGGCAGACAAACATGGCATCAACGCATCGGCAGCTGAAATGTTGTACGGCACAACACTTAGACTGCCCGGTGAATTTTTCGAAGACTGTGACGCAACATGTGATCCACAGCAATTCATCACGCCATTTCGACAGTATATACAGAGAGTACGCCCAAAACCTGCAGCACATCATGGTACAAAAACAAAATTCGTCCATAAAGACATATATACTTCCACACATGTGTTCCTTCGATCCGAGCCCATTTGAAGTTAAAAACCGACTCAGCGATCGCGTGTTTACAGTACGACTCGGGGAGAAAGATCAGAATGTGTCTGTTGAGCAACTGAAACCCGCATTTGTTGTAAAGGAACCTGACGAAGTGGAACCGCCGTTGAAAACGTACACCCGCAAAAGATTCACATTTGCTGAGTAACATCTTTATCAAGGAGGGGAGTATCTGTGGCGACCTTAACCACCACCTTTCGGTATAGTGCACCTGGCAGCACTTTTTGTTAGAAGTTACACAACACCAATGCGCCCAGAGAAAACAATCACTAACAAACCAAGAATTCTGAACACTAATACTAACACAGGACCGATTACTAAAATGTTTGTAAGAAACGACGCGCGCCTATCAATTAAATAAAATAAAATATAGTAAAAACCTATAGTGTTTATTTAGTAGCGCCATCTGCTCACCTCGTGGGTGCATTTACCACAGCTTACCGCACATTCCATATGGTAGCACCTTTTTCTTGTCTGGGATTGCTTATTTTTGAACACACATTCACTTTTTTGCAACTAACCTTTTAATTTGTAGGTGGTTATACTAACAGCAACTTGTAACCCGTCCGGTCGCCTTCCACTCGGTATCGACGAACCATTGGTCATAGCAATTTTTCCATTCCTCTTGAGACACCTCCAAAGCATGGTTTCTGAACTCTTCAACTGCTTCTACGGCGCTCGTAAATCGTTGACCACGCAATTTGTTTTGATGTGAGGGAATTAAAAAAAGTCATTGGGTGCCAAGTCAGGACTGTAGGGCGGATGAGTCATCAATTCGACGTTTTGACTGCTTAAAAATTCATTTTACGTATTGACATTAGTATTGCCAATTCCCGAAATATAAATAGCAGCCCTCGTAATAAAATACAATAAATAGGTAATAAAAACTTAAACAAAATTTCCATGACTTAATATGTATTTTTTATGTTATACAATTTATTTTTATTGGAATTTATTTATTGAAACATTTAAATTTATGTACACAGAAATAATAACATATTGCGGTCTGGAGCATTACATTTACTTCAAACAAATGTTCGCACATGCAGAAAATTAGGGCTTGGGAATATTCATGTGTATACCGTTCATTATATAAAGTAAATAAACATATACATACATATATATAACAATTATAATATTTTTGCAATATTCTTTATTTGTTTATAAAAACATCGGTTTTGCATATACATATATATATATATATTATTTTTTTGTTGGTGACCAAGATATGCCAAAATTACAAGTTGAATAATCATGATATTAAGTCCATAATCTGAATTGAAATATTTTATTGTGGTAATCAAAGTTGTGTGATATCCACATACCCATGTTGACCCTAATTGATGCAATTTAAATCAAAATTGATTGAACTGGAAAATCGTTTTTTCATTCCCTTTTCAACTCTTGACACAGTCCGCAGACTAAGAAAATTTCATTACCCATACCACGCGACATCCTACACATAATACGTCGATATGTATGTATGTGTGTTCATATTAATAGACAAGCAGTTACCTTCTCAACTCTATTCCTTTCTTGACGTTTTACATTTTCGTTTTCATCACTTTATTTTCATCATATTTGTATTATTGGCGTCCACCCAGATTGCACTCAAGGGATATGTGGATACGCAGTAACAACTCAATATAAATCAGACTCCTTTACCATAAAACCAAAAAAAATTGTACAGTTATTTGAGTCACTCAAAAAGAAGGAGAGTGTGCTAATTTTACTTACATCCAATATTTAAGGTTGCAAAATCTTGAGACGAACTTTCCTAGATTGAATTATATTAATATATTCAGGCATGTGCAAGAAATCGGTGACGGTTTTTATGCCGACTGTTTTAAATTTCTCTATAGTTGAGCTACAAAACGCGGAGATTTCATTTTTCGAACTTTAATGTTCCAATGAACAGCTGATTGAAGAGTGCTTGCGACTTTGTGTGATTGTCAAATATGCGACTCATAACAAAGACTTTGCTAATTCAAAATAATTTTTGCCCCGATATTAAAACAAAAGTTAAGGTAACGCAAAAGATTACAAAACTATCGAAAGAGATTTCTGTCACCAGAAAATTGTAATTAGCTTGATATGAGAACTAAAGAGATTTCTGGCACATGCTTGATAGATATATTTTGTACAATGTTGTGAATTTTTTAATGAAAATATGTATGAAGTCACGTTTGCCTCTATATTTTACATGCAAACTTTGATCCACCATTTAATCCTCTTAAGGTGTACTTAGGAATACGCTTTTAACATTGGTCGACCGCTTGTCCTGGGCCTTGATTACACTCAAAAACATACACACAACAGAATACAAACCCAGAAATATTCATCACAAATAGTAGAGTAATAATTCATATCAGAAATAAGTAAAAACCTTTTTTTAAGATCTTAAATATGTAATGTAACAGAATTAATATTCCAAGCAAATCAAAGTAATGACTTTGCTTATTTCATTATACTCTTTACGGGAGTGAATAGTAAGTATTATAAGTTTGTCATAAAGTTTGTAACACACAGAAGGAGACATCGCAGCCCACATAAAGTATATATATTTGTGATCAGCTCGATGCTCGAGTTGATTTAGCCATGTCCGTCTGTTCACAAAACTAGTCCCACAGTTTCTTTTTACCAAACGCTGAACATTTGTCGGAATCGGACCACTAAGGGGGTACCTCCCATACAAACCATTGACTTATTGAATTGAAATGTGGACACTATAAATTTCTATTTTGTATCCATCAGCCATGTAAATTTCATAATCCTACGGTTACCAGCAAGGGTACCTCCCATACAAACTCACATTAAATGTCAAACTTATAAAGAGTATAAGTACAATAAAAATACAATGCAACTCAAACTGTGTTCTTTGTTGATACTTAAAATGTGTTCTTTGTTGATACTCAAACTGTAACAGAGGTGATGCTAATAAAGGAATGTTGGGTGCAACCCGGAAGAGCGTGAAGAGTATTACATCTTTGGCACAGCCAATGATAGCCTTCTTTCTGGTTTTATTTACATATTCTTATGAAAACAAATTATTGTGATAGATAATACACTTGTAATACAAATATATCTTCACACTTAAGTTATTAATCAAAATGCCACTAAATAAAAATAATATAATAATAAAGATATTTTTCTGTTTGCTAATAATAAAACTTATCAGTACGCCACACTTAAAAGCTTTGAATCCAGTAGACAATTTGGTTAAAATAAACAAAGCAAATCTTTTTTGTACATGATTATTTTATTATTATCCATATGCCACAATCTAAATCATAAGATGATTAAAATAGCTGACGTCATTTTCTATGAAAAACAACTTTTCACTGTTCATAATGTATGCAAATTTGATCCATAAACTTTGGTGTAGTCCAAATATTACAGTTTTGGCAGCAAAAAATTAAATTAAAATTAATATAATTTTCGTTTATGCAATACTAAAGTTTATCCTTCCTTATTTTCAGATGTCTGTTCAGAAACATTGAGCGGCTGCTTCTCAAAATCAGCAATTATAAATGAATCGATTTGTACATCCATTAGTACAACATCATTCTTATTAATACTATTCCAATCCTGCAAAGATGCATCCGCGAAAAATACATAAAAAATTCCACTGCTAATTAACATTCCAGATGCAATTAGAAATACAGTCTTCCAAGCTTCAATAGTTTGCTAAAATTATCATATTTAAAACAACAACGGACAAATGTAATGATTCAAGGTAAAACCCACATTGCCTAATGTTATGTATCCCACAACTAGGGGGGATATAAAGCCCGGCAAGCCACCAATTAGCCCACAAAATCCCAATACAATGCCTGCATAATTTGGTGACAGATCTACAACTGCTGCAAGAGGTCCTGAGGAAACAGCGCCATGGAACATGGTTGCAATCGTTATAAGTATAATTGCCGCTATAGAATTATAACCATAGTAAGCCAGCACTAACACCACAAAGCCCTTCACAATGCAACCTATTAAAGACATTGCAAATTATTTAATGCTTGTACATGGAATTATTGTATTATCTACTTACACACAGCAGTTGCCAATTTGCGAACATTAGTGCGACTCATTTTATCAGTACGCAAGAGATAGTCGGCAAATATGGAGAAGCAATAGGCAAATATCATACGCATGAGATGCGGTAATCCTGACAACAAGCCAGTCTTTTGTAAATTAGGAAAGAGATCAAGTGGGACTTACAATATCAAATAAATTTAACTTACAGCTCGTATATTCCAGTTATGTATTACTCGAAAATATGTTGGCGCTTGAGTCATTAACGTAAAGAGACCCCAGATACCGCCCCATTGCGCAATAACATTCATCCACACAGGTCGTGAAGTTAATATCGCCATCCAGGGCGTATAACTGTTGTTGTTGTTTTGTACTGATGCTCCAAGCGATTTTTCAATGTAACGCCTTTCTAATTGATCGATACGTGGATGTTCGGCGGGAGTATCGTACACAAAATATAACCAACCAATGTACCATACGGTACCAATTATACCGCAAATGTGATACACCCATTCCCATGATGACCAATGCATTATGTAACCAAAAAGGGGATAAAAGACTGCCACACCTACTGAGCTACCTAAATACGCCGTCACAAACTTACTACGTTCGTTTGGTGGTATCCATTTCCCAGTTAAAACATGCATTGATGGCCAGGCAGCACCCTATTTGAAATTAATTAAATTACATTTAGGATATGCATAGAAATTATGTCAAAAACCAACCGTAACAATTCCCTGAAATATGCGCAACCAGATCAGTAACTCAAAGCTCCAATAAGAAACTATTGGGATTAGGAAACAACAAAATACACCAATGGCATTTGAAAGTCCAAATACAAGTTTTGTGCCATATTTTCTGGATAAGATGCCACCCGGTATTTGTAAAACCCAGTGGACCCAAAAAAATGAACCAAGAGCCATACCTTGTTGCTTTTCATTCCAATCGAATCCGTTTTTTTCATAATTGATCTAAACCATACCATATGTGCAAACAGTTTTTTATTTAGGATAAATTCATCTTTTTCTGAATTTTTACTTACGTTCATCCAATCCAAAAATTGTCGTTCAAAAGAATAACTATCATTAGATGAATAAGAGCTCTTATTATCCTTGTGATCATTTTCATTACTGGAGTTTTGGTAGCCATTCAATCTTTTAACAATTCCACCGGTAAAATTTATCTCCTTGTGACTTGAATTAATTTCCGTCAACGCATCCACCGTTGGATCTTTAAAGTTTCCTTTGCAAGATATCATCTCCACTATCGTAATATTAAGATTGATGCGTATCATATAATTCACAGCGAAACCGAAGAACGTTAAATACCATAAAACAGTGCGAGCTTTAATTTAAATTGAAAGTGGGACCAAATTGTACATAAATTTATTGAATGTAATATGATCGCTTTTGTATAAAATGAAAAACCCTTTTGTTATACACATATGTATGTAATAATGTACTTATACAATATTTAAATATACATAAATAACATATGTACAAATAAGTATGCGAATTTGTCTTAAAATAAAACTTGTTTCGTCTCTTGTCATGTAGGCCACAAAAGTACATATGGTATGTACATATATAATTTTTTGTGGTTTGATTTGGTTATGATTTATTCAAGCATAATCTTGAACTAGATTACACATTTACTTTGATAAACTGCAATGAGAATTCAGAATTTAAAAACAGTGGCTGCAACTAAAATTACCTATGTGCAGTTAGCTATATTAGATTTTGCGTTAAAATGTATTACCACTTTAGTATAATGTTTGTAACCCATAACACCATCTTTATGTGGGTTACTCTCTAATGTACATAAGCACATGTGCATAACATAATTGTGTCTTCTTAGGAACAATTTGAGGGACCCCAAACAACCAAGTCAAATCTTAAAAAAACTTTAAGCAGATCGACCCCAAATGTGCAGATGTTTTTGCAATTGTTTTAGGTATACTTATATTCGATAGCACCAATTTATTGTTACTTATTCTTATCATTTATCGATTTTTTTTAATACCGTCACACAAACCTTTAGCCATATTTTTTCAAAAGATTTAATCACGCATAAACGATTAATTAAATAAGCTAGATTGCAATTTTCATTTTTGTGTTAATTCACTGTTTTATATTTATTATTGTATCTCTAAAACGTTTTGTTGATTTCTCAGAGAAAAGAAAATACCCAGATCTCCGAATGTAGACCTGAGTAGTTCTATATCAGACATGAGCGAACTATATGATGCTACTGCTGATAATCGCTAAGTAGCAGTCCCCCAACTGAACAAGAAAAACACGAATTCTCTACTTCAGTGGTAAGTCTCCACAATCGGAATTACGATCATTTTTTGTGGCATTTTATCTCGTTTAAAAATAATGAATTGAACGTTTTAGCCGCTGTTGGCAATGTTGATAATAATGTGATGTTATGCATTCATAATTTTAGAGGGCCCCACTCTCGAGTGTTATAATATACTTTTGTATCAGCACTGTAATAGACAGGAGTTTTTATAACATTGTACTGTACGTATGTGTTACATCGTTGTCGGCAATATCAATTGTAAAAACAAGAACTCTGCAATAGACTACCACCTATAACTTTTTTTAAAACTCTTTTTAAATAGTTTCATTTATGTTTGGATTAGAACTTTTTGATTTTAAATCTGATCTTTGTGTTGCTGTTGAAAGATTGCTCAAAACGTTAATTTTACAATAAATTATTACGGTAAATTATTATGTGTACCGTCAATAAAACTGGACTTATATTTTTAATCGTATTCATAACAGTACTATGCGACCGATAGGAATTAATAAAAATATTTTTCGAGATACTCGTAATAGTCAAGATTTGCAAAGTAGTTTTCAAGAATAACTTATTCTAATGGACAATTCTCATTATATTTTATGCATATGGCAACTCTGCATCAGTAAACAGACACATGACCAAAATTGTTTCATTTTTACAACCATGTGCCATCTCACATGATTTGGATATTCCGATTTTTCCGCTGTTCCTTCAGGGTTTTCCGAATTTTCTTTTTTCTTAAACCACCCTAGTAATAAGATAATAAGAACAAAATAAAGTCAGCCAAATAGAAAAGATTCCAGGATACGCGAAATAAATTTAAATACTGACTAGCTTGCCCGTCGCGCATTGCTTCGCCCTCGCTCCAAAAAAAAATTGTTAATGTTACAATTTTGAGAGCGAACACAAGTTCTTGAGGGAATTGTCCACTCTTTGTAGATAATGGATTTTGGCAATACTCTTGTGCATACACACACAGACACCTTTACTTATATCCTCCCGACGGATTATCTAGCGACAGTTCCGGGGGGACAATAGGACATGGGGCGGAAGTTTTTAGCGGGTTAAGGCCCCGCACTTCGGTTTTCGATGCTTTTCTTCCGATTAAAAAAAAAAAAAAAAAAAAAAAACCTTTACTTATATCTGCTTTGCAAAAGCAATCAGAGCACTAACAACGAAACACACAGTCTCTCTCTTGGGTCGATCTCAGTGACCAACATATTTATACGAAAAGAAGATAACGAAGAGCGCAACTCGTGTGCGTACTCAGGGAGGAAAAATACATCAATAACAAAAACAACACAAAATTCAAGAAGAAGCACAGCATAAAAACGTACAAACGTTTCTGTGCTTGGCTGTGTAAAAAATTTAAAAATCCTAAAAAAATGATATTAAAATTTTTAAACATCAAAAAAGTAAGTATCCTACGACATTCAGTAACAACGTTGCAGTCTACTGAATTTTTAAAATTGTATAAATCGTTTCGAAGATTACCCGTATCATCTAAACAAACATTACCTTTTTTTTGTATTAGTATAGATGTACACTCCGATACATTTGAATAATGTTCTTAATGTATCAAATAGATAGATACTATCTATAAATTTGACAAAAAAAGGTAACGGTTCAATTTTTTGTTTGTTTTATTTTCTACATATGTTTAACATTTTTTTTTTTTAAATTTAGTTGGTAAAGACATAATGAGAAATTACTTATTATATTGATTTTTTTTTTTTGTTTATTTAAAAATAGATGCGTTTTGCATATTTCCGTTTTTATCCTACGGAAAAACGTAACAGATAAACTACTAAGTGCCTATGAAAACTCTTACTTTTAAATTCAATATTAAACAAATAATAGTGTTGTTTTGTGTAGTCTAATAAATGAAATGCTTCATTTTCATAAACAATAAATTGTTTTCGCATTTGGTACTCAGTACAAAATTTATTTTTGTATTTTCATGATCATCCAACAATAGTCTGCCATCATATTGATGTCCCAACGGTCTTAATACATTACTAGAGGAACCCGCGGCCGACACAATCGACCGCATTCTAGAGAAAAAACATTTGTTTTTATACTCTTCACGGGAGTGAATAGTATTATAAGTTAAGTTTTTTCGCAGACCACAAATATATATATTTGTGATCAGCTCGATGAGACGAGTTGATTTAGCCATGTCCGTCTGTCCGTCTGTTCGCAAAACTAGTCCCACAGTTCTTGAGCTAGAGAACTGAAATTTTGTACATAGGTTTCTTTTTACCAAACGCTGAACATTTGTCGGAATCAGCCGAATCGGACCAAAAAGTACAATAAAATTGCCACTCAAAGTGATGTGATGCTAAGAAAGGAAGGATGGATGCAACTCGGAGGAGCGTGAAGAGTATTATACCTTTGGCATAGCCAATGATAGCCTTCTTTCTGGTTTTTAAGTGCTAATAACTTCTCTATAAACAATGTTCTTTGTGAAAACTCTACTATCACGTGATAAATGGCCCTGATCTGATGTCTCAGAAATATAAAATCGAAATCCATTGAATGATTGAACTCTACTGACGGAAACATGGAATTGTCCGTAACTAAACATAGGCGATCACAACAAAATTCCAACTGTTTTAAACTTTTGACCTTGGGATTTATTTATAGGCGTCGCAAAAGCTGGAATGACTGGAAATTGAAACGGTAAAAATAGTTCCCGAATAAGTCATGTGAATACGGGGAATTAAAATTCGAATATTATGCGCTACACCTATTATCTATTGAGTTTCGGTGCATTCGTTCATGCGACTTCCGTTAACTAATGCTTTTCTTTTAAAATCAATTTATGGGGAGGAAGACTGATACAGTATTCAAAAACTCACGAAATGTTCTGTAATTTCATTATACAGAAATTCATTTGTAGAAGTAACGTTTGTATTCAATTCAAAGAATGCTAATAATTTGTTTCTCGGAGGATTAGCTACGGTCTGTTCCACATTTCCTTCTCTAAAGTAAGTATTTTGCCTTCCAAGCAGGTGGCAATCAAGCCGAACAATTGTATGAGACTGATAATGTATTGGGAATTCAAATATCCTCCAAGCAGCCTCAGTGGAATCAACAAATCTACCATTTAAGAAATTTCGGATCTCATCTATCACGACTTCTTTCGGCCCAACATTCTCAACACCAAATGCTAAGGTCGCACAATCATACCATTTATAAACATACTTGTAAATGTATTTGAACCTCTCAACAGTCGTGCAAATTTCAATATCCAAATGACAATTGAACTTAGCTAAAAGATACGGATTGTATGGGACCACAAATCTATTATCAACACTGTGCCACGTCTATATACTGGATAACCATGCATAATATCATGAGTACGTTCTGATAAATCTTTAGGAACATTTTTTGAAAATTTTCCTTCTCGCATGCACACTGCATTAGGATTAAGAACACCGCAGGGACCATGAATCATATGACTTTTTACTAAGTTATGTAATTTTAGATGAGTATGAAGGTCAGGAAATTCAGCAGAAACAATATTATCAATACTTTCAATACTATCAACTCTATTTTCATTTTCCAAAGTCAACAAAATATGTGCATGAGGGAGACCACGTTTATGAAATTCAATTGTGTAAATAATATCATCAACTCTATCGAATATCTTGTTTTTAACTATCAAGTTGATCAATTCATTCAATTTAGTTTTGAAAACGTGAACAACAATATGAGGTCGAAAGTGAGCCTTAGCCCCATTTAAGGTTTCTATAATTTCGGGCCAATTTGGATTACATGTCATAGTTATGAATAGAGAAGGTTTTGCATTTCGCTGTACAATACACATAGCATCTAAGTAATTCTGGAACATATTTCGTGGGGAACCTATGAATGTGGAAGGCAAAATTACTTTATGACCAACTCTAGAATCATTACCATTTGGATTTTGATTTATAAAATCACGTAAGTTGTTATAAAGGTCAGCACGTAGAGCAGCCTGATTTTGTTTAATGAATTATAATCTGGTACTTTCAATTCGAACGTACATATTGTTACAAATTTCCAATTTGTCTGAGTTTTAAAATTATATAAACTAGAAATCTGCTATCAGTTGGCGAGCGGCTACCAATTGGTGTGATGCGAGGGTGATGCGGCGTGTGCAGCGATCTGACGGAGGCAAGTGGCGACGTGGTGATCCAACGGCAACTTGCAGCTCGACGTGGTTATCCAACGGAGGCAAGTGGTGACATGATGATGCAACGGCGACTTCCAGCTCGACGTGGTGATCCAGCAGAGGTAACTGACGACGTGATGATCAAACGGCGAATTCCAGCTCGACGTGGTGAGCCAGCGGAGGCAAGTGTCGACGTGATGATCCAATGGCGATAGTTATCGATCATTTTTGTAACAATATCAACGATCCATTGAAGAAATAATTTTTGGGAAGAATGCAGGAGACTTAAATCATCACGAATCGCAATACGATAACATGTGTACAGTAACATCGTAACTTTGTTTCGAGGAGCATGAGAATTAGAAGTAGAAGCAATGTTATGTGACATATTTACATGCCAATCGGTATCACCATTAGGAAACAACAAAGGATATGCTAACGGATCTAATGAAGAGTCCAAAACAGAAACATTTTGAAGTTCTCGTGAAAATTTCGGAAAAACAACCATACCTCTCTCAATAGGCGATTCACCTTCTAAAAATAGCTGCAACATCAGTCTGAATAGCATCGTTATATCGACGAAGATCACACTTTTTATTCACCTCAATCATCATACAAACGTTAGCAGTTGTATTTTCAGGACGGTGACAATATTCAGCCATTGACCTAAAAGAACGTACAAACACATTTACACGATCTAACTCATTAGCTAATTTACACATAATAGACAAATTACATCCATTATTTGCTCTAGCATTCAGTTTATAACGTACAGCAGTTTCAACGTCGTAAAAATAAAGTTGTGCATATGCCGGATCACTACCATAACCCGGAGTAATTGAAGCAGATCAGTGGTAAAATACGTCATGAATCTTAAAATGATAAATTCCATTTAAAACTTTGTTATCTAATTTAAATTCGGAACTTATCATTGCAAATGAAGCATTATAAGAACGGATACATTAAGGTAATTCTTGAAGAGTTGTTTAATGACTGTCATTTGAGTTCAAACCTTGAACGAAATTCATAAAAAAAACATTCTGAATGAGGGGTGGTTGTTCAGAGACAGTCGATTAATTATGGCGGGGACTGTAGACATAATCACCAGCCTGCAGCTGTCATGACAAAGCTGTATTTTTGCTACGGCACTTTTATTGTATGTATCACCTCATCCTCATATGCTTGTTTTGTATGTTTGTTTCTGTGCTTGCTTGCACTAGCTTACAGTTAATAAAATTTATTATAAAATTTGACTTCGAAAGGAAAACGCGTTTTATTATTTCTTCGCTGTGTTGATTTGCAGTTGCTATTGCAAGTGTAAATTAAATTAAGAACAAAAGGCCAGCAAAAAGGCTTGTTGGTCTCAACAGTGGTAATGCAACTTTTCCCTTACAACAACACAAAGTAAAAGCGTTAGTGCTACGTAAAGTAATTTCAGATTGAAAATGTTTTGCTGATGAGAAATCGCAACGTAATATTAAAGAATAAAAAACTCGAAATTACGTGGAATTAAATTCAATGCAACTTTACAGTATATGCATGTAGTTCTGGCAGCGCCCTTTTTAATACCTGTTACGTATTTTATTAAATTTTTACAAAAAAATTCACAATTAAAATTTTACCTAATATTTTATTGCCGGACCACAAAAAGAAAGAAAAAGAGAGTCGAAAATCTTCTTAAAGTTACCACAAATTTACCAACACTACAAACAAATGGCAACACCTTTGCATTTCGATTCGGCACCTCGATAAAAGGCTGAATAGATTCCGCATTTCATTTTACAAAACAACTCTAATTTCCTTGTGGTTGTTGTAAAATTTAAGCCGCATCTCGACTGCATCTCATCAAAATACATCTGCACATGAGCCTCTCAGATTCAGAAATAATTTTGTTACAGAACTTATACCTAACTGAAACCTATATAATTCAATTCAATTCAAATAACAGTTATTTTCGCTAAAAGTTTCATTACAATATTCAGACACTATATTAGGGTGGCCCTTGATAAGGATGACCCTTAATTCTTCGTATTAGGCCTTAACATCCTCCCCACCTTGGAAGCTCCTTCCAAACAATCATGCCTCGACTGGAAGTGGACACAGCTTGTGTATGTTGCGCTTGCCAACTCCAGCTTTAGTGCGCAGAGTAACCACTCGAACGTGACCATCAGGTCCTGAGTGTGTCTGGTCCATCGACCAGGAGGCAAGTTGTCTTCCACTATCAGCGCAAGGGTCCCTTTTTGTAGCTCTGGTTGCGACTTTGACCATTTTGTCCGAACTTGTAGTGATGTCAAGTATTCTTTGGATCAACGCCTCCAGAGCGTATTTTGTACCACCATCCATCGGTTGACCAATGACAATTTTACATCATCCTCATTGCGTTCAATGGTTGGCCCACCAAAAAATACCCTGGCGTCAAAACCTAATAATCATTAGCATCTTGGGAAAGAGGGCGCAGTGGTCTGGAGTTCATGATGGCTTCTACCTGAGCGGCTGCCGTTGGCAGCTCTTCATAGTTCAGCAATGTTTCGTTCATACAAGACACTAGAAGTCGTTTTGCGACCTTGACTGCGCTCTCCCAGAGACCTCCAAAGTGCAGTGATCTAGGCGGAATAAAATGAAACTTAAGTCCCCGACTGCTGCAATGTTCGGTTAGCAACTTCCTTGAAGCCTCAGTAAGTATTTTGTCCGCAGCTTCTTTCAAATCTCGAGATGCACCAAAGAAATTCGTAGCGTTATCGCAGAATATGTCTGTTGTAAGCCCTCGTCTAGTAAAGAACCGTTTTAAAGCTGCAATGAAGGCAACCGTGGTGAGTTCCGAAGCAATCTCCAAATGGGTGGCCTTAGTGATGAAACATACAAAGATGCATAGATACACTTTGACCGGGCGACATCCACGCTGATTGAAATGTATCATAATGGGTCCGGTAAAGTCCACACCGGAGTGTATGAATGGATGCCCACTCAGCCTCATTCTCCCAGAAACTCCGCTTGGGACAGCCACCAAGCAACTCGCATAATCGGAACCTACTCGCTTTCTGAAATAAAAGGTCAAAGAATTTGCACCTTTGAAGATTTGATTAATATGCCTTTTGTCAGCACACATTCTGGATATTATAAACAATATAAGCTAAACCATATTCCATTTCACGAACCCTTAATGCCCCTAAACCAGAAACCCTATGGCCTGTGATCATGGAGAGCCAGTGATAAATTAAAGCAAATACTCTATTCAATTTGAGAAATGAATTTGGGAACTTACAATTCGAAACTATGCCTTTATGGCTCTGAGAAACTGATCCAATTAAAATGGAAGTGTATTTACGCTGTTCTATTGCCAATTCCTCTGAAGAACGCCATTTAATGACCACTCACCTTCTAAGTGGCTTAAAAATGTGGGCCCCTTCCACCACAGGCTACACTCCTTTAACTCTGATGGATACATGCCCCGTGACACTATGTCAGCCGGCTTCAGCTTGGACTCTTTTTTGAACCATTCCTTTACCTAAGTCAATTTTAGCTACACGGTTGGCGACAAAGGTAACCCAATGACTTGCATGTGAGGACAGCCAATTTAATACAATAGTTGAGTCTGTGAAACAGTTTCGTTTATGCACCAGCAAGGCAAACACGCTTGAATTTTATCAACCAACTGCACTGTTAACATTACCGCGTTCAACTCTAACCTGGGCAATGACGTGACCTTTACTGGAGCCACCTTCGACTTCGCGGCGATACGATTTACGTAGACCGTCCCTGACTTATCAATTGCCCTACAGTAAGCAACGCCACCGTAAGCTCTTTGCGAAGCATCAGAAAATCCACAGAGCTGAATAGAAGAAATCTAAGCACGAGAAACAACTGCCCTAGATACTGTACACTTATCCACCTGTTTTCATTCTTCTCGAAATGTGTTCCATTGGTTTAGAATGTCAGGTGGCAATTCTTCATCGCACTCACCTTTCAGTAACCAAAGCTGTTGCATAAAAAACTTTCCTAACACCACCAAAGGATTCAGCCATCCAAGGGGATCAAACAATTGTGATAGTTCCGACAGCACCGATTGCTTCGTTATTTTTGTCGCATATTTGGCCTTATACGAAAAATCGAACCTATCCTTTTTCGAATCCCAGTTGATTCCTAATGTCTTTCAGTAATCAGATCCAACTATTGACAGGTTACCTAGGTCCTCTGTTTCATCTAGAATAGTAAGACAATTTGAACGCCACTTATCAAGTTCGAATCTGCCACTATTCAAAATAGCTGTTAGTTGCGTCTTCTACTCACAAAGCTCTTCTATCGAATTTGCTCCTCCTAACATATCATCTATGTAGAAATTACTCTGTAACGCA